>CM050849.1:31338285-31433958 GCA_027580175.1 Siniperca scherzeri | reverse complement strand
TGAAGAACAATGGCTCAGAGACATATTTAATAGGCCTAAAGACTAGCCTAGTGTACTGGGTATGGTGTGTAAAGGCAGTGGTGGAAGAATTATTCAGACCCTTTACTAGTACTGATAGGCCTACCACTCTGGAAAAAACTTTGTTACAAGTAAAAGTCCTATTGAAAATGTTACTTAAGTATAAGTATGTAAGTAGGCTATAATCATGAAAATAGTCTTAAAAGTTAAAGTACTCAATGCAGAAAAATGGCCCCTGTCACTATTATATATTATATCATTAGATTATTATTACTCATGCATTAATGTAAAAGCAGGATTTTACTGTTGTAGTTGGTTGAAGTGGAGCTAATTTAATTTAACAATTTTGTACAGAACTGCAACTAATGATTATTTTCATTATGGATTAATCTGCTGATTATTGTCTCCATTAATCGATCGATTGTTTGGTTTATAAAAATTCAGAAAATAGTGAGAAATGACATCACAATTACCCAGAGCCCAAAGTGACACCTTCACAATGCTTGTTTTGTCCAACCAATAGTCAAACTTCAAAATTATTAAAAATAAATTAAAATTATTAAAATTATTGAAAGGAAAACAGCAAATCTTCATATTTGAGAATGAAATACAAGAAAAAATGATTATCAAAATAGTTGCTGATTAATTTTTTTGTCAATCTACTGACCAGTTATTCATCTAATCGTTAAAGCTGGACTTGTATATACTGTTGAGTAGTTACATTTTTAGCAAAACATCATGTTTTTAAAGATGTCCATGTGTTTCGTATGCAAAAATCTTGTAAAGTATCTAGTAAGTAAAGCTGTCAGATTAATGTAGTGGAGTAAAAAGTACAATATTTCCCTCTGAAATGTGGTGGAGCAGAAGTAGAAAGTGAGAAAAGAAAAAAGATTAAGTAAAGTACATTTGTATCTTTGGGATTGTGGTATCTCTTATGGAATAAGGATTGAGATGTTTTGTTATTATTAATCTACATATCATAAAGATATTTTTAATAAACTCTTGAAATATATAATGTTATATTGGTCCAGCTCTCTGTCGTTACAGTCTGCTGTAAAAGCATTTTCCAAGGTCTTAACCCAAATGATGCAGCTGAACTGTATTATGGATATTTACTACAGTGAATACAGTTCAGCCCCAGAGTAACCTGCACCACCCAGTGGAACAATACAACCAAGGAGACACTGTAGCTCTCAGCTCACTTTATTAAGACAGAAGTATTTCAGACATACGGTTGCATGCTATTCAGGCCATAGTGAGAGAGCATTGTGCAAAGTAACACATAGAATATATTACAAGTTCATTGTTACCCAGAACATCAGTTTTAATTTAGCTGTAGCAACAGAATTTAGGAAAATGTGAACTGGATGCAACCTGGTGGATCTGAAGGTAGCAAGATTACTTTATGGTGGAAGAATTCACCAAGTGCAAAGAGCTTTGTTAAGAACATTCCTGTCATCCAAACTGTGGCAGGGATTTGATCAGGTCTGCTTCCCCTCCAAGCCCGCCTCTATTCTCTTCACCCAATCAGCAGCTCAGCAACTACTCGTCCATGTCTGAGGCACATCTCAAGCTTTATCCTGTAATATTTCCCAAAATGATTTCCCTACATTACATCACTTCCTATAATGACATCATTTCCCTACATTACATCCCTTTCTATAGTTACATTATTTCCCAGCATTATCCTCAGTTACATACAGTTTCTCACTGTTTCTCTGAGCCTTCTGTGATGTCCAGCAAGCAGTTTCTGCCTCTCTGGAGCTCCTCCAGGGTCAAGCTCTTGCAGAATCACCCCAGCAGTTACTTTGTGCTCACACCAATAGAAAAGGAAATTAGACTGGTACGACATAGAGCTGAAATACACGAGGGGTGTGTTTGAAAAACTGCCACTCAGTTTCAGTAGCTTGTATAAAAGAATTACAGACTGTATAAGTTGAAAGTTGGCAAATGTTAGCTAGTCGCTAGCTTGCTCCATTGACGGATACTTATGCTTGATTATATTTTTCTACTTGTTGAGGCTACCACATCGCGTTACGGTTTCATTGATGGATATGTCTTCCATCCTTCACCAGATAACAGTTTGGATTTCAATTTGGAAAATATACTTAGGAAGAAATGACAAGCACAGAAAGAGACATTGGAAAATAAAAATATTGTATATCATATCACATGTAATAGCTAAAATCCCAAAATGCCTAACTATAAAACAGCACAAACCTGTCTGTCAATGGAGAGCATCATCTGTATTAATTAAAAGGTCTTAATAATTTTCCCACCATATATTTATGCATCCCCTTTTCTCAAAGATACCAAATAGATACAGTTGGCAGCCATAGTAGGCTAATGTCAATTTTAAATTTAAAATGATCATTAGTTACAGCAATAGATTTTAAAAAATAAAATGTGTCTGATTTCCACATTATGTTTCTATCCTAACCACGTACCATAGTGATTTCTCTTAGATTTCCAGGTACAACATGTCAAATAAAAAAGTAACATAGTACATTTCAATGGGGTGTTTACCACTCACAGCCACCGAATTATATGGCCGATGGCAGAACTGCACAGGTGTAAAATAGTCACGTTAATAGTTATGTTTTATAAAGTTTTACTGTATTATGGAGTTCAGAGGGTGTAAAGTAGAATAAACTTTGGACTTCCTTCTGTAATGGAAAATTTGGATTTTTCCTGTCTGTTCACTTTTGAGATGAGATAGGACAAGCAGTTAGGGTTTTTCTGTAATGAGCCCTTGCATAGTAGAAATTATGTTATTTTGAATCAAACCAAAGGAAAAGAAATCCTCATTATACACATTTGTTGGGTCTCTGTAAATAATATTATAAAGAGAACAGTCTAGACCTGCTCTGTAGGAAAAGTGCAACGAGATAACTTCTGTTATGAATTGGCGCCATATAAATAAAACTGAATATCCAGAGAGGTCTCTTGATGATCATCAGGGAGGTGGAAGATCTCTGTAGTTTTCATGGTACTTGTTCACCAGTCATATTCTCAGGTGTCGGTTCACTGTAAAAAAGAACACAATATTGTGTTTCTTGCACTTCTTGGTCAGTCACGTTCTACTTACTCCAGTGGCAGAGCCAATTGTTCCCTCATCAGTTTGGGCCTCCTGCCATAGCCGGCAGGCACGGCACTATGAACATGTGGCTCTACTTCATGTAGCTCCCGTCCCTTTATTAACTATTCTAATACCATAAACACTCATATATGCATGCTGTATATGTGCTTTATTTTAGTATCATATTAAATGTGATGTTACCTTTTCATTATAGGAGGTTGGAGACTTGGTTCCTGTGTGGGTCGTTTTGATTATTGTAGCCCTTGTTGTTGATCCATGTAGTAATGTTGGTAAGATCGGTATTTGTCATGACTCCTTGCCTTGAAGCAGGTTGAACCATCTGTACCATCTTTGTACTGTGTTGCTGAAAACTCTTTTCAAAAATGGCAAGCCTGGTTTTACTCTTCGTGCTGTTCTGAAAGTTTTGAAGTTCTTGGTGCTATTCAAGTTGGATCTCACATTTGAACCAAGGATCGTCAGTTTGAAGGTGGCCACAACATCATCTTTGCTTATGGCGGTAGCTAAGCATGTTCTGAAGGCTTTTGATTTGGTACTGGGAAACTCACGATGTGTTTCTGTAGGCACATAAACAGTTGGAAGTTCAAGGCCATGATTTTTTCGCACACTAGGAATCAGGTTGTTATTCAGAGGAGATGAGTTTGTTGCCACTTCAAGCATGGCTTCTGCTAATCTGCTATTCTGGTTCAATTTTCTAGCTTCCAATATACTATGAACCGGTGGCTGGTGATCTGCATTGATGAACTGTCCAATTCCTGGATTCTTTTTTGAATATGTTTTCCAGTGTTTGTAATATTTATTTTTCCAACTCTTTCTTAAGTAACATTTTGTTTTCTTTTATGATTTTTTGGTACAGCTCCTCTGCCATGTACCAGTCCCTCCTCTGATTGCTTCAGTCCACTCTTTGCGCTTGACGAAAGACTCCCATTGGCCTGGGTGTCTGAGGAGAGTGTCGGCCTCCACAGATCGGAGGCGGGCTGCTTCCAAAGCGATCTCTTCTTCACTGGCCTCTGGTTTCATGCCTCTTGCCAAAGCATGAAACAGGCAGCTCTTGCCCTTGTTGACTATGCTCACTGGCTGGTTATTGATGCACACATCATAATGGCCTGGGTATTGGGCACTCTTTGGTCTATAGATCAGTGTCACAGTTTGACTGGTGGGTTTAGTGCCTGGCTCAGCTCCTGCATTTTGGTATGTCTGCCATGGCTGTCCTCTGTTAGGATGACAACCTTAGTGCCAGTGGTTTCTGACAGGACTCTGATATCAAGAATGGTTCCCAGTCATGGGGTTCCTGATCTTTTCAGCATGTGACTGTGAGTGTTTACCTGCCTCTCCTGCAACTTTATGTTTAGAAATTGGCATGTATGCGATGTACCTGTTGTTCTGTCCAGCTCTGAGTTTTTCTTCTGTTCTGTCAGTCTTTAAGCCAGTTCTTACAAAACGGCCAATGACGCCATTTACTTGGCCTTGAAGACGAGAAACAAAGTGACTGGAGAACTTCTGGTGGAACACTTCTACCAAAACATCAGCCAATGTTGCACTGATGATGTCTGCTAAATCCTGTTTGAATTTCTTCAGCATCTCAGTGTCTGAAGCAGACAGCTCATTTACCTTCACTTTCTCTGAAAACCCTTTTTCTTTTGTAAATATATTCAGCTGTTCATGAAGGTTTGAGAAAAACCTGCCGGAGAGGCTGTGCACTGCAATGATGGCGTCTCCTGCCAGTGTTGCCATGTGAAAAGTTTGGATGGCTGTCAGAATTCCATGTGCTTTTCCTTTGGCCTCGGCTTTAACTTTGTCAATCACTTTGGAGAAGGCCGAGTTAATCTTGTTCTGCCAGCTGAGGTTTGCATAGAATGGCTGTACTGCAGTGTTGCTTAACTTTCTGAAAATGGCTAGCAGTTCACTCTTTCTGTTTTCATCCTCCAGGACATCATAAAGTTGCTTTTTATCCACAAGGTGTGAGAGGATAATGGAGTCTACTAACGTAGCCAAGGGCTCTTTTTCTATGTTGGATTTCACGTCGTCAACAATTCCCTTTTCCAGCTTATTTTTGATGCTGTTTAGTATTTGTGTCAGTATTCCCTCTTCTGCCTTCCCCAATCCATAGGTAATGATTTCCTCTACCATTATTTTAGCAGTGTGTTTTACTGCATTCTTCATATTTGTCTTTGTGACAACACTTAAACCATCTTTAACCTGTCTGGAGAGAAACTTTGGCATAGACTTCAGTTGTTTGCCGAATCCCTTAATTAATATTTTAGAAGATTTGATGCCCTTTGCGATCAGCTTTCCAACCCCATACCCAATGAGAGATACACCTATAGAAATGGCTTTTTCTGTAGCCCATGCTTTCCAGCTGAATTCTCCTGTCACCATGGACTCTATGCCATAGATGCAGTCGGATATTCCTTCAGTGATGAGTCCCATGCCGACTTGAGCGAATGTACCAAATGTAAATGCAGTGAGCAGTGCTCCTCCAATAATCTGTAAAACTCCAAGACAAAATACCAGCAGAGCTTCCCATGGGAAACGAGGCTCCTCTTCCACAGAAAATACATATTTCAATCCTTGACTGTAGAGGTGGTAGGCTTCCACTTGGAGATCTTTGTCAGCACTCGACACCAGGGAGAAAATTGGTAATTTTTACCCTTGCATCCCTCCTCTTTCTTTTATTTCATCCAACTTTTGGATGGCCTCACTAATGTTTTTGTCAAAGTACCCCAACATGCTGCACTTGGTTGTTAACTGTTTTTCAAGGCTCGTTGGATTACTGTTGGCTGAGTTTGCAGAGGACATTTTTACAAACTGCAGACAGACCATGGATTCCTCACTGAGATACTTCAGAGACTCCTGTGCCTTCATTAGATCATCTCTGGCCTTAGTGAGGTAATCTGCATTTTGCTGCTTTATAGTGCAGTACGCATGACTGTAAAAAGCTATGGCTGCCCAACTTTCATCTTGTTTCATGGCTTTTTCAAATAGCCTGGCGCTGACGTCCCATTGTTTTTCACTCAGCGCGATATTTCCAAACTTGATGTAGTGATAAATGCTAGAACACGGTGAAGTCTGACTTTGAGACTGACGTTTTGCCAATGACAAATCAGCCTTCAAACTCTTTTGCAATTCATTTCTCTTCAACTGGTCAATTTCTTCTGATTTAGTTTGCAACCATATCCCCCAGAACTCATTCATGATGGCAACAACAGCTCTTTTGTCATCTACATCTGTGATCTTATGAATATCTTGAAGAGTTCTGACATACTCTGAAAACAGGTCCTCCCGCAGTTTCAACTCTGTGACATCGTTCATCATGTGATTTATCTTTTCTGCTGCCAGTCTATCTGTCAGGTTCAAGATACCTAGAACATTTAAATCATATACAAGGAAAGAAAGACAAAGGCATTAACTTAAGTTTTACTCGAGGAGAGTAAGCATAGATGCATTCAGTTACATCTCCTACTCACTCTGAAGTGCATCCATGCAGCCTCCTCTTTTTTATTCAGTTTAGGAGATTCCCTGTTACATAGTTTTCTAAAGGGTGGGGGAAGTATATACTACTACAATAAGAAAAGAAACAAAGTGATGTTGTCAGGTCTATCTCGTGAGAGCGGCCTTGATGGCAGCCACAACTCATGAGACCATCTGGTGTGGTGTCAGCCTGCCCTGTCGGTATGGCAGGGTGCATTCCTGTTAATCTCACAGACACAAGTTTAATAACACACATATACACACAGCATTGCTGTGTACTTTAAAACTACTAAGAACAAAACATAAATGGGATAACTTATGTACATTTTTATTCTAACATTCCCTCCTGTTTATCACATTTTGTTCTCAAATTCTCATATCACTCAATCAGTCTCTTCGCTAGATTTTCGACTGCAAGATCATTTTATGAGTCTGGCAAAATGTTTACACTCAGAGTGTGTGTTAGATTACTTACAGGGGCGACTCATAGTCACCTGGATCAGGGAACAAATCAGGCCAATATTCTGATTCGTCATCTGTGTCTTCATCGTCATCTTGGTTTTGTTGCAGGAGTGGATACATCTGGGTTAAGCGGTCCTCCATAGGTGCAATTGCTGTGGTGATGAGGCAGTAGACAAAGAGCATGAGCACGGAATACAACAACATCCACATAAGGTCAATATTGCAGCAAAGACTGCTAGAGATATTAGAATTGAGGACACCAAGGTTCGGTATTTCCCAAAAGCATCCAACCAAGAATCCCACATAGTGGCGTCTACACCAGATTGATCTTTCATCTTACCATTCAGAGTTTTCAACCCTTCTATGGCCTTGGTGAGACTGCCATCCGCTGCAGTGTTGTTAGGAATGAAGGTGCAGCATTGCTCTCTGAACATAGCACACACCCTCCTTTCTCTGCAAGCAACATATCAAGAGCTATGCGGTTCTGGAATGCCATCAGTGACGTAGAGGAAAGCTGTCCATGAACAGCCTCAAACCCACTCTGTGTCCAATTGCCCAATTTCTGTACGTTATAATGGATGTAATTGATTCGGTCTACGTTTTTGTTAATCGTGCACCACCAACAGAACAGGGACTCAAACCCTGCAGCCACCTGATCTGCTATCTTGTACTCGTCTGGTACGCGCGAGGAACTCCTATAGCGTCTATATATGTAGGATCAGTTTCAGGCGCCAGGAGGAGCGTTTCTGTCTCCACTCACTGGACATTGTACTGGTTATTTGTGTATACAGAGCGTCAGCTGATATGGGGTACACATTTACTGGTAGCAATAGGGTTACCAATGCACACAATCCTGTATTACCTTTAGGCAATTTGTCAAATAATCTCTCATCCCCACACCACCACCATATGTCAGCCCGAGACACTGGGGTGAAGGGTGTAAAAACAGGAAGTGTAACTGGACATGCTATCTCTGCAAGGCTACCTAAACGAGGTCCCCTACCGGTCAGGTTAATACATGAGAAGTTTCCTGGTGCTACATGTTTAGAGAATAGAGGTTTGATTCTTACGCCTTTTGTTACTGGAAAGATACCGTCCCAATAACTGCAATTTGGTCCTGGAACTGTCTTGCTCATGACAGTCAACAGGCATTCAGCTGGAATAGGTGCAGGAACTATTTGTAGTAAGGGGCGGGGGCCCATACACACAACACAGTCGGCTTTAGTTGCATTTGCTGCCTGCTCTACCATTAACAGCCAATTATTGTTTTTCCCTGAGACTCCAGTGGTTACTTGAAACCACTCGTCAGTGTCAGGTCTTTTATTGAGGATCTTTATCTTTACTTTAGTTGTGGACCTAGGCCCCAACGTCAGTCCTGGCACAGGTTGCAAATCTGAGTCTGTTGCGGCAGTGGGTGTTTCTGTAATGTTAGGGCACAGTGCCACATAAGTGCATGGGTCTGTATGACTTGGCCAATAGGCACACAGAGCTAAAATGTAACAAGGTGGATTTGGATAGTTAGGCATCGACGGGGGGTTTTCCAATAATGGATTGACTCTGGTATTAAATCTTAAAACTAAGGAGGGTGAGTTTCCAAGTTTTATCTTTTCTAGAGTTAACACACGTGACCAATATTGTGCCCATGGTCGCCAGCCATAGGAATCGGACCTCCAGGTTTTATCAGTGGTGGCGAAAACCCATCCCCAGTCTATACCTGTTTGTTTAAAACCCACTGAGTTTAAATAGAATGTCCAATCATACCACTCGCTTCCTACATAACCGCCCAACTGAAAGGAGTTCATAGGGATAATTACTGTGCTGATAAAGGTAGTGGTATTGTAGCAAATATAGGTCCTAGACGTCGTTTCTCCGGTCGCATTACATGGATTTTGAAGTCGCCAGAACGCTAGTGGGCCGATAATATCCTACTCCGCGTTTTACTCTAGCATGTGGTTGGGTGATACCTTGGGATGAAGTGGGCGGAACATGAGTGCTATTTAGGGAAGTTCCAGGAGCTTCCCATAAGTACCAGGTAAAAAGAAAAATTAATATGAATACAATTGTCACTCCCCAGCACCTAATTGCATCGCTTATCCATCTAGTCGCCATCTTCCCGAGTGTCCTCTAATGAGTCTGGTGTCTTGGAAATACTTCACTGACTTTCGAGTCTACTCAGGTTCTACACACCTGAGTCCACTCTATTATCAGACTGTGAGTCACTTTTCTCTGCGGAACTGTCGGAGGAGATGACCTTTTTGCAATGAGTAAGATGTACCCACGTGGATCTTTCAGCTATTTTTATGGCTGTGGGAGTGTTCAACAATACCTGATAAGGCCCTTCCCACTTGGGAGAGTGCCAATGTTTTCTCTTAATGCTTCGTATCAGCACCCAATCGCCTGGTCCCACTAATTGGATCTCCTGTTGAGAAACAGAAGGATTTTCATCAGCTTGTTTTCCTTTTTGTTTTTCTAACATTTTTCTCATATAGTCTGCTAGGTTGGTTTCTTCACTCAGCTCCCATTGATTTTTAAACTGTGGCAGCCTGTATGGTCTACCAAACAACATTTCATATGGAGTTAAACCTGAAGTTGCTGTTATGTTGATGTACATTTTCACTAAATCTATGCACTGAGTCCAAGGTCTCCTTGTTTCTTCAATACATTTCTTTAAACGGTTTTTTATAGTGCCATTCATTCGTTCCACTAATCCTGCACTTTGAGGGTGATATGCGCAGTGGTTTTTTAGATTAATGTGAAACATTATTCCTATCTTTTTGATCAATTGGTTTACAAAATGTGCTCCATTATCACTATAAAGTTTTTCCGGAATTCCATAACGGGGTATTATGTCTTTACATAACGCTTTTGCCACTGTTAATGCGTCTGGGTGTTTGGTTGGAAACAGCTCTACCCATTTAGAGAAGGCATCTATTATGACCAGACAATACTTTTTTCCTTCACTCTGATTTAACTCTATAAAATCCATATGTATTACTTGAAACGGATACTGTGGTGAGGGGAAACACCCTCTTCTAGGTCTTAAGTTTCCCTGAGAATTGTGCTTAGCACAGATCAAGCATGCTCTACAAAAATGTTTTGAATAAGAGTTAAATCCATAGGTTGTGTAATGTTGTTTTATCTGTCCCACCATCCCTCCTGTTGAGACATGTGTAACACCATGGCTCAATATTGCAACCATTTGTATAGGTTGTGTGGAAGGATTGGTTTTTTCTCTGGTCATACATAGATGTCATTTTGTAGTTGTGCTCCGTGTTTTACCCACAAATCCTTTTCTTTCTGTGGTGCTTGTTGTTGCATGTCTTGGAGTGTTGTATCAGTCATAACAGTGTCCGAGGTCAGCATAAGCACTTTTATCTGTCCCTCGGCTGCTTGTTTAGCTGTTTTGTCTGCAAAGGCATTCCCTAGTGATACTTGATCTGTCCCTGAGGTATGAGCTGCGCATTTACAAACTGCGAGGTGTTTTGGTAACACTACTGCCTTGAGCAGGTTAGATAAAAGGTCTGCATGTGTTACTGGTTTCCTGTGGATGTGATCATTCCTCTATTTTGCCAATACTGTGCAAAAGTATGGACTGTAGCAAAAGCATATTGACTATCTGTATAGATAGTAGCGTCTTTATTCTTCATTAATTTACACGCCTCTGTTAGAGCCACTATCTCTGCCGCTTGGCTTGCTGAACCAGCTTCCCCAGGTCTTTCCGCTGCAAGTTTTCATTTTTGTACAGCGAAATATGGGATGGAAGCCACAACCTGTTTAGTGGTTTTAAAATATCTGGTATGATTACACCTGCAACGGCAGTATTTTCTGCATCCGAATAAATGTAATCTATTGTGATTTTAACAGGTGTTGCTCTGTCTAATTTTGCTTCATACTCTGTGTCCGGTCCTGGAGTGATTTTGAACCATAGAGTGACATGCAAATTTCCTTCCTCCATTTTGTCTTGTGGTCTGGAAATAACTTGTCTTCCTCTGTCATTAATGCAGTTGCAGTGTCGTGTGGGGGTTTATTTGGGACATCTAAAGAATAGTAGTAATAAGGTAGCCCTGAACCTTTTAAGACAAAGATGTCTTCCTGGGTTAGTTCTGCTTTTCTCTTTACCTCTATCCTTCCCTGTGATGTAGGAACAAGAGCTAATCCCAACAAAAACAAAGCATCTCGTCCCAACAGATTTACTGGACACTCTGGGAACATCAAGACAGATATCTGACATGACTGTCCCTGCGGATCCCTCAACCAGACTGGCTCAGATTCTTCCACATGAGTCAATTTGCCATCTGCTGCTCGTACTGCAATACTGCTATTACTAGATTTAGCCCTAGGGAAACTTTCCTTACAAGTTGTTCTGCATGCTCCTGTGTCACAAAGAAAATCAATTGGTTTTCCATTTACACATAAAGTCACCATCGGTTTCTCAAAATGTACTGCAAGCAAGTCCTGGTAGTTTATTAGAACTTCATGATCACTGACGTCATCTAATCTTGGTGTCTGAGTAGCATTAGCTTCTAGTCATGCTTGTTGTTTATTCTCTGGACAATCTACAGCAAAGTGTCCATCTTTCCCACAGTTCCAACACCCTGCTTCTCTCTGTCTGTTTCTCTGTCCAAAACCTCCTCTGCCTCTGCCTCCTCTCTGTCCTTTTCTATGAAATCTACGCCCTCTATTGTTTCTCCCCCTCTCTCTATTCTGGTCATGGTAAATCACTTCCTCAGTCTCTACCTCACCAAAAAACGTTCCTACTGTCTTTTTCTTTTTTTCTTTAGCAACTTTTTCTGCGTGCAAAGCATGATTAATGTACTCATCAAGGGTACCAGTAGACAGTCCAATGTAGTGCCTCTGCACCCAGCTTCTGATTGCGTCTTTTGAGCCCGCATGTAAAGCATTTTTCAACTGTTGTCTGTAAGCTCCTTGGTCATTATTGTCGTCAATTAGTCCCGAATGGATTTTAAACACTGTAGTCATGCGGTGTCTATAGTCATCAAAAGTTTCATCGTCTTTTTGTCTTGCTCTGCCTATTTCAGTGTAATTTGCTTTTTGTTTAAACCTGGCTGTGGCTCTGGTTGCCAGACCGTTTACTTCTACTGCCATTTGTTGGCTGTCCCATGGAAGAGGACCGTCACCTGCTGTGTTCAGAGGATTCCAATCTCCTCTAACGTTATGCCAATCTGGTCCCAGAGCACACATCCAGATTTGTTGGACTTCTTGTCCATTTAGATGATAGGATTTTCGCACATTTTCCATGTCAATTACAAATTGCGTGACATCTTCTTTGTATGGAGTTATGCCCTCTAAGGCTTTTTTAACATCATTCATGTTCCAAGTTCTATAAACAAGGATTGTTGGTGGTTGGCCTTCATTCGTGTTTGGATTAGCTACTTGTATCATAGGATACTCATCTGCTACTTTTATGTCAACGGTTGGAGTATTAGTTGGGGAAAAAACTGCTCCCAATTTCTTAGACCATCCGAGGCCTGCAGTACCTCGGGTTGATCTTAGTGCTCTGGGAGGCGTGGTATCATACTCAGGGGGTTCCTCTTGGGGAATATCAGGGTATAGTCGAGCTGTAGGAGGAGGTCCCCCTGAGGCACCTTCCTCATTTCTCTGTTCTGCCCTTCTTCCTACCGGCCCTGTCTCATCATCCTCCTGTCTGTGAAACATTACTTGTTGTTTTTCTTCAGTTTTCTCATCCACTTCTCCTATTTTTTCCCTCTTTTTTCTGTCTCTTTCTCCAGCTTCACGTTTTTCAGCTACTTTTATCCAATATTTGGTTTCCTCATAACCTGACTTTTCATCTTTTAGGATCTTTGTTAGTGTTGTTTTGTATTGTTTCCTGTAGTAGCTTAATTGTTTTGACGTTTAGTTTACCATTAAACCCGTAATCTTTTACCCATTTATCCAAATATTTTATTTTATCAGGATCCTGTTTTTCTATATACTTCCAATCTTTACACTGTAAATCCTCCCTAGTTTTGGGCTTACTTTGACTCTTGCCCATACTGGAGCTGTTTTTATGTATTTTGGTCCAACGCTGGGTTAACACCTAGGGTGTTCTAAACGTTGGGATGTTATCAGTGGGGCAATAATTAAAATACCTTTCCAGGTAATTCTCACTTCAACTCTTTCGAGTGGAGAATTCTTGCCTTTGCTTCCTGTAAGGTTTATTGCTTTCTTTCCCACTGTTTTGGTATGAGAAAAAATACCAAATGGTATTTCTGTCTCCGTTCACTCACACAATCATCCACACTCCTATTTACTTATTTACAGGCGTCTTTTTCGCACACTTTTGAGGCCTACTAATTTACCATGGAGTTTTAACTTTTAGTCTCACTAAAGGGATTCCACCGTCCCACCCAAATTATTCTCTTGCCTGATAGGGTCTAGAATCCTCAGGGCTTTTCTTTTGGCCGCTAAACAGCCGCAGTCACAAAGGATTTCCTCTTGACGCGCTAACAGCCGCAGTCACACAGGTTTTAACTTAAAACCTACTCACGGAATTTAAGTCAGCGACAGGACTCCGCCGTCCTCAGCCTTTCGTCTAACTCCTCCAGATTCCGTCAATCCTCGGTTTCCAGCCAACGAGGAGGAAATCCAGTTCCTCTCAAAAGGATCTTAGGAGCCCACCTAGGGGCCGCTGTGGCCACAGACTTTCCTGGAATTCTCCGTGTCCACTGGAAACTCTGGATATGTTGGAATCCGGCTCGAAGGACCAAGTTAATGTCAGGTTCAAGATACCTAGAACATTTAAATCATATACAAGGAAAGAAAGACAAAGGCATTAACTTAAGTTTTACTCGAGGAGAGTAAGCATAGATGCATTCAGTTACATCTCCTACTCACTCTGAAGTGCATCCATGCAGCCTCCTCTTTTTTATTCAGTTTAGGAGATTCCCTGTTACATAGTTTTCTAAAGGGTGGGGGAAGTATATACTACTACAATAAGAAAAGAAACAAAGTGATGTTGTCAGGTCTATCTCGTGAGAGCGGCCTTGATGGCAGCCACAACTCATGAGACCATCTGGTGCGGTGTCAGCCTGCCCTGTCGGTATGGCAGGGTGCATTCCTGTTAATCTCACAGACACAAGTTTAATAACACACATATACACACAGCATTGCTGTGTACTTTAAAACTACTAAGAACAAAACATAAATGGGATAACTTATGTACATTTTTATTCTAACACTATCCCTTGTGCTCTTAGCTTCCTCCAGAGAAGACGCTGTCCTGAAAGACTGCTGCAGGTGTTCAGTGGACATGATTACCTGAGCAGATCCAGGTTTACCTTTGCGTGCGGTTCGACCAAAAGCCTGGAGTTCCACTCTTGTGTTCTCAGAAAGGAAGGAGAGGATCACAAATAATCCTCCATTGTTGTTCACCTGTTTAGACACTTTTATGTCTGTGCCACGCCCGGCAAGGTTTGTGGCAACAATGACATCACCAGGAAGCAGTTCCTTATCAATTTTGCTCAAACTGTCTGTGTCGCTGCGGCAGTAGAGAATGATTTCACCTGGGATACTGCTTTTCAGCCCTTCGTAGATCTCTTTAGCTTTGTTGATGGTTTCACAGATCACCAGGGCTGCTCTTCCATCTCTGTATGAATTTGGGGAAATCTGAGCCATAACCACACGTTTTAGTTCAGATTTCCACTCTTCAGCTGAGGTCTTCAGAGTACCTTGGACCTCAAATAACTTCTTCCTGTTGAATGTTGGCATTTTGCAGGCACAGAGATTTGGATATAGGTCCTGCAAAAACAGCATGTCTGTTTTGCTCCCAAGTGTCCCTGTTGTTCCATATATTTTCCCATGGTACTTTTCAAAAAAGGAAATGTTAGAAACGTAGTTTGTCACTACTGAAATTGTGCTCAGTTTGATTTTGTGTTTAATCTCAACAAACTGCTGCAGACCATCACCCCATTTCTTATTCAGTTCCACAATACCAGTTGATCTGAAATCCACTGGACAGACGTTGTCGTTTTCTACAACATACTCCCGTCCTTGCTTCAGTTGCATTGCCAGAAAGGCATTCTGAACCCACACTGACACTTTCTTCTCCACCAGATTCTTCAAGAATCCAGGAATGCTGATTTTGTCTTCATTGTTTGTACATGGGGTGTACTGAATCTTCTCTGAGATCATTTCTGCAATGGGCTTGATGAGAATTTCTTCTGAGTCATAGAGAGAACAACACAAGCCTTCCTCCAAGACAAGAAATGTAAGCTCTGAAATGTCCTGGTTGTTGTACAGGCTGCGCTTTCTCAGACAGAGCAACCCTTTGTCGTCTAAAGTGTAAACAGTAAAACCATAGGGGACATAGTGCTCAATTTCTTGGAAAAAATCTACCACAGCATCCTGACTCACAGTTTTCAGTTTCCTAAGAAGTTCATCCTTTTCACTTTTGTAGAGATCCTCTGTAAATCCTTTTGGCACAGTGTTGGATTCTTCAGCGATGCGTAAAATGTCCATTGGATCACTAATATCAGTTTCCTCTGTGTCTATTGAGTCAAAGATGGCCTTGAAGAATGAAGCAGGAGGAGCCTGTACAAATGTCTGGTGTCCTGCAGACAGGAAGCCATACTGGCTGACGTGGCCCCAGATCATGGCCAGAATAATGTTCAGGTGCTGCATGGAGACCATGGGACTGGACAGGTAGGTCAGCTGCACTCCCTGATCCAGTAGCAGTGAGTCCACTTCATCGATTATGATGCACTGATAGCTGCGATCAGGCCTCACATCCTTCATTTCAAATATCTGGCGAAGGTGATCTGCAGCGAAGGCTTCGATAGTTCCATAGACCACGTCCTTCTGGTAGCATTTTTTTCGATCTTCATCTTCGGTTTTATTTGTGTTTGTGTCAGCTGTCACACCAAAGTACTTGTAGAAGTTGGTCCATTCTTCTGCATCTCTTTGACATAACACAGAAGAGCTGGACACCACATCTACTTTTCACCCCTCAAGCGCACGCAGCACTGCAAACATTGCTATGACACAAGACTTCCCTTCTCCAGTGCCCATCTCCAGGAGCTTCCCAGTGTCAGACAAGGCCAAGAGGCACCAGCTGATCATCTGAGTGGCTCTGGGCCACCACTTCCTTCAAAGTTGTGCCGGTGCGCAGCATTGCATAAGACTGCCAGGATCTCCTGAAGGTCTTCTGTGTTCGTGCTGTGACTCAGATTCCTAGCTCGCTGTACATCTGTGTGGTTTTCAATTTCCCGGTTTGATCAGGTTTGTTACATGAGTTACTATACTGTATGATTTACTCAGTGTTTGTTCATCAATATCTTTCATCTGCCGTATTTCGTCAAAAGAGTGTCAATGCTTTTTATTTTCTCGTCTCTGAGGCTCTTTTCTAAATGCTGGATCAGTTTTCAGTTCTAGATGAATCTAAGAGCTTAAGGAGAGATTGGTTGTTCTCATCTGTCCACTTGGAAGACACCTGATATGTTGCCATTAAATGTAAAATCTTCATGATGGAAATACAGTCTTCATCATGATGGTGGTCAGTCAATGCTCCAAGGAGGTTTAAGACCTCTACAGGTGACCAGAGTCTTTGTGCTCCAAGATTTGAAACCATCTGCAAGAGTTCCTTGGTTTGTGCTTTTGAGGCTTGGAAATGCTCCACACAGGCAAATAATATCTCCAAACACCATTTGCCGGCTGGAGATGTCCCGTTTTCTCACTTTCTGGTTCTTCAGTAACCACTCTCAGGAGATTCTCAAGAAAGGTCAGAACAAAGACCTCATCAGAAGGCAATCCCTTTCCAGTAAATTTCTTTGAGATGGTTATGATTTTATTGTCAGTGTTTGTGTCTTTGCTTAGGCTGGTCTGGAGCACCTGAAAAAGAGCCTTAATAAACCTGTTCCTCAGTTCCATATCTTCACTGTGAAGTTTACCCATGAGGCTTTGCAGGACCTCTGCAGCAAACACCAGGGAATCATTGTCCTTGAGCCTTGAAAGTTGCAGATTATGGGAAGAACTGAGACTTTGTTCTTCAATGATAAATCCACGACTAAGCTGAGGGTTCCCTGTTTCCATCACCTCTATGCCGTACTGAAAGTAATCAGAGACAAAGTCATTGATGGTACCATACACAATGTCCGCTTCATAGACATCCCTGTATGATGCATTCGTTTTCTTCAAGTTTGTGTTGACAGAAATTCCAAGGTGTTTGTAGAAGTCAGACCACTCCTTAGTTCGCTCCTCTGATTGAACGTCAGAGCTCAGCACAATGTCCAGTTTGTTTCCCATGCAGACTTGTGCGGCTGCAAACATGGCTGTGACACATGGGTCTTCTTCCACACCAACCAGTTGTAGCGCTCCACTCTTCTCAGTCAGCACCAATGCACACCACCGCAGCATCTGCCTCCTGTGGGCCACCAGCCTTTTGTGTCAAAAACTGCTTTGCAGAGCTGAGACAGAGAGTTCTGTATGTCGTCTGCATTCAAGGTTACACATTTAAAGGAATCTTTCATAAATGGTGCATCTTTTGGTGCATTTTCTGAATATTGCCGGACGCCACTGGTAATGTTTTTTATCATATCAATCACAGAATCATCCAAATTCCATAACATCTTTAATTCTGCTAGAGCTGCAACTAGACTGCTCTCATCTTCCCTTCTGACAGTCTTTTGGAAATCCTGATGAAATCTCTCAGGGCCAGCAAAGTCAAGAGCATGGATGAGAGAGCGTCCGGACTCATCCGTCCACTCAGGCGATATGTCGTACACTTGTACCAACGTAAGGACTTCAGTTATTGAAACATCCTCTGCATATTTCTGTGACAGTGCTTTGAGCAGAGTCACCGCCTCCGTTGGGGTCCATTGGTTTGTTTGCACAAGTCTGAGGAGCATTTCAGTGGATTCTGAATGGGTTTCTTTGCCATTTAGTTGTGTGAGTGTGGATAAGAGAAGCTTCAAGCACTGGATTTCCATCTTTAAAATGAACACAGTGGCTCTTTCAACTGCATTCTGCAGTGATGATGTGAGGGTGCTCAGGAATTCTATAAGAAAGAGCTGCTCAGTAGAAAGCTCGCGTTCAGCCCATTGTTTGGCTATGACGACTGCGTCAGTATCAGAGCTGCCGTAGTCAGTGAAAAAGTGCATCAGGTTCACGTACAGGGCTTGAGTCAGCAGGAAACTCTCAAAAACATCACATGCTGATTGGCTGATGGACTCCACCAGGGACTGCACATGATTGGAGAAGCTTTGTAGGGAAACTCCCTCGGATATCTCCAGAGACAAGGCACACAGCTCTGTGATGAACACCTGAGTGTGCTGCAGAGTACTGAGGGATGGGGGAGCACTAATCCATTCATCAAACAGAAGTTTGTCCAGGACTGACACGATCTTCCCCTGCTGATCAGCTGTCAGCTGAGTGAGACTGAGATCTGGAACTGGGAAACTGCATTTCAAAGAGAGGATTTCTAGAAGCTCATCACTGCCTGATTCATAGTTAGCCTCAAACTCATCCAGATGCCATATTAGAACGTCTCGCTTGGACTCATATTCTTCTGAAATGTCGCTGCTCAGTTGTTTCTCCTGCTGCTCGTTGGCTCGTTGGTGGGATTCTTGAAGTCTTTGATTCAGTTCTTCTTGTCTCTTCTTCTCTTCAGCCTCTCTTGCTCTTTGCTGTTCTTTCATCTGTCTCTCCTCTTCTCTTCTCCTCTCCTCTTCTCTTCTCCTCTTCTCCTCCTCTCTCCTCTGTCGCTCCTCTTCTCTTTTCCTCTCCTCCTCTCTCCTCCATCTCTCTTCTTCTCTTCTCCACTTCTCTTCTCTCCTCCGTCGCTCCTCTTCTCTCCTCTGTCGCTCCTCTTGATCCCTGATTGGCTTATTAAAGCAATACGAACACTCGTACATATTATCGTAGCCAACTGGTCTGTAGTATTCACCTCCATTGAACACATATACATGCCGCCCATGAACAGTACTTCGGTATAAATCATCGAAGGATTTGCATGGAGGCAGGACTTTATTGCACTTGCAGCATCTCAGGCGGTCGCCCATGTTACATTCTGATGGTACTCGTTCCCCATTTCTGATTATTTAGTCAGCAGTTAAATGGTGATTTTCATGTGTAACCTTTGGTTTCCTGAAAGTTAAAAAAATATAATTTCAATTACTTTATGATATAACAACCAACTCATAACAGGAAGTCCTGCTGCTTTGATTCTAGGTGAAAAGAGAGTAGCCTACAAAAAATAAGGCAATTATTTAACAATTTAGTAACACTTTCGATGAAGCCATGTTTATAATCCATTCTAAACATACATATAGTGCATTATACTGTGCTTATAACAATGTATAATTATAGTTATAAGCACTCAAATGTTCTTAAAGCTTTATAACAATAATCCTAACAAGACGGTGTAGTCCCTCATTCGTCCAGGAGTGTTCTATCGTAGAAAAGGTTTCAGTCGTAGTCATCTGGACACTGTTTTCAGAATCAAGACGTTTGGCTCCCATCCGGAAGTCATTCTCAATTGTGAAAAATTGACGGAACTGGAAATTTAAGCTAATCTGAGTTACATAAGCCCTGCCCTCAGGAAGGAATCTGCCTGAGTATCTGTTAATAGCTAGTTTCACAGAGAAATTTGTGGACAAAGTGAAACATCTCCAGTTGGACCCAGATGACGTTATGGTTTCTTATGATGTAGTGTCCTTGTTCACTTGCATCCCAACCTCAGAAGCAGTGACAGCGGTGATGAGAAGACTGCAGGAGGACTCCACCTTGCAGCAAAGGACCAAGCTTACACCTGAACACATATGTAAACTATTAGACATCTGTCTCAACACAACCTACTTCCAATTCCGGGGACACTTCTACAGACAGATTCACGGTTGTGCTATGGGCTCTCCGGTCTCTCCCATTGTGGCCAACCTGTACATGGAACAGTTTGAGAAGAAGGCATTATCCTCGTTCCGGGCACACCACCAAGTCATTGGTACCGTTACGTGGATGACACCTTTGTGAAAATCAAGAAACAAGACTTGGAAGCGTTCTCAGAGCATATTAATACGGTGGACCCCAACATCAAGTTCACGCGTGAGGATGCAAAGAGAACCGCTTGGCCTTTCTTGATTGTTCTACTCTCAGAGGAGAGGACGGAAAGCTCCAGATAGAAGTGTACAGGAAACCAACACATACGGATCAATACCTGCTCTTTGACTCACACCATCCACTACAGCACAAGCTGGGTGTAATCCGGACATTACAACACAGAGCCAAAGAAGTGCCCACAGGCTCAGAGGGTAAGAAGAAAGAGGAAAGGCATGTCCAGAATGCACTCTCAGCCTGTGGTTATCCTACTTGGGCTATCAACAAAGTTAAAAGAGCCAAAAAACAGGACAAAAGTGTAACTGAACCTAGAAGGAACGGTGTCTCCATTCCTTATGTGTCTGGACTGTCTGAAAAACTACAAAGGATCTTTAGACAGCACGATGTTCCTGTTTTCTTTAAACCAGGCAACACTTTAAGACAGAAACTCGTTCACCCTAAGGACAAGTTACCCACACAGAAACAGAGCAATGTTGTCTACTCCATTCAGTGCAGTGAGGAAAACTGCAAAGAGAACGGTACATAGGCGAAACCAAACAGCCACTTCACAGAAGACTTTATCAGCACAGGCGACACGCTAACTCAGGATTACAGAGCGCCGTGCATCTAAAAGCTACAAACCACACATTTGAAGACAGCGAGGTGAAGATTCTTAGTAGAGAGAAGAGTTGGTTTGAACGCAGGCGTCAAGGAAGCCATTTTGTGAAGAAAGAGAACCCCTCTTTGAACAGAAATGGTGGTCTGGTTAATCTGCCCAAAGTCTATCAGAGTGTATTATCACCTTGGTCACGCCTATCACATGCTAATCAGGCACTTAACAGTGATGAAGTAGATGCAGCCAGAGAACAATAGGCCTGATTACTGATTACTGGGCCATCTTGGAACTATTAGGTCTGTTTCAGGTGAAACTAGCTATTAACAGATACTCAGGCAGATTCCTTCCTGAGGCAGGGTTTATGTAACTCAGATTAGCTTAAATTTCCAGTTCCGTCAATTTTTCACAATTGAGAATGACTTCCGGATGGTCTTGATTCTGAAAACAGTGTCCAGATGACTACGACTGAAACCTTTTCTACGATAATAATCCTAACACATTATAAAGCATTTTATAATGACGTCTCATCTCTAAGGTCAAGTATCTTAATACTTTATAACTGCTGGTCACTCACTGACATTCTTTTTGGCAAGGATCATAGTGTATTGTAGAAAAGGTTTCAGTCGTAGTCATCTGGACAATGTTTTCAAATTCAAGACGTTTCGGCTCCCATCCGGAAGTCATTCTCAATTGTGAAAATGGTTCGAGAACTCAGAAATTTAAGCTAGTCTGTGTTGCTTAAGCCTCGCCCTCAGGGAAGAATCTTCCTGAGTGCTGTTTATCCTGCCTAGTTTCACCTGAAACTGAACTTCTTTGTTTCCATGATGGCCCATTAATCAGTAATCAGGCCTATTGTTTTCTGGCTGCTCCTCCCCCATCACTGTTAAGTACCTGATTAGCATATGATTGGCTTGACCAAGGTGTTAAAACTCTATGATAGACTTTGGGCAGATTGAATATCAGACCACCATTTCCTCTTACCAACTCTTCTCTCTACTTAGAATCTTCACCTCGCTGTCTTCAAATGTGTGGTTTGTAGCTTTTAGATGCAAATGCACGGCGCTCTGCAATCCCGAGTTAGCGTGTCGTCTGTGCTGATAGTCTTTTGTGAAGTATTATAAATCTTATTTGTAGTACATTATAATAATTTTTAATATATTATAATCACCATTAGAATGCATTATAATGTGAGTATATGTGGTCACTGGATGCTTTAAGTAAAGACATTCCGTATATACAGTGTTTCCCCTAGGCTGACTGTTTGGGGGGCGGAAACTGGTTCGTTGGAAAGTTGACCACTACAGGGCTCCAGTCAGAGAACAGTCATCAGTGCAGACAAAAGAGACTTAAGAACAAGAGATTTAAGCCGTGTCTGCCTTCTTTCATCATGGGCAATGTGAGATTGCTGGCGAATAAAATGGACGAGCTAACGGCGTTAGCCCGGAGTCAGATGGTGAGTTCCGTGAGTATAGTTTGATGTGTTTCTCAGAGACATGGCTACACCAGGATATCCCGGATCATAACGTTTCCATCGGGGTAGATGGATTTGCCATCACGAGTTCACACATAGGAACTCTGAGGCGCGTTCTTTTTCTAGTGGGAGGTCAGATATCTTTGAGTTCCGAGTTGTCTGGAACACAGCATTAAAACTAAATTGGCTAAAGCATGCAGAGAAACAGGTGGCACATGGGTGGAGTGCCTACCACTGGTCTTAATGGCCATGCGTAACTCTATAAACAGAATTACGCACTTAACGCCCCATGAGATGATCACAGGGCGACCAATAGAGCTTCAAGATCTGAAGGGACTAACTGCAGCTGCGAAATTATTGTATTTCCAAGTACATCCCCAAAAGCAGAGGACTTAACCACAGACCCGGTGACTCAGACTGAAGGACTGGTGGAACCAGGCGAGTGGATGGAGCCCAGAGGAAAACGACCTTCCAAGTCCTCCTGAGCACGCCTATGGCGATAAAGGTCAGCCTAGTGACAGGATGGATTCACCTAAACCACTGTACCAGAGCATCGGACCCAGTGGATAGTGTAGGTCGTACTCCCGAAAGGGGTTGCCAAGTAGGCATCATAGCCTCAATAAGTGCTGAAGTGCTCATTGCCAAAGGGCTCCTTGGGTAGATAGGGGAGTGTCCTGCTTGACCCTTTTCCATCGGGCACTCTGTCATTATTTAGCTTTTTGGTTTTCAGACTTACTCTGGGGTAGGCATTCAGGTCTCCGGCCGCTAAGTTGAGCGTTTCAAGTCGCCCCGAACATGGCATGCTCCAGAAGATAATTGTAGTAGTAATAATAATAATAATAATAATAATGACATAAATAATACAACTTTATTTAAAACAAAGTACACAGTGCTTCACAACAAGAGAAATAAAATACCACAGTGAATGACGAAATATAAAGAAATAAAATAAACAGCCAGTTCAGGTAAAATCAGGATATGCTTTCAGATAAAAATGTGTTTTGAGACGAGACTTAAACGAAGACACTGACTCAGACAACCTAATTTCTTCGGGCAGGTTGTTCCAGAGCCTCGGGGCCCTGATAGCAAAAGCTTAGTTTTCATCCTGGACTCAGGAACAGACAGGAGACCCCTGCCCGAAGATCTCAAACTACGTGAAGGTTCATAAGGGATTACAAGGTCTAAAATATAATCTGGGGCCAGGCCACGAAGAGCCTTAAAAGTAATCAACAAGATCTTAAAATCAATCCTGAAACAAACAGGGAACCAATGTAAAGAGGCTAAAACAGGTGTGATGTGGTCGAACCTCTCGGTCCTGGTTTACAGTCGAGCAGCTGAGTTTTGTACAGTCTGCAGTCTGTCAGAGTTTTTGATTAAGACAAGTGAACAGGCTGTTATAGTAATCGAGGCGTGAGGAGATAAAAGCATGTACAGCAGTTTCTGCATCACTAAGATTTAAAATAGATCTGATTTTTGCAATATTTCTGAGGTGATAAAAACATGATTGGACAAGCTTAGTGATGTGTTGCTCAAAACAAATTGCTATCAAAACAGGACACCAAGATTTCTTGCAACAGGCTTGATATGTTGTGACAGGTTACCAGTAGATGGCAGTATTTGTTTAGTGATGTGTTGGTGCCCAATAACAAGGATTTCAGTTTTATTTGAGTTTAGCTGAAGAAAATTTATCAACATCCAATTTTTTATGTCAGACAGGCCGTCCTGCAGAGAACTCAGCATACTAAGGTTAGTGGGCTTGACAGGGAGGTACAACTGTGTGTCATCCGCATAACAATGAAAAGAAATACCATGTCTGCGGATTACATCACCCAAGGGAAGCATGTATAAGGAGAACAATATTGGTCCCAGAATTGAACCTTGAGGCACACCATATTTGATATGGGAAAAGGATGACTTGAAGTTATTAATGCTAACACAGAATTTCCTATTATTTAACAATTTAGTAACACTTTTGATGAAGCCCATGTCTATAATGCATTATAAACATACATATAGTGCATTATACTGTGCTTATAATAATGTATAATTATAGTTATAAGCACTCAAATGTTCTTTAAGCTTTATAACAACAATCCTAACACATAATAAAGCATTTTATAATGACTTCTCATCTCTAAAGTTAAGTATCTTAATACTTTATAACTGCTGGTCACTCACTGACATTTTTTTGGCAAGGATCATAGTGTATTATAAATCTCATATTTGTAGTACATTATAATAATTTATAATGCATTATAATCACCGTTAGAATGCATTATAATGTGAGTGGTGGTCATTGGATGCTTTAAGTAAAGCAATGACATTCCTGAGGTATAGGCAGATATAATACATTACAAGCTTGATATAAGTCACTATAAGTGGTCATTGCTTTACAGTGAAGAATATATACAGTGTTTCCCCTAGGCTGACTGCTTTGGGGGTGCTGAAACTGGTTTGTTGGAAAGTTGACCACTACAGGGCTCTGGTCAGAGAACAGTCATCAGTTGGATCTAAAGCTGGGGCAGGTAATATATTTCAGAAGCGTTTTTGTTATATTTATTGAAATTATTTTTACATCCCGACAGCAATCAATAAATCAAATGCTCTGGGAAAAATTTAAATAAATCCGGTATCTGTGACTGTCGCAGGACTGAATGAAATGGTTGGATGGCCTACCTGCCTGTCTACCTGCCTACATGCACTTCCACTATTTCAAATGCTCTGTGCACGTGCCTCTGAGTCTAGTAGCCAGTTGTCCAGTAGAAAATAAAGCCCTTGATGTCCTTCATGTCTGTAATGATCAGCTGCGCCTTCTCCACTATACTTAAACCTATGTAGTTGTTACCCTTTTTCCATCCTCACTATGTGTAATGTGTTCAGTATATGTGTGTGTCAGTACAGGATTGTTCAGTATAATCTATTCATTCAATCTGCATCACAAAAACAGAATACAAACCATTCAAACTCAAATCGTTCAGTGTGTGAGCAGTAGGTTTTTTCTTTTTACACCTCTAACAAGAACTAGGTCAAAATGTTCTCTATGAGTCTGGAAAATGTCTGTATGGTATGTGCGAGGTCAGTAATGTTTCTGTTGGCTGTATCTAGTCCGCTTTTCACCAGTGTTGGGTGGTTTCTTATGTTTCATCCCCAAATGGGTATAGGAAACGAAGACTATTAATTTGCCTTCTCCTTTGCTTCTCTTATATTGTTATTTGGTTGATATGACCACAGCAATTCTTTCCTAATCTAAGATGAATTTCTTCAGTTTTAAGTGCCAAGTTTGCCTGGTGAGTGCACTCGTGCCTCTCTACTCAAATTTGAGCTACTCAGTTGTCTTCCTACTACACTCTGAATTACTACGTCTTATAATTATCTTCTGGAGCATGCTGGGCTCGGGGCGACTTGAAAGGCCAAACTTCAGCAACCGCCAAATTTGAGTAGAGTAGAGAGGTGCAAGTGCACTCACCAGGCAAACTTGGTTCTTAAAACTGAAGAAATTTAGCTCAGATTAGGAAAAGCATTGCTGTGGTCATAACCAAATAACAATATAAGAGATGCTAAGGAAAAGGCAAATCAAAACTTTGTCTTTGTTGTCCTATACCCATTTCAGTCAGTGAAACATAAGAAACCATCCACTACAGAAACATTACTGACCTCGCACATTTTGACCCAGTTCTTGTTAGAGGTGTAAAAAAAAAAAAAGGTACACTACTGCTCACACACTGAACGATTTGAGTTTGAACGGTTTGTATTCAAGATTTGAATGAACTATTAGCTTGGGCAGATTGCCACCATCAGACTCCATTAGCACAATAAACTACTCTAACAGAAACTGAGGTGATAGTGGAGGAGGATGGGGGTCACAGAACACCCCTGGCACCCTTTTAGGAGGGCCGGTTGTGGTCTAAAGGGAACTTTAGCTGTATTGTTCCTAGTTCGTGTCATTGTGGTTGTTCCAATATTCCTGATGCTTGGACATACAGCTAATCCCGAGGAGAGTAGCAATTTGAACACCCCTCAGTACTCAATTCAATGTATAGAGCGCCAATTCATAAAAGAAGTTATCTCATTGCACTTTTCCTATAGAGCTACTCAGACAACTACACCAGAAGAAAGTCACCTGACCAGTATTGAAGACACAGACAGACTCACACACAGCACCCAAGAGACTATCCAAATCCATGACACAAACAGAAACAGAAAGAGACAACACACAGTAATGTAGTGATGTAAACGGTAGGGAACAGAGGTGGAAAGCATTTGGGTTTGATAGTGCTGTATTGGGTATCGATGATGAGTGGACAAGAGATAACATATGGTACCAACAAATAACACACGCCCTACACATTGCTCGGAAAGAAAAAGACCGTATTCAGTACATGTCCCACAGCCAGCAACATGGAGAAACATTATGAAAATCAGACCTAAATTTATGAGTGCAGACTGTCAGGCATGTGCAATATGGATGTTGAGACTAAACAAAACCAATAATGAAGCTATGATGGTGTGAAGCCAAAAAATGCCGAAATGTTGTGGATGGGTAGCCAAATTAATCTATATCCCAAGGCTGGTGACGAAGATGGAAGGCCTCTAGAGGTCTGACCGAATGCCTGCAGCGAAGGCGAGCAGCTGGGAGGCGGAGAGGCATGATGTCGGCGGCAGCCACGCTTCCTCCTGGACAGCTTTCCAGAAGGTGGCTCCAGGCCTGGAACAGGCTGAGGCGCAGGCAGAAAATTAGCAGGCTGGTGGCTAGCAGGCTGGAGGCTGGCAGACTGAGGTGCAGACTGGAAGGCGGTTGGGGTTGATGGCTGGAAACCTGGGGCTGAGGCTCATGGGAAGGAGTTCTTCAGCCAAGGCTTTGAGGAGACTTCTTTGCAAGCAAAAATCACAACTGTCTCTTTGTACTCATCACTGGTAGCCTTCCTCCAAAAATCCTTTAAACACACCAGGTCCGAAATCAATCAACCAGTTCATCAGTACATAAGTCTGCTGGGTCCATTGTTGGTCGGATCGTTCTGTTGTGATACGTGTCAAGCAGGGTAGCAGGCAAAACCAGGGATTGGTCCCAAATGCAGACACTGAGGCTGAGCAGGTGCAGTTCAATACATTTTATTGGTAAAGAAAAACGTACACGGGTTACAGGCCGGCAGTGGTCAGACCAGGGAATAAGTCCAACAAGGCTAAACAAATCCGACAGGGAGCAGGCAAAGTTCAAAATCCGGAATCCAGACACGGTCCAAGGGAGATAAAGAATAATTCCAACAGAACTCACAGGAAACAAATGCTGGGACGCTTGACACAGGGACAATGGCACAATCACGATCTGACACAGAACAAAGGAAGAACACAGACTAAATACACTCAGGTAGGGGAGACAAAGAGACACAGGTGCAACTAATTAGGGTGGGGCAAAAAATCAAAACTGGAGGAGAAAGCAAACAAAGACAGGAAGTAAAACAACAAGATACACGAGGAGAAGAGAACACAAAACAGGAAATAACAGGACAAAAACCCAAAACCAAACGTAGCCATTGTCTTACTTTAATGAAACATGAAATGGCCAACCAATGGCCAACCAAAAGTGGAGGCCACACCTTTGTCCCCGATAACTAAGACAACAGCCCTTGAAATTATTAGGGATGCATTTAGACCTTCTGAAGGCGCAGCAAATTCTTCTGCAGGCCTGTTACAAGATTAGTTTGGTCCATGGGGCGCGATGTGCAGATACTATTCCCAGTAGTCGGCTGTACCCTTATCCTTACTCTTACCTTAAGGGAAGAAAGTTTGATCGCACATTTGATCATCTTAAATAACTAACTATTTAGAGGACTAGAGTCCTGTTCCCGCCATGTATATTGCCACGCCTCTTTTATACATCACATTTGTAGAAAAGACTTCCATAAAGGATACACCTGTGCATCCTCATGCAGACCTCCTCCGGCAATCCTACTCTCTCCTCTAGATGCATTTTAGGAATTGAGACGTCCTATAAGATGGCGCTTTGAGATCGATTTCCGGGTCACAGGCAGGAGGATGGAGAAGACGAGGAGGCACAAAATAGATAAATGAGAAGAGCTCACTGACTCAAGTTGCAATGCTCATTCCTCCTCTCCTCTTCCTTCTCTCTTCTTCTATCTCATCCTCTACTTCCTCCATTCCTCCTCTCCCCCCTCACTCCTCCTCCTCTCGTTAAACCAGTAGCTGGCAGCAAAGAGAGACCTGAAAACTGGTTTTCCTGCATTCCACAACTGACGACAAGTTAACAAACCTTTAGTTGAAGCAGAGAGAAGGGCTTCGTTTGTTGGCACAACTTCAGTTTTGACTTTGGTTGTTGTTTTTACAGTGAAGGCAGACTCAAGGAAACATGCATTCAAAACGGCTTCTCTCCTTCTCAGCTCCCCTTTAGTGCAGAAAAGCCTGAAGAGAAAACTAAAAGAGAAAAAATGGCTCAGACAGAAATTAATATAACGTTGACTACAACCTGCTGTAAAAAATATTTTAAAAATGGTAAAAGTCTGGCAGCAAAAGTTGTCAAACAGTTCCCGTTAAATTACAGTAAAATACAATATATTCTTCTACAATGCAATACCATAAAATGATTCTTGCTGTAATTTACAGCCAACCAAATTTAGTAACGTTTTTCATTATTAGAAAACATGTAAAGGTGCATAAGACAGTCCAACAACCACACATTGATTTGAAACTATTTCATTCGTCGCTCTGTCATCACTGAACATTCATCTGTTATGAAAGCTTTTCAAATGTGTAAAAAAAAAAAAACGACATCGGACTCACTCACCTTGTTCCTGTGAATGTCCGTCACGTAAGCAGCTTGCTGGTGTCTCGTCCACGTCTGTCTGGAAAAACAGAGACCGGCTCATTTATATTATCGGGACTCCACTAGTAGTGGACTGGTAATCTGGCATACCGGTCTTTTGCCGGTGGGCCAACACACCTTGGGGGCCAGTTGTTGGCAATATATATATTTTTTTGATTGCCAAAGACCGGCCCATAAAGTAGGGGCAGCTGCCTATTGTTTAATTTTTTACAATGACACTAGGCTGGCCCAATCACATCTCTTGCTGGGCCGCCCCCTGCCGTCCTCTCTGCTTCTCGTGTCAGATGCCGAATGGCTCAGAGCTATCAGCCAACAGCAGTAACAAATGAGCAGCCACAGGTGGAAGGCGGAGAATTGACTGGCCATATGTGGAGCTGGCGTGTGACAGGGAAGGCAGGAGGGTAGGGAGGGTAAGGCAGCTAGCTGCTTTCACTTTCACAAGTTTGCACTGTAAAGAATGTAGCCTGAGATTTACAGTAATTATCTGACAGCAACTGACGTGTAACTTACTGTCAAATAAATCACAGTATTTTTCACAGTTTTTGTTTACATTAACAATCATGTTAACTCTAAAATAAAACACAATAATTACTACATACTGTATTTTTGTTTACAGTGCTAGTGTTTTAACTGTAAAATATAACACAGTAATTTCTAAGTACAGTATTTTTGGTTACAGTACACAGTAACCAATTATGCACTGTAGGAAATCACATTACACTGGGGTTAGGGTTACCAGCCAGTCACTGTAATTTTTGCGGTGACCTCACTGTAATCCAACTAGTTATTTACTGTGATTACAGAATACAGGAATGTACTGTACTTTTTAATAATACGGTAATTTAACAGATGCACATTTGCCAGTATAATGCTGTAATTTCTAAAGTAAATTACCCAATTTTATGAATTTGCTGTATTTGGAGGAAATACATTAAATACTGTATATCTAGTATATTTAGTTGATTTAACAGTTAACAGTTAATTACAAGTAATTTAAATCAACTACTTTAACTGCATAAGGTTTGCCATTGGTGTTGTATAATGTATATAAGTCACTTCAGCTATTATTTCACTTAACATAGCCTATATTAAGAAAAAATGATTTGCAATATCTGGTTTGTGTGAAAAAACAGGTCATAGTTTATATAAAATATAACTTACATTCACAACTGTTCAAAATGGTCTTAAAAAGTCCTTCAAGTGCATAAAGGATCTTTTAAAAATTAACATACTGTATATTCCCATATAAAAGTCAATATTCAAATAATGGTCTCAAGTAAGTCAGGTTAAAAAAACAATGAGTGGGTTGGAATTACTTGTAACTGTCACAGCCTGTCATGTCCTCACCAGCCCGTAATCACCCACACCTGCTCCTAATTACACTCCTGCCCTCAATCAGCCCCAATCACACCCAGGATAAAACCACTCCACTCTCCACACTCAGTGTCCAACCTTGTTTGTGTATAGGACTCACTGCACCAGACTATTCCAGTGTTTCTCCAGTCCTCCGTGGCTTCTCCATTCCTCCTTGGTCTCTCCGGTCTCCTGTGGCTTCCCCCCGGTGACTTCCCCAGATCCACTCTACCTATCTCCACACTCTCCACTTCTGGCTGTCATCTTAATAAAGACATTCCCATCCATCTTGGTGTCCTCTGCCTGTTAGTCCATGACAGTAACCGACAACAGCTCATATGATACATGTAGAAATAAAGCCATGTCTCCAAAAACAACCCCAAATAAAGGCCTGGTCCCCTGCCACTGAGGTGAAGAAAGGACACTGTGGTTTTAGATGTCACTTTTGATGTCATGCCTTTGAAGCGCCTGGAAAAATGTCAGGAAACACATAACATTTAATGCTGATTTTGTCACCTTTTATGAAGCATATAATCACGATTGGAGGTTTTCCTCCCACAATATATTCCTAATGGTGTCAATATTTACATTGTGTGATTGTGTGGATGAAAACCAGATTATGTATATGAGTTTATTTGAGTTCAAGCATATTCCTTGAAAACACGACAGTTAAAATTAAGCATTTTCCAAGACTTTGTATGAACCCTGTACATATGTAAAAGGCAGGTTCTGATGTTGTGAGAGTTCAACCCTTACCTTTGAATGAACTCCAATTTACACGCCACCTCCTCCTGGCACTCAAGGTTGGATATGTTGTAACGTACAAAATGCTTAGCAAAGCCAGACAATGGCTCAATGCTCTCCATCCTGCGCCCACTAGTCAAGGTGTCACCTGAAACCAAAATGAATTAAACACATGACATCACTTATTTTTACCCATGCCAATTTTTTTTTCTCTTTGATCATTTGACATTTAAATGATCTTTTAGTATTTATGAGTGAGTGAACTTGTTTTCGACCTGGGGTTAGCAAGAGGCATTGGTAACAAACAAGGAGCAACGTACACAGAGTATGCCTGAAAAACAGAAACACTTATACACTCAACGGTATCCTATACATGACAATGACAAAATTACAACATACAAATCCAAGGATTTCCTTGGGTTTTTGGAGGGCTTCTCAGCCTGTCATGTCCTCACCAGCCTGTAATCACTCACACCTGCTCCAAATTACACTCCTGCCCTCAATCAGCCCCAATCACACCCAGGATAAAACCACTCCACTCTCCACACTCAGTGTCCAACCCGTATACCCGTTAACTACAGTGCTCTTTCTGATTGTTCCAGTTCCCTGTGTGTTCTCCAGTCCTCCGTGTCATCGCCAGTCTCCTGTGGCTTCCCTCCGGTGACTTCCTCAGATCCACTCTACCTATCTCCACACTCTCCACTTTGGGCTGTCGTCTAAATAAAGATATTTCCATCCATCTCGGTGTCCCCTGCCTGTTATTCCGTGACAGAAGGTCGGAACAATACAACAAAGATGACAGCCAGGATTTCCAACGACCCTTTCCTCCACCTGAGTTGTCTGGCCAAGCGTTACCTCCTCAGCCTCCCTTCACCTCCTCTAGCAGCCAACGAGTTGGTGCAGCCTGGGATCTTCTCAGGCTCTGTGGGTGACTGCGAAGAGTTTCTAGCGAAATGCTACCTGGTTTTCCTCCTACACCCGTCTCAGTTCCTGACTGAGCGGTCTCGGGTGGCCTTCGTGGTGCTCCGGCTGACCGGCCCGGCACTGCGCTGGGTGGGGTCCCTGGTGGCACGGGAAGAGGCGATCCTCCACTCTCTGGGCCAGTTTTTGGCGCTGTTCGGCCAAGAGTTTGGCCCGCCGAACATGTTGTCGTCAGCCAATCTCCAACTTGTCTGCTCGCCTGCTCCGCCTCCCGCTCTGCCTCCCGTCTGCTCGCCTGTGCCGCCGCCTGCCTCCAGTTTCGAGGGTCCCAGCCTTCACCGTCCTTCTTCAATGGGTCCCAGCCTTCGCCACCCAGGCTCCGCTCCGGCTCCCAGCCCGGAGGTCAGTCAGCCAGAGTCCGCTCTGGTTTCCAGCCCTCTCCAAGGCCCTGGTTGTCCGCCCGAGGCATTGGGCTCCACCCGTCTCCAAGCCCCTGGTCGTCCGTCCGAGGCGTTGGGCTCCACCTGTTTCTCCAGTTCTCCGTGGTCTCTCCAGTTCTCCGTGGTCTCTCCAGTTCTCCGTGGTCTCTCCAGTTCTCCGTGGTCTCACCAGTTCCCCGTGTGTTCTCCAGTCTACCGTGGCTTCTCCATTCCTCCTTGGTCTCTCCAGTCTCCTGTGGCTTCTCTCCGGTGACTTCCCCAGATCCACTCCACCTATCTCCACACTCTCCACTTCGGGCTGTCGTCTAAATAAAGACATTCCCATCCATCTCGGCGTCCCCTGCCTGTTATTCCGTGACACTTAGGTACTGTGATTTTCACAGGAAACTTCAGGTTCTCAGATGTTTAACGTCTTTAAATGTCACTCTGGAAGTTTTTTGTTCTGCTTTCCTAATCACCGCAGACTGTGCAGGATATTTTACTTTCATTTCTGATATATTTCAGTTACTCATATCAATGAATCAAAACACAAAGAGCTTGATGACAGAAATGTGTTTATCCACTGGATCCAGTGCTGACGTTATTGTTGTAGTTTTGGTGTTGTCACTTCCTGGTTTATTTTGTAGTATTCTCTTTCCCTTGTGTCTTGTGTTTTTACTTCCTGTCTGTGTTTTTTCCCTTCAGTTTTGATTGTTGGTCCTCCCTTGATTGTTGGCACCTGTGTCTTGTTATATCACCTCCCCTAGGGTATTTAGTCTGGGTCTTTTCTTTGTTCAGTGTTGGATCATTGTTGTACACATGGTGTTGTTCCTTGCCGAGCCCTTGTCTTCATCCGGCTACTTCACCATGAGACCGCTTCTTGTCATCTGCTTTTGGGTCCACATACCTGCATATAGCACCTCGCCATACGACAGTTATGCCTTTGTCATAACTTTGAGCTGATTTCTTCTCATCAATAAATACCTAGCTTAAAATGTTCTCTTGCACAGCAGGCAGTGCATCGAGCTGCTAACAGTAACGGTGAAGCAGCAAGTGCACGTGTATGAGGAAGTGCGCTTGTTTAAGTGTGCGGTTGACGGACTTCAGTCTAAGGCTTGGTTTTCCTCTTTGAATGTTGAACCAAAGTACAGTGATGCTGACGACACAGTGTGTGTGTGTGTGTGTGTGTGTGAAACAATTACATGCATATCTGAGTCGTTAGTGATAGCCAGCATTAACTAAAAGCATTTAAGGACTCCAACATTTTACAGTGCTGAAGATCCGGTACTTTCCCAATGTAAAGTATCGAGATTCAGGTTTATTTGTGTAGCACCATATCATACAAAAGCTATTAAGAGGTCTTTATATAAAAACAACATAAAAAACAGAACATATGTGCAAATTAGACATTTATGCATAGCAAAGCAAAGCAAAGCAAACTGTACAAATACAGTGTGTTCATTTAAGAACAGCTTGTTGTTGGGTCTCTGTAAATAATATAAAGAGTTCGGTCTAGACCTGCTCTGTAGGAAAAGTGCAATGAGATAACTTCTGTTATGAATTGGTGCTACATAAATAAAACTGTTGTTGCCAACAGCCGAGAGGAAGACGAAAAAAAGCAAAATATTAAACATTTATGTGGCAAAATTGGAAGAAATCACTCGTACCATCCAAAATGATAATAATACGTTACTTTTACTCTTTACATCCACATAATGGATTTTTATGGACTGATTTAAATGTGTGCATGGTGACGCAGTGCGGATCTTAGTATCTATACAACACAATTTAGAACAAGTGACCCCAACACTGACTGAGATTCACACATTTGTATCTTGGGATGTGAGGTCTTTGAGCATCTGTGGTATCTTTGTGGAATAAGGATTGAGATGTACCGATCCGGATCGGTGCAGCGTCTGCAGTGATGCGGGCGCTGTATCGGACCGTTGTGGTGAAGAAGGAGCTGAGTCGAAAGACAAAGCTCTCGATTTACCGGTCAATCTACGCTCCTGCCCTCACCTATGGTCATGAGCTCTGGGTAGTGACCGAAAGGACAAGATCGCGGATACAAGCGGCCGAAATGGGCTTCCTCCGCCGAGTGGCTGGGCGCTCCCTTAGAGATAGGGTGAGGAGCTCAGTCACACGGGGAGCTCGAGTAGAGCCGCTGCTCCTCCACGCCGAGAGGAGCCAGCTGAGGTGGCTAGGGCATCTGATCCGGATGCCTCCTGGACGCCTCCCTCGGGAGGTGTTCTGGGCATGTCCCACCGGGAGGCGGCCCCGGGGAAGACCCAGGACACGCTGGAGGGACTATGCCTCTCGGCTGGCCTGGGAACGCCTCGGGATCCCCCCGGAGGAGCTGGAGGAAGTGTCTGGAGCGAAGGAAGTCTGGGAGTCCCTGCTTAGACTGCTGCCCCCGCGACCCGGCCCCGGATAAGCGGAAGAAAATGGATGGATGGATGGATGGATGGATTGAGATGTTTTGTTATTATTAATCTACATATCATAAAGACATTTTAATAAACTCTTGAAATATATAATGTTATATTGGTCCAGCTCTCTGTCGTTTTACAGTCTGCTGCCGTGTAAAAGCATTTTCCAAGGTCTTAACCCCAAATGATGCAGCTGAACTGTATTATGGATATTTACTTCAGTGAATACAGTTCAGCCCCCAGAGTAACCTGCACCACCCAGTGGAACAATACAACCAAGGAGACACTGTAGCTCTCAGCTCGCTTTATTAAGACAGAAGTATTTCAGACATACGGTTGCATGCTATTCAGGCCATAATGAGAGAGCATTGTGCAAAGTAACACACAGAATATATTGCAAGTTCATTGTTACCCAGAATATCAGTTTTTATTTAGCTGTAGCACTTGCAGTTACATTGAATCCCTGAATGAAACATTTGACACCATTTTTAAGATAATGCATGAGATGCTGTAGACACAGAGCAGGGGCGCAGTGATAAACAGAATTTAGGAAAATGTGAACTGGATGCAACCTGGTGGATCTGAAGGTAGCAAGATTACTTTATGGTGGAAGAATTCAACAAGTGCAAAGAGCTTTGTTAAGAACATTCCTGTCATCCAAACTGTGGCAGGGATTTGATCAGGTCTGCTTCACCCTCTCCAAGCCCCGCCTCTATTCTCTTCATCCAATCAGCAGCTCAGCAATGTCTGAGGCACATCTCAAGCTTTATCCTGTAATATTTCCCAAAATGATTTCCCTACATTACATCACTGCCTATAATGACATGATTTCCCTACATTACATCCCTTTCTATAGTTACATTATTTCCCAGCATTATCCTCAGTTACATACAGTTTCTCACTGTTTCTCTGAGCCTTCTGTGATGTCCAGCAAGCAGTTTCTGCCTCTCTGGAGCTCCTCCAGGGTCAAGCTCTTGCAGAATCACCCCAGCAGTTACTTTGTGCTCACACCAATAGAAAAGGAAATTAAACTGGTACGACATAGAGGAAGCAGACCGAGGGGTGTGTTTGAATAACTGCCACTCAGCTTCAGTAGCTTGTATAAAAGAATTACAGACTGTATAAGTTGAAAGTTGGCAAATGTTAGCTAGTCGCTAGCTTGCTCCATTGACAGATACTTATGCTTGATTATATTTTTCTACTTGTTGAGGCTACCACAAGGTGTTACGGTTTCATTGATGGATATGTCTTCCATCCTTCACCAGATAACAGTTTGGATTTCAATTTGGAAAATATACTTAGGAAGAAATGACAAGCACAGAAAGAGGCATCGGAAAATAAAAATACTGTATATCATATCACATGTAATAGCTAAAATCCCAAAATGCTAATCTTAACTATAAAACAGCACAAACCTGTCTGTCAGTGGAGAGCATCATCTGTATTAATTAAAAGGTCATAATAATTTTCCCACCATATATTTATGCATCCCCCTTTTTTTCAAAGATGCCAAATAGATACAGTTGGGCAGCCATATTAGGCTAATGTCAATTTAAAATTTAAAATGATCATTAGTTACAGCAATAGATTTAAAAAAAATATGTCTGATTTCCACTTTATGTTTCTATCCTAACCACGTAGCATAGTGATTTCTCTTAGATTTCCAGGTACACCATGTCAAATAAAAAAAGTAACATGGTACATTTCAATGGGGGTGTTTACCACTCACAGCCACTGAATCATATGGCCGATGGCAGAACTGCACAGGTGTAAAATAGTCACGTTAATAGTTATGTTTTATAAAGTTTTACTGCATTATGGAGTTCAGAGGGGTGTAAAGTAGAATAAACTTTGGACTTACTTCGTAATGGCAAATTTGTATTTTTCCTGTCTTTCACTTTTGAGATGAGATAGGACAAGCAGTTAGGATTGTTTCTGTAATGAGCCCCCTGCATAGTAAAATTATGTTATTTTGAATCAAACCAAAAGGAAAAGCAATCCTCATGACACATATTTGCTGGGTCTCTGTAAATAATATTATAAAGAGAACAGTCTAGACCTGCTCTGTAGGAAAAGTGCAACGAGATAACTTCTGTTATGAATTGGCGCCATATAAATAAAACTGAATAGCCAGAGAGGTCTCTTGGTGATCATCAGGGAGGTGGAAGATCTCTGTAGTTTTCATGGTACTTGTTCACCAGTCACATATTCTCAGGTGTCGGTTCACTGTAAAAAAGAACACAATATAGTGTTTCTTGCACTTCTGGGTCAATCACGTTCTACTTACTCCAGTGGCGGAGCCAATTGTTCCCTCATCAGATTGGGCCTCCTGCCATAGCCGGCAGGCACGGCACTATGAACATGTGACTCTACTTCACGTAGCTCCTGTCCCTTTATTAACAATTCTAATACCATAAACACTCATATATGCATGCTGTATATGTGCTTTATTTTAGTATCATATTAAATGTGATGTTACCTTTTCATTATAGGAGGTTGGAGACTTGGTTCCTGTATGGGTCGTTTTGATTATTGTAGCCCTTGTTGTTGATCCATGTAGTAATGTTGGTAAGATCGGTATTTGTCATGACTCCCTTGCCTTGAAGCAGGTTGAACCATGTCTGTACCATCTTTGTACTGTGTTGCTGAAAACTCTTTTCAAAAATGGCAAGCCTGGTTTTACTCTTCGTGCTGTTCTGAAAGTTTTTGAAGTTCTTCGTGCTATTCAACTTGGATCTCACATTTGCACCAAGGATCGTCAGTTTGAAGGTGCCCACAACATCATCTGTGCTTATGGCGGTAGCTAAGCATGTTCTGAAGGCTTTTGATTTGGTACTGGGAAACTCACGATGTGTTTCTGTAGGCACATAAACAGTTGGAAGTTCAAGGCCATGATTTTTGCGCACACCAGGAATCAGGTTGTTATCTAGAGGTGATGAGTTTGTTGCCACTTCAAGCATGGCTTCTGCTAATCTGCTATTCTGGTTCAGTTTTCTAGCTTCCAATATACTATGAACCGGTGGCTGGTGATCTGCATTGATGAACTGTCCAATTCCAGGATTCTTTCTTGAATATGTTTTCCAGTGTTTGTAATATTTGATTTTTCCAACCTCTTTCTTAAGTCTTGTTTTGTTTTCTTTTATGATTTTTTTTGGTACAGCTCCCTCTGCCATGTACCAGTCCCCTCCTCTGATTGCTTCAGTCCACTCTTTGCGCTTGACAAAAGACTCCCATTGGCCTGGGTGTCTGAGGAGAGTGTCGGCCTCCACAGATCGGAGGCGGGCTGCTTCCAAAGCGATCTCTTCTTCACTGGCCTCTGGTTTCATGCCTCTTGCCAAAGCATGAAACAGGCAGCTCTTGCCCTCGTTGACTATGCTCACTTGCTGGTTATTGATGGACACATCGTAATGGCCGTCTGGGTATTGGGCACTCTTTGGTCTATAGATCAGTGTCACAGTTTGATTGGCGGGTTTAGTGCCTGGGCTCAGCTCCTGCATTTTGGTAAGTCTGCCATGGCTGTCCTCTGTTAGGATGACAACCTTAGTGCCAGTGGTTTCTGACAGGACTCTGATATCAAGAACAGTTCCCGCAGTCATAGGGTTCCTGATCTTTTCAGCATGTGACTGTGAGTGTTTACCTGCCTCTCCTGCAACTTTATGTTTAGAAATTGGCATGTATGCGATGTACCTGTTGTTCTGTCCAGCTCTTAGTTTTTCTGCTGTTCTGTCACTCTTTAAGCCAGTTTTTACATAACGGCCAATGACGCCATTTACTTGGCCTTGAAGACGAGAAACAAAGTGACTGGAGAACTTCTGGTGGAACACTTCTACCAAAACGTCAGCCAATGTTGCACTGATGATGTCGGCTAAATCCTGCTTGAATTTCTTCAGTATCTCAGTGTCTGAAGCAGACAGCTCATTTACCTTCACTTTCTCTGAAAACCCTTTTTCTTTTTTAAATACATTCAGCTGTTCATGAAGGTTTGAGAAAAACCTGCCGGAGAGGCTGTTCACTGCAATGATGGCGTCTCCTGCCAGTGTTGCCATGTGAACAGTTTGGATGGCTGTCAGAATTCCACGTGCTTTTCCTTTGGCCTCGACTTTAACTTTGTCAATCACTGTGGAGAAGGACGAGTTAATCTTTTTCTGCCAGCTGAGGTCTGCATAGAATGGCTGTACTGCAGTGTTGCTTAACTTTCTGAAAATGGCCAGCAGTTCACTCTTTCTGTTCTCATCCTCCAGGAGATCATGAAGTTGCTTTTTATCCTCAAGGTGTGAGAGGATAATGGAGTCTACTAACGTAGCCAAGGGCTCTTTTTCTATGTTGGATTTCACGTCATCAACAATTCCCTTTTCCAGCTCATTTTTGATGCTGTTTAGTATTTTTTTCAGTATTTCCTCTTCTGCCTTCCCCAATCCATAGGTAATGATTTCCTCTACCATTTTTTTAGCAGTGTGTTTTACTGCATTCTTCATATTTGTCTTTGTGACAACACTTAAACCATCTTTAGCCTGTCTGGAGAGAAACTTTGGCATAGACTTCAGTTGTTTGCCAAATCCCTTAATTAACATTTTAGAAGCTTTGATGCCCTTTGCAATCAGCTTTCCAACCCCAAACCCAATGAGAGATACACCTATAGAAATGGCTTTTTCTATAGCCCATGCTTTCCAGCTGAATTCTCCTGTCACCATGGACTCTATGCCATAGATGCAGTCTGATATTCCTTCAGTGATGAGTCCCATGCCGACTTGAGCCAATGTACCAAATGTAAATGCAGTGAGCAGTGCTCCTCCAATAATCTGTAAAACTCCAAGACAAAATACCAGCAGAGCTTCCCATGGGAAACGAGGCTCCTCTTCCACAGAAAATACATATTGCAATCCTTGACTGTAGAGGTGGTAGGCTTCCACTTGGAGATCTTCGTCAGCACTCGACACCAGGGAGAAGATTGGTAATTTTTTTACCATTGCATCCCTATTTCTTTCTTTTATTTCATCCAGCTTTTGGATGGCCTCACTAATGTTTTTGTCAAAGTACCCCAACATGCTGCACTTGGTTGTTAACTGTTTTTCAAGGCTGGTTGGGTTACTGTTGGCTGAGTCTGCAGAGGACATCTTTACAAACTGTAGACAGACCATGGATTCCTCACTAAGATACTTCAGAGACTCCTGTGCCGTCGTTAGATCATCTTTGGCCTTAGTGAGGTAATCTGCATTTTGCTGCTTTATAGTGCAGTACGCATGACTGTAAAAAGCTATGGCTGCCCAACTTTCATCTTGTTTCATGGCTTTTTCAAATAGCCTGGTGCTGACGTCCCATTGTTTTTCACTCAGCGCGATATTTCCAAACTTGATGTAGTGATAAATGCTAGAACACGGTGAAGTCTGACTTTGAGACTGACTTTTTGCCAATGACAAATCAGCCTTCAAACTCTTTTGCAATTCATTTCTCTTCAACTGGTCAATTTCTTCTGATTTAGTTTGCAACCATATCCCCCAGAACTCATTCATGATGGCAACAACAGCTCTTTTGTCATCTACATCTGTGATCTTATGAATATCTTGAAGAGTTCTGACATACTCTGAAAACAGGTCCTCCCGCAGTTTCAACTCTGTGACATCGTTCATCATGTGATTTATCTTTTCTGCTGCCAGTCTATCCCTTGTGCTCTTAGCTTCCTCCAGAGAAGACGCTGTCCTGAAAGACTGCTGCAGGTGTTCAGTGGACATGATTACCTGAGCAGATCCAGGTTTACCTTTGCGTGCGGTTCGACCAAAAGCCTGGAGTTCCACTCTTGTGTTCTCAGAAAGGAAGGAGAGGATCACAAATAATCCTCCATTGTTGTTCACCTGTTTAGACACTTTTATGTCTGTGCCACGCCCGGCAAGGTTTGTGGCAACAATGACATCACCAGGAAGCAGTTCCTTATCTATTTTGCTCAAACTGTCTGTGTCGCTGCGGCAGTAGAGAATGATTTCACCTGGGATACTGCTTTTCAGCTCTTCGTAGATCTCTTTAGCTTTGTTGATGGTTTCACAGATCACCAGGGCTGCTCTTCCATCTCTGTATGAATTTGGGGAAATCTGAGCCATAACCACACGTTTTAGTTCAGATTTCCACTCTTCAGCTGAGGTCTTCAGAGTACCTTGGACCTCAAATAACTTCTTCCTGTTGAATGTTGGCATTTTGCAGGCACAGAGATTTGGATATAGGTCCTGCAAAAACAGCATGTCTGTTGTGCTCCCAAGTGTCCCCGTTGTTCCATATATTTTCCCATGGTACTTTTCAAAAAAGGAAATGTTGGAAACATAGTTTGTCACTACTGAAATTGTGCTCAGTTTGATTTTGTGTTTAATCTCAACAAACTGCTGCAGACCATCACCCCATTTCTTATTCAGTTCCACAATACCAGTTGATCTGAAATCCACTGGACAGACGTTGTCGTTTTCTACAACATATTCCTGTCCTTGCGTCAGCTGCATTGCCAGAAAGGCATTCTGAACCCACACTGACACTTTCTTCTCCACCAGATTCTTCAAGAATCCAGGAATGCTGATTTTGTCTTCATTGTTTGTACATGGGGTGTACTGAATCTTCTCTGAGATCATTTCTGCAATGGGCTTGATGAGAATTTCTTCTGAGTCATAGAGAGAACAACACAAGCCTTCCTCCAAGACAAGAAATGTAAGCTCTGAAATGTCCTGGTTGTTGTACAGGCTGCGCTTTCTCAGACAGAGCAACCCCTTGTCGTCTAAAGTGTAAACAGTAAAACCATAGGGGACATAGTGCTCAATTTCTTGGAAAAAATCTACCACAGCATCCTGACTCACAGTTTTCAGTTTCCTAAGAAGTTCATCCCCTTTACTTTTGTAGATATCCTCTGTAAATCCTTTTGGCACAGTGTTGGATTTTTCAGCAATGCGTAAAATGTCCATTGGATCATTAATATCAGTTTCCTCTGTGTCTATTGAGTCAAAGATGGCCTTGAAGAATGAAGCAGGAGGACCCTGTACAAATGTCTGGTGTCCTGCAGACAGGAAGCCATACTGGCTGACGTGGCCCCAGATCATGGCCAGAATAATGTTCAGGTGCTGCATGGAGACCATGGGACTGGACAGGTAGGTCAGCTGCACTCCCTGATCCAGTAGCAGTGAGTCCACTTCATCGATTATGATGCACTGATAGCTGCGATCAGGCCTCACATCCTTCATTTCAAATATCTGGCGAAGGTGATCTGCAGCGAAGGCTTCGATAGTTCCATAGACCACGTCCTTCTGGTAGCATTTTTTTCGATCTTCATCTTCGGTTTTATTTGTGTTTGTGTCAGCTGTCACACCAAAGTACTTGTAGAAGTTGGTCCATTCTTCTGCATCTCTTTGACATAACACAGAAGAGCTGGACACCACATCTACTTTTTCACCCAAGCGCACGCAGCACTGCAAACATTGCTATGACACAAGACTTCCCTTCTCCAGTGCCCATCTCCAGGAGCTTCCCAGTGTCAGACAAGGCCAAGAGGCACCAGCTGATCATCTGCGTGGCTCTGGGCCACCACTTCCCTTCAAAGTTGTGCCGGTGCGCAGCATTGCATAAGACTGCCAGGAACTCCTGAAGGTCTTCTGTGTCCGTGCTGTGACTCAGATTCCTAGCTCGCTGTACATCTGTGTGGTTTTTAATTTCCCCGGTTTTGATCAGGTTTGTTACATGAGTTACTATACTGTATGATTTACTCAGTGTTTGTTCATCAATATCTTTCATCTGCCGTATTTCGTCAAAAAGAGTGTCAATGCTTTTTATTTTCTCGTCTCTAAGGCTCTTTTCTAAATGCTGGATCAGTTTCTTAGTTCTAGATGAATCTAAGAGCTTAAGGAGAGATTGGTTGTTCTCATCTGTCCACTTGGAAGACACCTGATATGTTGCCATTAAATGTAAGATCTTCATGATGGAAATACAGTCTTCATCATGATGGTGGTCAGTCAATGCTCCAAGGAGGTTTAAGACCTCTACGGGTGACCAAAGGCTTTGTGCTCTAAGATTTGAAACCATCTGCAAGAGTTCCTTGGTTTGTGCTTTTGAGGCTTGGAAATGCTCCACACAGGCAAATAAAATCTCCAAACACCATTTGCCTTCTGGAGATGTCCCGTTTTTCTCACTTTCTGGTTCTTCAGTAACCACTCTCAAGAGATTCTCAAGAAAGGTCAGAACAAAGACCTCATCAGAAGCCAATCCCTTTCCAGTAATTTTCTTTGAGATGGTTATGATTTTATTGTCAGTGTTTGTGTCTTTGTTTAGGTTGGTGTGGAGCACCTGAAAAAGAGCCTTAATAAACCTGTTTCTCAGTTCCACATCTTCACTGTGAAGTTTACCCATGAGGCTTTGCAGGACCTCTGCAGCAAACACCAGGGAATCATTGTCCTTGAGCCTTGAAAGTTGCAGATTATGAGAAGAACTGAGACTTTGTTCTTCAATGATAAATCCACGACTAAGCTGAGGGTTCCCTGTTTCCATCACCTCTATGCCGTACTGAAAGTAATCAGAGACAAAGTCATTGATGGTACCGTACACAATGTCCGCTTCATAGACTTCCCTGTATGATGCATTCGTTTTCTTCAAGTTTGTGTTGACAGAAATTCCAAGGTGTTTGTAGAAGTCAGACCACTCCTTAGTTCGCTCCTCTGCGTGAACGTCAGAGCTCAGCACAATGTCCAGTTTGTTTCCCATGCAGACTTGTGCGGCTGCAAACATGGCTGTGACACATGGGTCTTCTTCCACACCAACCAGTTGTAGCGCTCCACTCTTCTCAGTCAGCACCAATGCACACCACCGCAGCATCTGCCTCCCTGTGGGCCACCAGCCTTTTGTGTCAAAAACTGCTTTGCAGAGCTGAGCCAGAGAGTTCTGTATGTCGTCTGCATTCAAGGTTACACATTTAAAGGAATCTTTCATAAATGGTGCATCTTTTGGTGCATTTTCTGAATATTGCCGGACGCCACTGGTAATGTTTTTTATCATATCAATCACAGAATCATCCAAATTCCATAACATCTTTAATTCTGCTAGAGCTGCAACTAGACTGCTCTCATCTTCCCTTCTGACAGTCTTTTGGAAATCCTGATGAAATCTCTCAGGGCCAGCAAAGTCAAGAGCTTGGATGAGAGAGCGTCCGGACTCATCCGTCCACTCAGGCGATATGTCGTACACTTGTACCAACGTAAGGACTTCAGTTATTGAAACATCCTCTGCATATTTCTGTGACAGTGCTTTGAGCAGAGTCACCGCCTCCGTTGGGGTCCATTGGTTTGTTTGCACAAGTCTGAGGAGCATTTCAGTGGATTCTGAATGGGTTTCTTTGCCATTTAGTTGTGTGAGTGTGGATAAGAGAAGCTTCAAGCACTGCATTTCCATCTTTAAAATGAACACAGTGGCTCTTTCAACTGCATTCTGCAGTGATGATGTGAGGGTGCTCAGGAAATCTATAAGAAAGAGCTGCTCAGTAGAAAGTTCACGTTCAGCCCATTGTTTGGCTATGACGACTGCGTCAGTATCAGAGCTGCGTAGTCAGTGAAAAAGTGCATCAGGTTCATACAGGGCTTGAGTCAGCAGGAAACTCTCAAAACATCACATGCTGATTGGCTGATGGACTCCACCAGGGACTGCACACGACTGGAGATGCTTTGTAGGAAACTCCTCGGATATCTCCAGAGACAAGGCACACAGCTCTGTGATGAACACCTGAGTGTGCTGCAGAGTGCTGAGGGATGGGGAGCACTAATCCATTCATCAAACAGAAGTTTGTCCAGGACTGACACGATCTTCCCTGCTGATCAGCTGTCAGCTGAGTGAGACTGAGATCTGGAACTGGGAAACTGCATTTCAAAGAGAGGATTTCTAGAAGCTCATCACTGCCTGATTCATAGTTAGCCTCAAACTCATCCAGATGCCATATTAGAACGTCTCGCTTGGACTCATATTCTTCTGAAATGTCGCTGCTCAGTTGTTTCTCCTGCTGCTCTTGGCTCGTTGGTGGGATTCTTGAAGTCTTTGATTCAGTTCTTCTTGTCTCTTCTTCTCTTCAGCCTCTCTTGCTCTTTGCTGTTCTTTCATCTGTCGCTCTTCTTCTCTCCTCCTCTCCTCTTCTCTCCTCTGTCGCTCCTCTTCTCTTCTCTTCTCCTCCTCTCTCCTCTGTCGCTCCTCTTCTCTTCTCTTCTCCTCCTCTCTCCTCTGTCGCTCCTCTTCTCTCCTCTGTCGCTCCTCTTGATCCCTGATTGGCTTATTAAAGCAATAATTACACTCGTACATATTATCGTAGCCAACTGGTCTGTAGTAGTCACCTCCATTAAATACATGTACGTACCGCCCATGAATAGTACTTTGGTATAAATCATCGAAGGATTTGCATGGAGGCAGGACTTTATTGCACTTGCAGCATCTCAGGCGGTCGCCCATGTTACATTCTGATGGTACGTTCCCCATTTCTGATTATTTAGTCAGCAGTTAAGTGGTGATTTTCATGTGCAACCTGTGTTTTCCTGAAAGATAAAAAAATATAATTTTGAATGACTTCATGATATAACAACCAACTCATAACAGGAAGTCCTGCTGCTTTGATTCTAGGTGAAAAGCAGAGTAGCTTATGAAAAAATGAGGCAATTATTTAACAATTTAGTAACACTTTTGATGAAGCCCATGTCTATAATGCATTATAAACATACATATAGTGCATTATACTGTGCTTATAATAATGTATAATTATAGTTATAAGCACTCAAATGTTCTTTAAGCTTTATAACAACAATCCTAACACATAATAAAGCATTTTATAATGACTTCTCATCTCTAAAGTATCTTAATACTTTATAACTGCTGGTCACTCACTGACATTTTTTTTGGCAAGGATCATAGTGTATTATAAATCTCATATTTGTAGTACATTATAATAATTTATAATCATTATAATCACCGTTCGAATGCATTATAATGTGAGTGGTGGTCATTGGATGCTTTAAGTAAAGCAATGACATTCCTGAGGTATAGGCAGATATAATACATTACAAGCTTGATATAAGTCACTATAAGTGGTCATTGCTTTAAGTACAGTGAAGAATATATACAGTGTTTCCCCTAGGCTGACTGCTTTGGGGGGCCTGAAACTGGTTTGTTGGAAAGTTGACCACTACAGGGCTCCGGTCAGAGAACAGTCATCAGTTGGATCTAAAGCTGGGGCAGGTAATATATTTCAGAAGCGTTTTTGTTATATTTATTGAAATTATTTTTACATCCCGACAGCAATCAATAAATCAAATGCTCTGGGAAAAATTTAAATAAATCCGGTATCTGTGACTGTCGCAGGACTGAATGAAATGGTTGGATGGCCTACCTGCCTGTCTACCTGCCTACATGCACTTCCACTATTTCAAATGCTCTGTGCACGTGCCTCTGAGTCTAGTAGCCAGTTGTCCAGTAGAAAATAAAGCCCTTGATGTCCTTCATGTCTGTAATGATCAGCTGCGCCTTCTCCACTATACTTAAACCTATGTAGTTGTTACCCTTTTTCCATCCTCACTATGTGTAATGTGTTCAGTATATGTGTGTGTCAGTACAGGATTGTTCAGTATAATCTATTCATTCAATCTGCATCACAAAAACAGAATACAAACCATTCAAACTCAAATCGTTCAGTGTGTGAGCAGTAGGTTTTTTTTTTACACCTCTAACAAGAACTAGGTCAAAATGTTCTCTATGAGTCTGGAAAATGTCTGTATGGTATGTGCGAGGTCAGTAATGTTTCTGTATCTAGTCCGCTTTTCACCAGTGTTGGGTGGTTTCTTATGTTTCATCCCCAAATGGGTATAGGAAACGAAGACTATTAATTTGCCTTCTCCTTTGCTTCTCTTATATTGTTATTTGGTTGATATGACCACAGCAATTCTTCCCTAATCTAAGATTAATTTCTTCAGTTTTAAGTGCCAAGTTTGCCTGGTGAGTGCACTCGTGCCTCTCTACTCAAATTTGAGCTACTCAGTTGTCTTCCTACTACACTCTGAATTACTACGTCTTATAATTATCTTCTGGAGCATGCTGGGCTCGGGGCGACTTGAAAGGCCAAACTTCAGCAACCGCCAAATTTGAGTAGAGTAGAGAGGTGCAAGTGCACTCACCAGGCAAACTTGGTTCTTAAAACTGAAGAAATTTAGCTCAGATTAGGAAAAGCATTGCTGTGGTCATAACCAAATAACAATATAAGAGATGCTAAGGAAAAGGCAAATCAAAACGTTGTCTTTGTTGTCCTATACCCATTTCAGTCAGTGAAACATAAGAAACCATCCACTACAGAAACATTACTGACCTCGCACATTTTGACCCAGTTCTTGTTAGAGGTGTAAAAAAAAAAAAAAAGGTACACTACTGCTCACACACTGAACGATTTGAGTTTGAACGGTTTGTATTCAAGATTTGAATGAACTATTAGCTTAGGCAGATTGCCACCATCAGACTCCATTAGCACAATAAACTACTCTAACAGAAACTGAGACGTTAGTGGAGGAGGATGGGGGTCACAGAACACCCGTGGCACCTTTTTAGGAGGGCCGGTTGTGGTCTAAAGGGAACTTTAGCTGTATTGTTCCTAGTTCGTGTCATCGTGGTTGTTCCAATATTCCTGATGCTTGGACATACAGCTAATCCCGAGGAGAGTAGCAATTTGAACACCCCTCAGTACTCAATTCAATGTATAGAGCGCCAATTCATAACAGAAGTTATCTCATTGCACTTTTCCTATAGAGCTACTCAGACAACTACACCAGAAGAAAGTCACCTGACCAGTATTGAAGACACAGACTCACACACACAGCACCCAAGAGACTATCCAAATCCATGACACAAACAGAAACAGAAAGAGACAACACACAGTAATGTAGTGATGTAAATGGTAGGGAACCGTTGGAAAGGTGGAAAGCATTTGGGTTTGATAGTGCTGTATTGGTATCGATGATGAGTGGACAAGAGATAACATATGGTACCAACAAATAACACACGCCCTACACATTGCTCGGAAAGAAAAAGACCGTATTCAGTACATGTCCCACAGCCAGCAACATGGAGAAACATTATGAAAATCAGACCTAAATTTATGAGTGCAGACTGTCAGGCATGTGCAATATGGATGTTGAGACTAAACAAAACCAATAATGAAGCTATGATGGTGTGAAGCCAAAAAATGCCGAAAGGTTGTGGATGGGTAGCCAAATTAATCTATATCCCAAGACTGGTGACGAAGATGGAAGGCCTCTAGAGGTCTGACCGAATGCCTGCAGCGAAGGCGAGCAGCTGGGCGGCGGAGAGGCATGATGTCGGCGGCAGCCACGCTTCCTCCTGGACAGCTTTCCAGAAGGTGGCTCCAGGCCTGGAACAGGCTGAGGCGCAGGCAGAAAATTAGCAGGCTGGTGGCTAGCAGGCTGGAGGCTGGCAGACTGAGGTGCAGACTGGAAGGCGGGTTGGGGTTGATGGCTGGAAACCTGGGGCTGAGGCTCATGGGAAGGAGTTCTTCAGCCAAGGCTTTGAGGAGACTTCTTTGCAAGCAAAAATCACAACTGTCTCTTTGTACTCATCACTGGTAGCCTTCCTCCAAAAATCCTTTAAACACACCAGGTCCGAAATCAATCAACCAGTTCATCAGTACATAAGTCTGCTGGGTCCATTGTTGGTCGGATCGATCTGTTGTGATACGTGTCAAGCAGGGTAGCAGGCAAAACCAGGGATTGGTCCCAAATGCAGACACTGAGGCTGAGCAGGTGCAGTTCAATACATTTTATTGGTAAAGAAAAACTTACACGGGTTACAGGCCGGCAGTGGTCAGACCAGGGAATAAGTCCAACAAGGCTAAACAAATCCGACAGGGAGCAGGCAAAGTTCAAAATCCAGAATCCAGACACGGTCCAAGGGAGATAAAGAATAATTCCAACAGAACTCACAGGAAACAAATGCTGGGATGCTTGACACAGGGACAATGGCACAATCACGATCTGACACAGAACAAAGGAAGAACACAGACTAAATACACTCAGGTAGGGGAGACAACGAGACACAGGTGCAACTAATTAGGGTGGGGCAAACAATCAAAACTGGAGGGGAAAGCAAACAAAGACAGGAAGTAAAACAACAAGACACACGAGGAGAAGAGAACACTTCAAAATAAAACAGGAAATAACAGGACAAAAACCCAAAACCAAACGTAGCCATTGTCTTACTTTAATGAAACATGAAATGGCTTTGGATTATATCCTAACCAAAACTGGAGGCCACACCTTTGTCCCCGATAACTAAGACAACATCACTAGCGTCATCGCAGCCCTTGAAATTATTAGGGATGCATTTAGACCTTCTGAAGGCGCAGCAAATTCTTCCGCAGGCCTGTTACAAGATTAGTTTGGTCCATGGGGCGCGATGTTAGTGCAGATACTATTCCCAGTAGTCATGATTGGCCTGGTACTGTTATGCGGCTGTACCCTTATCCTTACTCGTACCTGAAGGGAAGAAAGTTTGATCGCGCATTTGATCATCTTAAATAACTAACAGTCTTCTAGAGGACTAGAGTCCTGTTCCCGCCATGTATATTGCCACGCCTCTTTTATACATCACATTTGTAGAAAAGACTTCCATAAAGGATACACCTGTGTATCCTCATGCAGACCTCCTCCGGCAATCCTACTCTCTCCTCTAGATGCATTTTAGGAATTGAGACGTCCTATAAGATGACGCTTTGAGATCGATTTCCGGGTCACAAGCAGGAGGATGGAGAAGATGAGGAGGCACAAAATAGATAAATGAGAAGAGCTCACTGACTCGAGTCACAATGCTCATTCCTCCTCTCCTCTTCCTCTCTCTTCTTCTATCTCATCCTCTACTTCCTCCATTCCTCCTCTCCCCCCTCACTCCTCCTCCTCTAGTTAAACCAGTAGCTGGCAGTAAACAGAGACCTGAAAACTGGTTTTCCTGCATTCCACAACTGACGACAAGTTAACAAACCTTTAGTTGAAGCAGAGAGAAGGGCTTGGTTTGTTGGCACAACTTCAGTTTTGACTTTGATTGTTGTTTTTACAGTGAAGGCAGACTCGAAGCACACAAGGAAACAAAACGGCTTCTCTCCTTCTCAGCTCCCCTTTAGCGCAGAAAAGCCTGAAGAGAAAACTAAAAGAGAAAAAATGGCTCAGACAGTTGAATTAATAAAAGGTTGACTACAACCTGCTGTAAAAAATATATTTTAAAAATGGTAAAAGTCTGTGAGTAAAAGTTGTCAAACAGTTCCCGTTAAATTACAGTAAAATACAATATATTCTTCTACAATGCAATACCATAAAATGATTCTTGCTGTAATTTACAGCCAACCAAATTTAGTAACATTTTTCATTATTAGAAAACATGTAAATGTGCATAAGACAGTTCAACAACCACACATTCATTTGAAACTATTTCATTCGTCGCTCTGTCATCACTGAACATTCATCTGTTATGAAAGCTTTTCAAATGTGTAAAAAAAAAAAAAACGACATCGGACTCACTCACCTTGTTCCTGTGAATGTCCGTCACGTAAGCAGCTTACTGGTGTCTCGTCCAAGTCTGTCTGGAAAAACAGAGACCGGCTCATTTATATTATGATGACTCCACTAGTAGTGGACTGGTAATCTGGCATACCGGTCTTTTCCCGGTGGGCCAACACAGCCAGTTGTTGGCCAAGCCAGTTGTTGGCAATATATATATTTTTTTGATTGCCAAAGACCGGCCCATAAAGTAGGGGCAGCTGCCTATTGTTTAATTTTTTATAATGACACTAGGCTGGCCCAATCACATCTCTTGCTGGGCCGCCCCCTGCCGTCCTCTCTGCTTCTCGTGTCAGATGCCGAATGGCTCAGAGCTATCAGCCAACAGCAGTAACAAATGAACAGCCACAGGTGGAAGGCGGAGAATTGGCTGGCCATATGTGGAGCTGGCGTGTGACAGGTAAGGCAGGAGGGTAAGGCAGCTAGCTGCTTTCACTTTCACAAGTTTGCACTGTAAAGAATGTAGCCTGAGATTTACAGTAATTAACTGACAGCAACTGACGTGTAACTTACTGTAAAATAAATCACAGTACTTTTCACAGTTTTTGTTTACATTAACAATCATGTTAACTGTAAAATAAAACACAATAATTACTACATACTGTATGTTGTTTACAGTGCTAGTGTTTTAACTGTAAAATAAAACACAGTAATTTCTAAGTACAGTACTTTTGGTTACAGTACACAGTAATTATGCACTGTAGGAAATCACATTACACTGGTGTTAGGGTTACCAGCCAGTCACTGTAATTTTTGCGGTGACCTCACTGTAATCCAACTAGTTATTACAGGAAATACTGTACTTTTTAATAATACAGTAATTTAACAGATGCACATTTGCCAGTATAATGCTGTAATTTCTAAAGTAAATTACCCAATTTTATGAATTTGCTGTATTTGGAGGAAATACATTAAATACTGTATATCTAGTATATTTAGTTGATTTAACAGTTAACAGTTAATTACAAGTAATTTAAATCAACTACTTTAACTGCATAAGGTTTGCCATTGGTGTTGTATAATGTATATAAGTCACTTCAGCTATTATTTCACTTAACATAGCCTATATTAAGAAAAAATGATTTGCAATATCTGGTTTGTGTGAAAAAACAGGTCATAGTTTATATAAAATATAACTTACATTCACAACTGTTCAAAATGGTCTTAAAAAGTCCTTCAAGTGCATAAAGGATCTTTTAAAAATTAACATACTGTATATTCCCATATAAAAGTCAATATTCAAATAATGGTCTCAAATAAGTCAGGTTAAAAAAACAATGAGTGGGTTGGAATAACTTGTAACTGTCACAGCCTGTCATGTCCTCACCAGCCCGTAATCACCCACACCTGCTCCTAATTACACTCCTGCCCTCAATCAGCCCCAATCACACCCAGGATAAAACCCCTCCACTCTCAACACTCAGTGTCCAACCTTGTTTGTGTATAGGACTCACTGCACCAGACTATTCCAGTGTTTCTCCAGTTCACCGTGGTCTCTCCAGTCCTCCTTGGTCTCTCCGGTCTCCTGTGGCTTCTCCCTGATGACGTCCCCAGATCCACTCTACCTATCTCCACTCTCTCCACTTCTGGCTGTCATCTTAATAAAGACATTCCCATCCATCTTGGTGTCCTCTGCCAGTTAGTCCATGACAGTAACCGACAACAGCTCATATGATACATGTAGAAATAAAGCCATCGTCTCCAAAAACAACCCCAAATAAAGGCCTGGTCTCCTGCCACTGAGGTGAAGAAAGGTCACCGAGGCTGTGGTTTTAGATGCCACTTTTCCTTTTGACGTTTTTGTCATGCCTATGAAGCGCCTGAAAAAGGTCAGGAAACACACAACATTTAATGCTGACTTTGTCACCTTTATGAAGCATATAATCACGATTGGAAGTTTTCCTCCCACCATATATTCTTAATGGTGTAAATATTTACATTGTGTGTATGAAAACCAGATTATGTATATGAGTTTTTGAGTTCAAGCATATTCCTTGAAAACACGACAGTTAAAATTAAGCATTTTCCAAACTTTTAAAGACTTTGTATGAACCCTGTACATATGTAAAAGGCAGGTTCTGATGTTGTGAGAGTTCAACCCATACCTTTGAATGAACTCCAATGTACACGCCACCTCCTCCTGGCACTCAAGGTTGGATATGTTGTAACGTGCAAAATGCTTAGCAAAGCCAGACAATGGCTCAATGCTCTCCATCCAGTACCCACTAGTCAAGGTGTCACCTGAAACCAAAATCAATTAAACACATGACATCACTTATTTTTACCCATGCCATTTTATTGTCTTTGATCATTTGACATTTAAATGATCTTTTAGTATTTATGATTGAGTGAACTTGTTTTCGAACTGGGGTTAGCAAGAGGCATTGGTAACAAACAAGGAGCAACGTACACAGAGTATACCTGAAAAACAGAAACACTTATACACTCAACGGTATCCTATACAAGACAATGCCAAAAATACTACATACAAATCCAAGGATTTCCTTGGGTTTTTGGAGGGCCTAGGTACTATGGTTTGAGGTTATTTGACTAAAAACTGCATTTTCAAATAATTCTGGACTATTATCGTTACAATATTTATAAAGAAAACAACACAGGCTGTATGTTTTCACTGTGGACTCAGACATACTTTCTTCATCAGTGAGCATATTTGTTTCACTTTTCTTGCTAATGTCTAAGTTATTCCTCACATTTTTGTGAGTGATCGCACTCTGCGCCATAAAAATAATTATGACAAAATCACATTGGTAAAACAAGGCTTATAGTGAAAGGATCTGAACTGTGATTTTCACATCCTGCTATAGTCAGGGCAAAGCCACTAACCAGCTGTAGGGTCACATATGGTTAGGATTTTATCTTTATCTTATCCATACTCTTAGTATTAATCTACAATCAATTTTAATAAACTTTTAAAATATATAATGGTCCAGCTCGCTGTCGTTTTACAGTCTGCTGCCGTGTAAAAGCATTTTCCAAGGTCTTAACCCCAAATGATGCAGCTGAACTGTATTATGGATATTTACTACAGTGAATACAGTTCAGCCCCCAGAGTAACCTGCACCACCCAGTGGAACAATACAACCAAGGAGACACTGTAGCTCTCAGCTCACTTTATTAAGACAGAAGTATTTCAGACATACGGTTGCATGCTATTCAGGCCATAGTGAGAGAGCATTGTGCAAAGTAACACACAGAATATATTGCAAGTTCATTGTTACCCAGAACATCAGTTTTAATTTAGCTATCAGGTCTGCTTCCCCCTCTCCAAGTCCCGCCTCTATTCTCTTCATCCAATCAGCAGCTCAGCAACTACTCATCCATGTCTGAGGCACATCTCAAGCTTTATCCTATAATATTTCCAAAAATGATTTCCCTACATTACATCACTTCCTATAATGACATCATTTCCCTACATTACCTCACTTTCTATAGTTACATTATTTCCCAGCATTATCCTCAGTTACATACAGTTTCTCACTGTTTCTCTAAGCCTTCTGTGATGTCCAGCAAGCAGTTTCTGCCTCTCTGGAGCTCCTCCAGGGTCAAGCTCTTGCAGAATCACCCCAGCAGTTACTTTGTGCTCACACCAATAGAAAAGGAAATTAGACTGGTACGACATAGAGCTGAAATACACGAGGGGTGTGTTTGAAAAAACTGCCACTCAGTTTCAGTAGCTTGTATAAAAGAATTACAGACTGTATAAGTTGAAAGTTGGCAAATGTTAGATAGTTGCTAGCTTGCTCCATTGACGGATACTTATGCTTGATTATATTTTTCTACTTGTTGAGGCTACCACAAGGTGTTACGGTTTCATTGATGGATATGTCTTCCATCCTTCACCAGATAACAGTTTGGATTTCAATTTGGAAAATATACTTAGGAAGAAATGACAAGCACAGAAAGAGACATTGGAAAATAAAAATATTGTATATCATATATAATAGCTAAAATCCCAAAATGCCTAACTATAAAACAGCACAAACCTGTCTGTCAGTGGAGAGCATCATCTGTATTAATTAAAAGGTCATAATAATTTTCCCACCATATATTTATGCATCCCCCTTTTTTTCAAAGATGCCAAATAGATACAGTTGGGCAGCCATAGTAGGCTAATGTCAATTTTAAATTTAAAATGATCATTAGTTACAGCAATAGATTTAAAAAAAATATGTCTGATTTCCACTTTATGTTTCTATCCTAACCACGTACCATAGTGATTTCTCTTAGATTTCCAGGTACACCATGTCAAATAAAAAAAGTAACATAGTAGATTTCAATGGGGGTGTTTACCACTCACAGCCACTGAATCATATGGCCGATTGCAGAACTGCACAGGTGTAAAATAGTCACGTTAATAGTTATGTTGTTTGTAAATCGTCTGCAAGTCAATGTTTTACTGCATTATGGAGTTCAGAGGGGTGTAAAGTAGAATAAACTTTGGACTTACTTCTGTTGTGGCAAATTTATATTTTTCCTGTCTTTCACTTTTGAGATGAGATAGGACAAGCAGTTAGGGTTTTTTCTGTAATGAGCCCCCTGCATAGTAAAATTGTTATTTTGAATTAAACCAAAAGGAAAAGCAATCCTCATTATACATATTTGTTGGGTCTCTGTAAATAATATTATAAAGAGAACAGTCTAGACCTGCTGTGTAGGAAAAGTGCAACGAGATAACTTCTGTTATGAATTGGTGCCATATAAATAAAACTGAATATCCAGAGAGGTCTCTTGGTGATCATCAGGGAGGTGGAAGATCTCTGTAGTTTTCATGGTACTTGGTCACCAGTCATATTCTCAGGTGTCGGTTCACTGTAAAAAAAGAACACAATATTGTGTTTCTTGCACTTCTTGGTCAGTCACGTTCTACTTACTCCAGTGGCGGAGCCAATTGTTCCCTCATCATTTTGGGCCTCCTGCCATAGCCGGCAGGCACGGCACTATGAACATGTGACTCTACTTCACGTAGCTCCCGTCCCTTTATTAACTATTCTAATACCATAAACACTCATATATGCATGCTGTATATGTGCTTTATTTTAGTATCATATTAAATGTGATGTTACCTTTTCATTATAGGAGGTTGGAGACTTGGTTCCTGTGTGAGTCGTTTTGATTATTGTAGCCCTTGTTGTTGATCCATGTAGTAATGTTGGTAAGATCGGTATTTGTCATGACTCCCTTGCCTTGAAGCAGGTTGAACCATTTCTGTACCATCTCTGTACTGTGTTGCTGAAAACTCTTTTCAAAAATGGCAAGCCTGGTTTTACTCTTCGTGCTGTTCTGAAAGTTGTTGAATTTCTTGATGCTATTCAACTTGAATCTCACATTTGCACCAAGGATCGTCAGTTTGAAGGTGGCCACAACGTCATCTGTGCTTATGGCAGTAGCTAAGCATGTTCTGAAGGCTTTTGATTTGGTACTGGGAAATTCACGATGTGTTTCTTTAGGCACATAAACAGTTGGAAGTTCAAGGCCATGATTTTTGTGCACACTAGGAATCAGGGTGTTATTCAGAGGAGATGACTTTGTTGCCACTTCAAGCATGGCTTCTGCCAATCTGCTATTCTGGTTCAATTTTCTAGCTTCCAATATACTATGAACCGGTGGCTGGTGATCTGCATTAATGAACTGTCCAATTCCAGGATTCTTTCTTGAATATGTTTTCCAGTCTTTGTAATATTCGATTTTCCCAACTTCTTTCCTAAGTAACATTTTGTTTTCTTTTATGATTTTTTTTGGTACAGCTCCCTCTGCCATGTACCAGTCCCCTCCTCTGATTGCTTCAGTCCACTCTTTGCGCTTGACGAAAGACTCCCATTGGCCTGGGTGTCTGAGGAGAGTGTCGGCCTCCACAGATCGGAGGCGGGCTGCTTCCAAAGCGATCTCTTCTTCACTGGCCTCTGGTTTCATGCCTCTTGCCAAAGCATGAAACAGGCAGCTCTTGCCCTTGTTGACTATGCTCACTGGCTGGTTATTGATGCACACATCGTAATGGCCGTCTGGGTATTGGGCACTCTTTGGTCTATAGATCAGTGTCACAGTTTGACTGGCGGGTTTAGTGCCTGGGCTCAACTCCTGCATTTTGATAAGTCTGCCATGGCTGTCCTCTGTTAGGATGACAACCTTAGTGCCAGTGGTTTCTGACAGGACTCTGATATCAAGAATGGTTCCCACAGTCATGGGGTTCCTGATCTTTTCAGCATGTGACTGTGAGTGTTTAACTGCCTCTCCTGCAACTTTATGTTTAGAAATTGGCATGTATGCGATGTACCTGTTGTTCTGTCCAGCTCTGAGTTTTTCTGCTGTTCTGTCACTCTTTAAGCCAGTTCTTACATAACGGCCAATGACGCCATTTACTTGGCCTTGAAGACGAGAAACAATGTGACTGGAGAACTTCTGGTGGAACACTTCTACCAAAACGTCAGCCAATGTTGCGCTGATGGTGTCAGCTAAATCCTGCTTGAATTTCTTCAGCATCTCAGTGTCTGAAGCAGACAGCTCATTTACCTTTACTTTCTCTGAAAACCCTTTTTCTTTTTTAAATATATTCAGCTGTTCATGAAGGTTTGAGAAAAACGTGCCGGAGAGGCTGTGCACTGCAATGATGGCGTCTCCTGCCAGTGTTGCCATGTGAAAAGTTTGGATGGCTGTCAGAATTCCACGTGCTTTTCCTTTGGCATCGGCTTTAACTTTGTCAATCACTGTGGAGAAGGACGAGTTAATCTTGTTCTGCCAGCTGAGGTCTGCATAGAATGGCTTTACTGCAGTGTTGCTTAACTTTCTGAAAATGGCCAGCAGTTCACTCTTTCTGTTCTCATCCTCCAGGAGATCATGAAGTTGCTTTTTATTCGCAAGGTGTGAGAGGATAATGGAGTCTACTAACGTAGCCAAGGGCTCTTTTTCTATGTTGAATTTCACACCGTCAACAATTCTCTTTTCCAGCTCATTTTTGATGCAGTTTAGTATTTCTTTCAGTATGTCCTTTTCCACCTTCCCCAATCCATAGGTAATGATTTCCTCTGCCATTTTTTTAGCAGTGTGTTTTACTGCATTCTTCATATTTGTCTTTGCGACAACACTTAAACCATCTTTAACCTGTCTGGAGAGAAACTTTGGCATAGACTTCAGTTGTTTGCCGAATACCTTAATTAACATTTTAGAAGCTTTGATGCCCTTTGCAATCAGCTTTCCAACCCCAAACCCAATGAGAGATACACCTATAGAAATGGCTTTTTCTATAGCCCATGCTTTCCAGCTGAATTCTCCTGTCACCATAGACTCTATGCCAGAGATGCAGTCTGATATTCCTTCAGTGATGAGTCCAATGCCAACTTGAGCCAATGTACCAAATGTAAATGCAGTGAGCAGTGCTCCTCCAATAATCTGTAAAACTCCAAGACAGAATACCAGCAGAGCTTCCCATGGGAAACGAGGCTCCTCTTCCACAGAAAATACATATTTCAATCCTCGACTGTAAAGGTTGTAGGCTTCCACTTGGAGATCTTCGTCAGCACTCGACACCAGGGAGAAAATTGGTATTTTTTTGACCATTGCATCCCTCTTTCTTTCTTTTATTTCATCCAACTTTTGGATGGCTTCACTAATGTTTTTGTCAAAGTACCCCAACATGCTGCACTTGGTTGTTAACTGTTTTTCAAGGCTGGTTGGGTTACTGTTGGCTGAGTCTGCAGAGGACATCTTTACAAACTGTAGACAGACCATGGATTCCTCACTGAGATACTTCACAGACTCCTGTGCCTTCATTAGATCATCTCTGGCCTTAGTGAGGTAATCTGCATTTTGCTGCTTTATAGTGCAGTACGCATGACTGTAAAAAGCTATGGCTGCCCAACTTTCATCTTGTTTCATGGCTTTTTCAAAAAGCCTGGCGCTGACGTCCCATTGTTTTTCACTCAGCGCGATATTTCCAAACTTGATGTAGTGATAAATGCTAGAACACGGTGAAGTTTGACTTTGAGACTGACTTTTTGCCAATGACAAATCAGCTTTCAAACTCTTTTGCAATTCATTTCTCTTCAACTGGTCAATTTCTTCTGATTTAGTTTGCAACCATATCCCCCAGAACTCATTCATGATGGCAACAACAGCTCTTTTGTCATCTACATCTGTGATCTTATGAATATCTTGAAGAGTTCTGACATACTCTGAAAACAGGTCCTCCCGCAGTTTCAACTCTGTGACATCGTTCATCATGTGATTTATATTTTCTGCTGCCAGTCTATCCCTTGTGCTCTTAGCTTCCTCCAGAGAAGACGCTGTCCTGAAAGACTGCTGCAGGTGTTCAGTGGACATGATTACCTGAGCAGATCCAGGTTTACCTTTGCGTGCGGTTCGACCAAAAGCCTGGAGTTCCACTCTTGTGTTCTGAGAAAGGAAGGAGAGGATCACAAATAATCCTCCATTGTTGTTCACCTGTTTAGACACTTTTATGTCTGTGCCACGCCCGGCAAGGTTTGTGGCAACAATGACATCACCAGGAAGCAGTTCCTTATCAATTTTGCTCAAACTGTCTGTGTCGCTGCGGCAGTAGAGAATGATTTCACCTGGGATACTGCTTTTCAGCCCTTCGTAGATCTCTTTAGCTTTGTTGATGGTTTCACAGATCACCAGGGCTGCTCTTCCATCTCTGTATGAATTTGGGGAAATCTGAGCCATAACCACACGTTTTAGTTCAGATTTCCACTCTTCAGCTGAGGTCTTCAGAGTACCTTGGACCTCAAATAACTTCTTCCTGTTGAATGATGGCATTTTGCAGGCACAGAGATTTGGATATAGGTCCTGCAAAAACAGTATGTCTGTTTTGCTCCCAAGTGTCCCCGTTGTTCCATATATTTTCCCATGGTACTTTTCAAAAAAGGAAATGTTGGAAACATAGTTTGTCACTATTGAAATTGTGCTCAGTTTGATTTTGTGTTTAATCTCAACAAACTGCTGCAGACCATCACCCCATTTCTTATTCAGTTCCACAATACCAGTTGATCTGAAATCCACTGGACAGACGTTGTCGTTTTCTACAACATACTCCCGTCCTTGCTTCAGTTGTATTGCCAGAAAGGCATTCTGAACCCACACTGACACTTTCTTCTCCACCAGATTCTTCAAGAATCCAGGAATGCTGATTTTGTCTTCACTTTTTGTACATGGGGTGTACTGAATCTTCTCTGAGATCATTTCTGCAATGGGCTTGATGAGAGTTTCTTCTGAGTCATAGAGAGAACAACACAAGCCTTCCTCCAAAACAAGAAATGTAAGCTCTGAAATGTCCTGGTTGTTGTACAGGCTGCGCTTTCTAAGACAGAGCAACCCCTTGTCGTCTAAAGTGTAAACAGTAAAACCATAGGGGACATAGTGCTCAATTTCTTGGAAAAAATCTACCACAGCATCCTGACTCACAGTTTTCAGTTTCCTAAGAAGTTCATCCTTTTCACTTTTGTAGAGATCCTCTGTAAATCCTTTTGGCACAGTGTTGGATTCTTCAGCGATGCGTAAAATGTCCATTGGATCATTAATATCAGTTTCCTCTGTGTCTATTGAGTCAAAGATGGCCTTGAAGAATGAAGCAGGAGGACCCTGTACAAATGTCTGGTGTCCTGCAGACAGGAAGCCATACTGGCTGACGTGGCTCCAGATCATGGCCAGAATAATGTTCAGGTGCTGCATGGAGACCATGGGACTGGACAGGTAGGTCAGCTGCACTCCCTGATCCAGTAGCAGTGAGTCCACTTCATCGATTACGATGCACTGATAGCTGCGATCAGGCCTCACATCCTTCATTTCAAATATCTGGCGAAGGTGATCTGCAGCGAAGGCTTCGATAGTTCCATAGACCACATCCTTCTGGTAGCATTTTTTTCGATCTTCATCTTCGGTTTTATTTGTGTTTGTGTCAGCTGTCACACCAAAGTACTTGTAGAAGTTGGTCCATTCTTCTGCATCTCTTTGACATAACACAGAAGAGCTGGACACCACATCTACTTTTTCACCCCGAAGCGCACGCAGCACTGCAAACATTGCTATGACACAAGACTTCCCTTCTCCAGTGCCCATCTCCAGGAGCTTCCCAGTGTCAGACAAGGCCAAGAGGCACCAGCTGATCATCTGAGTGGCTCTGGGCCACCACTTCCCTTCAAAGTTGTGCCGGTGCGCAGCATTGCATAAGACTGCCAGGAACTCCTGAAGGTCTTCTGTGTCCGTGCTGTGACTCAGATTCCTAGCTCGCTGTACATCTGTGTGGTTTTTAATTTCCCCGGTTTTGATCAGGTTTGTTACATGAGTTACTATACTGTATGATTTACTCAGTGTTTGTTCATCAATATCTTTCATCTGCCGTATTTCGTCAAAAAGAGTGTCAATGCTTTTTATTTTCTCGTCTCTAAGGCTCTTTTCTAAATGCTGGATCAGTTCCTCAGTTCCAGATGAATCTAAGAGCTTAAGGAGAGATTGGTTGTTCTCATCTGTCCATTTGGAAGACACCTGATATGTTGCCATTAAATGTAAAATCTTCATGATGGAAATACAGTCTTCATCATGATGGTGGTCAGTCAATGCCCCAAGGAGGTTTAAGACCTCTACGGGTGACCAGAGACTTTGTGCTCCAAGATTTGAAACCATCTGCAAGAGTTCCTTGGTTTGTGCTTTTGAGGCTTGGAAATGCTCCACACAGGCAAATAAAATCTCCAAACACCATTTGCCGGCTGGAGATGTCCCGTTTTTCTCACTTTCTGGTTCTTCAGTAACCACTCTCAGGAGATTCTCAAGAAACGTCAGAACAAAGACCTCATCAGAAGCCAATCCCTTTCCAGTAATTTTCTTTGAGATGGTGATGATTTTATTGTCAGCATTTGTGTCTTTGTTTAGGTTGGTGTGGAGCACCTGAAAAAGAGCCTTAATAAACCTGTTTCTCAGTTCCATATCTTCACTGTGAAGTTTACCCATGAGGCTTTGCAGGACCTCTGCAGCAAACACCAGGGAATCATTGTCCTTGAGCCTTGAAAGTTTCAAATTATGGGAAGAACTGAGACTTTGTTCTTCAATGATAAATCCACGACTAAGCTGAGGGTTCCCTGTTTCCATCACCTCTATGCCGTACTGAAAGTAATCAGAGACAAAGTCATTGATGGTACCATACACAATGTCCGCTTCATAGACATCCCTGTATGATGCATTCGTTTTCTTCAAGTTTGTGTTGACAGAAATTCCAAGGTGTTTGTAGAAGTCAGACCACTCCTCTGCGTGAACGTCAGAGCTCAGCACAATGTCCAGTTTGTTTCCCATGCAGACTTGTGCAGCTGCAAACATGGCTGTGACACATGAGTCTTCTTCCACACCAACCAGTTGTAGCGCTCCACTCTTCTCAGTCAGCACCAATGCACACCACCGCAGCATCTGCCTCCTTGTGGGCCACCAGCCTTTTGTGTCAAAAACTGCTTTGCAGAGCTGAGACAGAGAGTTCTGTATGTCGTCTGCATTCAAGGTTACACATTTAAAGGAATCTTTCACAAATGGTGCATCTTTTGGTGCATTTTCTGAATATTGCCGGACGCCACTGGTAATGTTTTTTATCATATCAATCACAGAATCATCCAAATTCCATAACATTTTTAATTCTGCTAGAGCTGCAACTAGACTGCTCTCATCTTCCCTTCTGACAGTCTTTTGGAAATCCTGATGAAATCTCTCAGGGCCAGCAAAGTCAAGAGCATGGATGAGAGAGCGTCCGGACTCATCCGTCCACTCAGGCGATATGTCGTAAACTTGTACCAATGTAAGGACTTCAGTTATTGAAACATCCTCTGCATATTTCTGTGACAGTGCTTTGAGCAGAGTCACCGCCTCCGTTGGGGTCCATTGGTTTGTTTGCACAAGTCTGAGGAGCATTTCAGTGGATTCTGAATGGGTTTCTTTGTCATTTAGTTGTGTGAGTGTGGATAAGAGAAGCTTCAAGCACTGCATTTCCATCTTTAAAATGAACACAGAGGCTCTTTCAACTGCATTCTGCAGTGATGATGTGAGGGTGCTCAGGAATTCTATAAGAAAGAGCTGCTCAGTAGAAAGCTCGTGTTCAGCCCATTGTTTGGCTATGACGACTGCGTCAGTATCAGAGTTGCCATAGTCAGTGAAAAAGTGCATCAGGTTCACATACAGGGCTTGAGTCAGCAGGAAACTCTCAAAAACATCACATGCTGATTGGCTGATGGACTCCACCAGGGACTGCACATGATTAGAGAAGCTTTGTAAGGAAACTCCCTCGGATATCTCCAGAGACAAGGCACACAGCTCTGTGATGAACACCTGAGTGTGCTGCAGAGTGATGCACTAATCCATTCATCAAACAGAAGTTTGTCCAGGACTGACACGATCTTCCCCTGCTGATCAGCTGTCAGCTGAGTGAGACTGAGATCTGGAACTGGGAAACTGCATTTCAAAGAGAGGATTTCTAGAAGCTCATCACTGCCTGATTCATAGTTAGCCTCAAACTCATCAAGAAGCCATATTTGAACGTCCCGCTTGGACTCATATTCTTCTAAAATGTCGCTGCTCAGTTGTTTCTCCTGCTGCTCGTTGGCTCGTTGGTGGGATTCTTGAAGTCTTTGATTCAGTTCTTCTTGTCTCTTCTTCTCTTCAGCTTCTCTTGCTCTTTGCTGTTCTCTTCTCCTCTCCTCCTCTCTCCTCTGTCGCTCCTCTTCTCTCCTCATTTCCTCTTGATCCCTGATTGGCTTATTAAAGCAATAATCACACTCGTACAAATGAACATAGCCAGTTTCTCTGTAGTAGTCACCTCCATTGAACACATGTACGTACTGCCCATGAATAGTACTTTGGTATAAATCATCGAAGGATTTGCATGGAGGCAGGACTTTATTGCACTTGCAGCATCTCAGGCGGTTGCCCATGTTATGTTCTAATGGTAATGTGTTCCCCATTTCTGATTATTTAGTCAGCAGTTAAAGTGGTGATCTTCGTGTGCAAACTGTGTTTTCCTGAAAGATAAAAATATATAAATTTCAATTACTTTACAACAACCAATTCATAACAGGAAGTCCTGCTGCTTTGATTCTATGTTAAAAGGAGAGCAGCCTACTAAAAAAAATAAGGCAATTATGTAACAATTTAGTAACACTTTCGATGAAGCCCATGTCTATAATGCATTATAAACATACATATAGTGCCATATACTGTGCTTATAACAATGTATAATTATAGTTATAAGCACTCAAATATTCTTAAAGCTTTATAACAATAATCATAACACAAAGTATTTTATGACTTCTCATCTCTACGGTCAAGTATCTTAATACATTTTACATTTACATTTTTTTGGCAAGGATCATAGTGTATTATGAATCTCATAGTTGTAGTACATTATAATCATTTATAATACATTATAATCACCGTTAGAATGCATTATAATGTGAGTATAAGTGGTCATTTGATGCTTTAAGTAAAGTAATTTAATACATTACAAGCTTGATATAAGTCACTATATATACTAAGTAGTCATTGCTTTAGGTACAGTGAAGAATACAGTGGTGTGAAAAAGGGTTTTTGCCCCCTTCCTGATTCCTTATTTTGTCACACCTGTTCTCAATCAAGAAATCACTTAAAGACTTGTGGGACTTCTGGGACAAAGAAATTCAGGAACAAATGTAGTAACAAGAAAGTAATTGAGATCTTTCAGTCTGGAAAAGGTTATAAACCCATTTCTAAAGCTTTGGGTCTCCAGCGAACCACAGTGAGAGCCATTATCCACAAATGGCGAAAACATGGAACAGTGGTGAACCTTCCCAGGAGTGGCCGGCCGACCAAAATTACCCCAAGAGCGCAGCGACGACTCATCCAAGAAGCCACAAAAGACCCCACAACAACATCCAAAGAACTGCTGGCCTCACTTGCCTCAGTTAAGGTCAGTGTTCATGACTCCACTATAATAAAGGAACTGGGCAAAAATGGCCTGCATGGCAGAGTTCCAAGACGAAAACCACTGCTGAGCAAAAAGAACATCAAGGCTTGTCTCATTTTTGCCAGGAAACGTTTTCATGATCCCCAAGACTTTTGGGAAAATACTCTGTGGACTGATGAGACAAAAGTTGAACTTTTTAGAAGGTGGGTGTCCCATTACATCTGGCATAAAAGTAACACCACATTTCAGAAAAAGGACATCATACCAACAGTAAAATATTGTGATGGTAATGTTATGGTCAGGGGCTGTTTTGCTGCTTCAGGACCTGGAAGACTTGCTGTGATAAATGGAACCATGAATTCTGCTGTCTACCAAAAACTCTTGAAGGAGAATGTCCGGCCATCTGTTCGTGACCTCAAGCTGAAGCAAACTCGGGTTCTGCAGCAGGACAATGATCCAAAACACACCAGCAAGTCCACCTCTGAATGGCTGAAGAAGAACAAAATGAAGACTTTGGAGTGGCCTAGTCAGAGTCCTGACCTGAATCCTATTGAGATGCTGTGGCATGACCTTAAAAAGGCAGTTCGTGCTCGAATGCTCTGGTCAGAGAACAGTTATCAGTTGGATTTAAAGCTGGGGCAGGTAATGTATTTCAGAAGCATTTTTGTTATTTGTTGAAATTCTCTTTACTTCTCTTTAATTCTCTTTGTTATTCTTTGTTTTTTGACCATCACAAGATCAGCCACTGGGTGCTGACGTGCTGATGTGCTGCGGTAAGCATATTGTGTCATTTCCGGTCACCGGTGTTTGTGTTTTACTAGTAGCGTATTTCTGCTGCTCTAGCTCATCACAGTTAATGTTGTTCGATTGTTCATTATAGTGATTAACTATCTGCTATAAACTTACACTAGTTCTGCTCAAGCACTCATAGCTCTCTTCTTCTTTTAGCGACTTTCTCGCTAATCCCACAATTTACACGCTACACGCTCAGTTTTGCTAGCCACCGTTCTTTAGCTTAGCAGCTAGTGATGGCTTCTCTCTCTCTCTCTCCCTCTCACTCTCCTGCTCTCTCTTGCTCTGTGTGTCAAATGTTTAGCTATTCCTCTGCCTCCTTTAGTGATAATGGCACATGTAATACATGTAGTTTACTTGTAGCATTGGAGGTGAGGCTTAGTGAATTGGAAATGCGGTTCCGCACCATGGGAACTCAATCTTTAGCTGCTGTAGTTAGCCATCCCCCAGTGGCCGGTGCAGACCGACCAGAGGTAGCTCCTGTTAGCTGTCTCCCGGCAGCTCCTGTGCAGCAAGGAAACCAGGGAGGCTGGGTGACTGTCCGAAGGCAGCATAGCCCTAAGCAGAAGCCCACGGCTCACCACCAACCTGTTCACGTTTCCAACAGGTTCTCCCCACTCAGCGAGACACTCGCTGAGAAACCAGCTCTGATTATTGGCAGCTCTATTTTGAGAAACGTGAAGTTAGCGGCCCCTTCCAAACCTGACCAGTGATGACATGTTTAGCCGCATGTCTTCATTCCGTAGCTGGCTGTTGAGGTGGTGTCCAGCAAACGATGTGGGCTCTGTAGATAATTGGCAGACGTTTTGGGGAAGACCTGGTCTGATTAAGAGAGACGGCATTCATCCCACTTTGGATGGAGCAGCTCTCATATCCAGAAATCTGGCGGAGAGCTGTGTCCCTTGTCTCTGGAAATGTGGACTCTTAAACATCAAATCATCTAAAGCTGTACTGGTAAACGATTTAATATCAGAGTATCATATTGACTTCAGGTCAATAACCTTCTTGAAGACACAACCACATATCAAAAACTTAAGAGATCCAACTAATGGTTACAAGAAGAAGGTTATAGACTGTCTACAGAAGCTTGAGAAGGAGGAGGTGATAGACAGGACTCTGTAGTACAGACTAAACCCTGGGGAAGCCATTCCATGCATCTATGGCCTTCCCAAAATTCACAAAGAGAATGTTCCACTCAGACCCATCGTGTGCAGCACAGATTCCATCACATACAACGTAGCCAAACATTTGACTACAATCTTGGCGCCGTTGGTGGGGAACACAGAACATCATGTGGAAAACACACAGAAATTTGTGGACAAAGTGAAACATCTCCAGTTGGACCCAGATGATGTAATGATTTCGTATGATGTTGTGTCCTTGTTCACCTGCATTCCGACCTCAGAAGCAGTGACAGCGGTGAGAAGACTGCAGGAGGACTCCACCTTGCAGGAAAGGACCAAGCTTACACTGAACACATCTGCAAACTATTAGACATCTGTCTCAACACAACCTACTTCCAATTCCGGGGACACTTCTACAGACAGATTCACGGCTGTGCTATGGGCTCTCCGGTCTCTCACCTCGTGGCCAACCTGTACATGGAACAGTTTGAGAAGAAGGTATTGTCCTCGTTCCCGGGCACACCACCAAGTCATTGGTACCGCTACGTGGATGACACCTTTGTGAAGTTCAAGAAACAAGACTTGGAAGCGTTCTCAGAGCATTCTACACTCAATGGAGAGGACGGAAAGCTCCAGATAGAAGTGTACAGGAAACCAACACATACGGATCAGTACTTGGTAAGCCAATCATATGCTAATAAGGTACTTAACAGTGATGAGGGAGGTGCAGCCAGAAAACAATAGGCCTGATTACTGGGCCATCATGGAAACAAAGAAGGTCAGTTTCAGGCGAAACTAGGCAGGGTAAACAGCAGACACTCAGGAAGATTCCTCCCTGAGGGAAGGGCCTAAGCAACACAGAGTAGCTTAAATTTCTGAGTTCTCGAACCATTTTCACAATTGAGAATGACTTCCGGATGGGAGCCGAAACGTCTTGATTCTGAAAACATTGTCTAGATGACTACGACTGAAACCTTTTCTACAACCTGGAGGAATCTCGTTTAGTCTAGCAAGATAGTCTTAAAACATACAGGAAGGCCCTCCATAATGCCAGAGCAGCTTACTACTCATCATTAATAGAGGAAAATATGAACAACCTCAGGTTTCTTTTCAGCACTGTAGCCAGACTGACAGAGAGCCATAACTCTATTGAATCATGTATTCCTATAGCTCTCATATTCCTCATGAGCTTCTTTAATGATAAAAATTGTAACTATTAGAGAAAAAATTCATCAAGTACTGCCTTTAACTGCATACTTGTCTTCAAACACAGGAACCTTGGAAACAGCTGTAGAGCCTGATATGTGTTTTGGCTGCTTTGCTCCTGTCAACCTTCTTCAGCTAACTTCGACGATTAATTCATCTAAGCCATCAACATGTCTCTTAGACCCCATTCCAACTAGGCTGCTTAAAGATGTTTTACTCTTAGTTAGCAATTCTTTACTGGATATGATCAATCCGTCTTTATTAACAGGCTATGTACCACAATCCTTTAAAGTAGCTGTAATTAAACCGCTTCTTAAAAAGCCCACTCTTGATCCAGGGGTTTTAGCCAACTATAGACCTATATCTAACCTTCCCTTTCTCTCTAAGATCCTTGAGAAAGCAGTCGCCAATCAGTTGACCATCACATCCTATTACAGAGACTGGAACATGCAATTGGCATTAAAGGAACCGCACTAAGCTGGTTTAAATCCTATCTATCAGATCAATCTCATTTTGTTCATGTTAACGGTGAGTCCTCCATGCACGTCAAAATTAGTCACTGAGTTCCACAAGGTTCTGTGCTTGGACCGATTCTATTCACCTTGTATATGCTTCCTTTAGGCAATATTATTAGGAAGCACTCCATAAACTTTCATTGCTATGCAGATGATACCCAATTATATCTATCGATCAAGCCGGATTAATCTAACCAGTTAACTAAACTTCAAGCATGCCTTAAGGACATAAAGACCTGGATGACCTGCAACTTTCTGATGTTAAACTCTGACAAAACTGAAGTTATTGTACTTGGCCCCAAACACCTCCGAGACACATTATCTAAAGATATAGTTACTCTAGATGGCATTGCCCTGACCTCCAGCAGCACCGTTAGGAACCTGAGTTATCTTTGATCAGGATTTATCCTTTAACTCCCACATGAAACAAACTTCAAGGACTGCCTTCTTTCACCTACGTAACATTGCAAAAACAGGCACATCCTGTCTCAAAATGATGCAGAAAAATTAGATTAGAATTACATTATAAGTATATAGACATTGTTTGTAACAAAGTGTTACAAACTATTTCAATCAATAAAAGATGGCATTAGTAACGACAGGCAGAAGTAGTCACGTCTGTTGTTTGTCGGTTTATGTTTTTATGTAGGCTACTGTTAATTTTGACTGTTTTTCAAGTGAATGAATGGTGATATGTTTGATCTCACTGTCATCAGTCGATCATGGACGTGGCACATTGTTTCCTGGTGTTTCTGACACTTTTTGTGTTTGCACTGCGTGAGTTCGACCAACCTCGTGGACTGAAGTACAGCTGCGAGTTTCTTCTTTAGTGCCGCAACTCTAACGTAGCAGCACTGGAGCCAGAAATTGTAATTCCACTGGCAATCAGGAAAGACTTTGGAGAGAATGCCAACTGTCCTAGGAACAGGACTGTTCGACTGAGAAAGTGGGGAAGGAGGGGTGGAGTGCGCCAGAGACTACAGAGACAGTGGCTGCGTCGTATTCCACTGCCCTTTTTCATACTTGTCAATGTGCAGTCATTACAGAATAAAATAGATAAACTACAGGCAAATACAAAGTTTATGTTGGGGTACAGGCGTTGTTGTATAATTTTCCTTACTGAAACCTGACAAACTCCACGATCCCATTGTCTCTGTCATGAGCATGTCTGCTGAACCTATTGATTTTACAGATTGTAATTTTGCTGAAGGACACAGTTGTGACGTCAGACAACTGCTTCTTCACTACATTTGCCATCACAAATTCACAAATAGGAACTCTGAGTTGCGTTCCAATGTACTTTTTCTAGTGGGAGGTCAGATATTTTCGAGTTCTGAGTTGTCTGCAATGCAGCATTAAAACTAAATTGGCTAAAGCATGCAGAGAAACAGGTGGCACATGGGTGGAGTGCCTACCACTGGTCTTAATGGCCATGAGTAACTCTATAAGCAGAACTACGCCCCATGAGATGATCACAGGGTGACCAATAGAGCTAAAATAGCTCAAGGGACTAACTGCAGCTGTGAGCTCTGTGTATTTCTAGGTACATCCCCAAGAAGCAGAGGACTTAACCACAGACCCAGTGACTCAGACTGAACGACAGGTGGAACCAGGCAAGTGGAAGGAGCCCAGACGAAAACGATCTTCCAAGTCCTCCTGAGCACGCCTATGGTGGTAAAGGTCAGCGTAGTGACAGGATGGATTCACCTAAACCACTGTACCACAGCATCGGACCCAGCGGATAGTGAAGGTCGTACTCCCAAAAGGGGGTGCCAGGTAGGCATCAAAGCCTCAAACAGTGCTGAAGTGCTCACTGCCAAAGGGCTCCTCGGGTAGATAGGGGAGTGTCCAGCTAGACTCTCTTTCCATCGGGCACTCTGTTATTATTTAGCTTTTGGTTTTTGGACTAAATCTGGGGTAGGCATTTCAGGTCCACGGCCGCTGAAGTTTAGCCTTGCAAGTTGTCCCAAGCCCGGCATGCTCCAGAAGATAATTATAAGACGTAGTTCAGAGTGTAGTAGGAAGACAACTGAGTAGCTCAAATTTGAGTAGAGAGGCGCGAGTGCACTCACCAGGCAAACTTGGCACTTAAAACTGAAGAAATTCATCTCAGATTAGGAAAAGAATTGCTGTGGTCATATCAACCAAATAACAATAAAAGAAAAGCTAAGGAGAAGGCTTAGTGGATTATACTGAACAATCCTGTACTGACACACACATACACTGAACACATTACACATAGTGAGGATGGGAAAATGGTAACAACTACATGGGTTTAAGTACAGTGGAGAAGGCGCGGTTGATCATTACAGGCATGAAGGACATCAATGGCTTTATTTTCTACTGGACAACTGGCTGCTAGACTCAGAGGCACGTGCACAGAGCATTTGAAATAGTGGTCAGATAGTGCAATTAAAGATTTTAATGAACATTAAAACAATATTAGTTTGGGCAGATAGCCACCGTCAGACTCCATACATTAGCGCAATAAACTATTCTAACAGAAACTGAGGTGTTAGTGGAGGAGGATGGGGGTCACAGAACACATGTGGCACCTTTTTAGGAGAACAGGTTGTGGTCTAAGGGGAACTTTAGCTGTATTGTTCCTAGTTAGTGTCATCGTGGTTGTTCCAATATTCCTGATGCTTGAACATACAGCTAATCCCGGAGAGAGTAGCAATGCCACTTGAACACCCCTCAGTACTCAATTCAGTTTTATTCATATAGCGCCACTTCCACTTTTCCTATAGAGCAGGTCTAGACCGTAATCTTTATAATATTATTAACAGAGACCTAACAAATCCCACCATTAGCAAGCACTTGGCGCCAGTAGCAAGGAAAAACTTCCTTTAAGAAGCAGAAACCTTGGACAGAACCAGACTCAAGGGTGGGCGGCCATCGGCCGTTGCTATGTTGGGTTTTAAGAGAAAGAGAGAGAGAGAGAGATTAACTTGTGCTTTACAGTGAGTCTTCCAAAGGTGCTTCTTTAATACTTGTATCGCTGTTTAAATGGTTGAATTAACACCTGGATGGGCTGTCTCAGATTCACATCGGTGGGAAATACCCTGATTTCTCTCAAGCTTCAGCAAAGCTTCAAGAAGTTTGAAAAATAAAATTAAATTTAAAATTCATTTTGTGATTGTATAGATAATTGACGGAGTTAAATAGACAGGAGTTGAAATAGGAAACTGCAGCAGCAAAACAAATAATTCAGAGGGGTTAATGATGTTTAAAAGAAGCACAATCATAACATAAATTGTTAGAAAATATAGTATTCAAGTAATAAAGACCAGAGACAATCAGTTGTGAAATGATTCAGCTGCTGTACCAATCAGTACCGATCATTTTTACTCCAGCTCACTAACTTTGTTTTTAATTTTACATGCTTTACTAAATTGCTGCTGTCTGCTGTTCTCAGGTCTGTTATTACTCGTGTTTTTAGATAAATGCAGAATGAATATTACCTCTGTCCTCTGCAGTCCAGATGTGCAGCCAGACAGCTGCTTTGTTTAGGCTATTGTCCTGTCTGGACAGGACCAGTGGAATAATATTGAGCAGACAGTGGATCGCAGACGAGGCAAGGAGGCACGACACATGGGCTCTTTCTCCTACACGTTAGTTCACTCACTGGATGACCATCCAGGCCATTTGGTTGTAAACATCACACTGCCCTGTTTAATAAGACGAGAAACCACAAAGTGATACCAAGATGCTCCCAATGCACCTCATAAGATTGAGGCCCAAGATCTTATATTGGGTGGTGCTGCAAGAATGTGCAATGATAGGAGAGGCAATGAGTCAAAGGGACATAATGAAACCGCAGCGGATCAAGTTTAAACATTTGATCTTTTTCTTTCTATTTAAGGCTCGAGCCAGGCCCGGTACCTTTGGGTCAGATAGGATACATGGTCACAAGTGACGGATACAGCTATCAAATATCGACGGGCTTGCAGATCGTTCCCGAACCGATGTTGAAATTAATGCTGATGTTCTCACATAACACTTCATTGACAAATTTGTAGCACACAACTAGTACCATTCAGCACGCATGTGCAAGCTGCTGTAGCCATGAAGATTTTTGTTAATCTGTAAATTCATAGTATCAGTTATTAATTAATGAAATCAGTGTTTATTTTTTATTGTTTGGACTCTTATCAATTATTTTATTTTCAGCATGCCATCTTAAGGAAGATGATAGACTTCTTTTTAGTTAAGAGAAATAGCTATCAGTGCATCTTGGAATATATTCACATTAATTTTGTGACTCACTTTAAGCTGCCACAGTGTGAAAGACTGATTTATTGATTCTAATTCTAATTCTTCTTTTATTCATTGAAATGGAGTATTTGAGTTCAATATCAAGTTCAACCCACTGTGACTCTGCGACGTGAACTTGAGTGGATTGACGTTGACGTTACTTGTGTGCTTGGTTATATTTAAGATTATTTTTCTTATTCTTATTCCGTGTTATTGATGAGTCAAACTATCTGTCCTCGATGTAGTCAGACCTTTTTGAACTGCCATAATTGAGACATAAGCAGCTCCCCACTTCTGAGTTATGACAACTTTTGAGATCCATGAATTGATTTTTTTCTTCCTTACAGTCGAGAGTGGGGTGGTGGTAAATTATGAATTTATAAAGGGAAAGTGGGATTTGCAAGATTGTTGCTGGACTGATATAACATAGCATAGAAAGCTATAAACGATTGGAAAGTCTTCCAAGATTTATTTTTCAATTAACGAGGAGTCTGTAGACCCAGGAGAGAAAAGCAAAAATCATAGGTCAGTCATAAGAATATGTTTGAGGATGTTGGTTAGGCAGTTTGATGACCAAAGACCAGCTGTTGGCAGAATACCTGAATCCTGAGCGTATCATGGGGAAGTTTTCTGCACTGTGGTGGAGTCTCTGAAAAGGATTTTGTGGGTAAGAAGAGGCCTTTGTCAGAACAGAGGCATGCCTACAGTATGGCATATCACATATTTGTTCAGTGTCTTCAGAGCTGCATCTACAAATCAACTAATTAGCGAAATATAAAGTAGAGAGACTCGGCTGGTTGAATCAGTTAAGTGCCCTCTGATATCTTGGAAAATTCATATAAAAGAATTGTAAAGAATGCGACCAGAGTTTGGCTGCAAACGTTTCTTGGAGGTATCTGTTAAAGTTGTTCATGTGAGGTGTACTAGAGAATATTATGTGAAATTCAATTCAATTTTATTTATATAGCGCCAATTCATAACAGAAGTTATCTCATTGCACTTTTCCCACAGAGTAAGTCTAGACTGTAATCCTTATAATTATATCTACAGAGACCCAACAAAATCCCCCCATGAGCAAGCACTTGGGTTGTAATTTGGGTTGTTGGGTTTTGAGAGAGAGAGAGAGAGAGAGAGAGAGAGAGAGAGAGAGAGAGAGAGACAGAGAGAAAGGTGTGGGAGAGGCAGGCGCAATGCAAATACCATCTAGAAGTTTTTTAAAACAGTAGAAATGTAATTGTAGTGTTCGTATTAATAAGTTAATAAAAATAGAAATGAAAAATAAAAATAGCTGTGTTTAATCAGTTTAATTAAACACAGCTGGACTCCAATGAAGGCGTAGAACCATATCAAGGAGGATCATAAGAAATGGACAGCATGTGAGTTAAATATGAGTGTCACAGCAAAGGGTCTGAATACTTATGACCATGTGATATTTCAGTTTTTCTTTTTTAATAAATTTGCATAAATTTCTACATTTCTGTTATTTTCTGTCAAGATGGGGTGCTGAGTGTACATTAATGAGTAATAAAATTTACTTTTTTGATTTTAGCAAATGGCTGCAATGAAACAAAGAGTGAAAAATTTAAAGGGGTCTGAATACTTTCCGTACCCACTGTATAAGGTGAATAGAATCGGTCCAAGCACAGAACCTTGTGGAACTCTGTGGCTAACTTTGGTGTGCACGGAGGACTCACCGTTAACATGTACAAACGATCTGATAGATAGGATTCAAACCAGCTTAGTGCAGCTCCTTTAATGCCAATTACATGCTCCAGTCTCTGTAATAGGATGTGATGGTCAATGGTGTCGAACGCAGCACTAAGATCTAACAAGACAAGTACAAAGACAAGTCCATTGTCTGATGCAATTAAAAGGTCATTTGTATGCATTTTCACCAGTGCTGTCTCTGTGCTATGATGCACTCTAAACCCTGACTGAAAATCCCTAAATGTTATTTAGAAAGTCACACAACTGATTGGTGACTGCTTTCTCAAGGATCTTAGAGAAAAAGGGAAGGTTAGATATAGGTCTATAGTTGGCTAAAACCCCTGGATCAAGAGTGGGCTTTTTAAGAAGCGGTTTAATTACAGCTACTTTAAAGGACTGTGGTACATAGCCTGTTAATAAAGACGGATTGATCATACCCTCTAAAGAGGTGCTAATTAAGGGTAAAACGTCTTCAAGCAGCCTAGTTGGAATGGGGTCTAAGAGAGAGGTTGATGGCTTAGATGAATTAATCGTCGAAGTTAGTTGAAGAAGGTTTACAGGAGCAAAGCAGCCAAAACACACATCAGGCTCTACAGCTGTTTCCAAGGTACCTGTGTTTGAAGACAAGTAGGCACCAGTTAAAGGCAGTACTTGATGAATTTTTTCTCTAATAGTTCAAATTTTATCATTAAAGAAGCTCATTAAGTCGTTGCTACTGAGGGCTATAGGAATACATGGCTCAATAGAGCTGTGACTCTCTGTCAGCCTGGCTACAGTGCTGAAAAGAAACCTGGGATTGTTCTTATTTTCCTCTATTAATGATGAGTAGTAAGCTGCTCTGGCATTACGGAGGGCCTTCCTGTATGTTTTAAGACTATCTTGCCAGACTAAACACGATTCTTCCAGGTTGTTGGAACGCCATTTCCTTTCAAGTTTTCATGATGTTTGCTTTAACACTAGAAGTGCCAGAATTCCAAACTTACTAGAATTGCCGTAAGCAGTCATTTTGACCGCTAGATTCCAAACTCTACAATCTCTAATGATAAATTACCCAAATGGGAGATTAATGCATTTATTGTGTTAGGATATCTTTTAAAAAACAAATAACACCAAAATATACATTTAAAAAAGATAAATTATACATTTATCAATATTCATATTATCGCATATAGTAAACCGTAATTATTGCATACGCTATATTCACACCAGTGTCACCGACTCCCGCTTTGCCTTCAGCCCATCGGTGATGCCCACGCTTGTGTAAAAATAAAATTATGGAAAAATATGCTACTAGTAAAACACAAACACTGGTGACCAGAAATGAGACAATACGCTTACCGCAGCATGTCAGTATCTTGTATCAACACTGATCTTTATTACTCTACGTGTGGATCAGTTGTTTAACAAGGACCAACAAGTTTTTATTTCAATATATGTGTAACACCTGAGGATCACACAAAGGTTTTTGGTGCAATTGCCTCTTTATGCTATTTGGGTAACAAAAGGGTTAATCGTTGGTCATTACCGTGATGCTCTAGACCAGACTCCTGCAGGAAATTTTTTTTCAAGAAGATGTCATCACGTCACCACATGTCTTTTCTATTTCCCATCTTTATTAGCACAACCAAAGAGCGATCAGATGTCACAGCTTGGACAAAATTACATCAGACTATATTTCATAATAAATTCACCAAAATACCACATAAACATAACATGTCACTGTTTGTGTTATGGAGAAACTACTGTTTCCAAGGTCAAGACTACAGTTCATGTTTTACACCCTTGACGACTTGACAGAGAACCTGGCAAAGAGAAATGCCTTTCCGGGCCCATGGCCGTTAAGAGCGGCCAGGACGTAACTGAGATTTTGAACGCAGGCTTGGAAGTGCTGAAGATCCGGTACTTTCCCAATGTAAAGTATCGAGATTCAGGTTTATTTGTATAGCACCGTATCATAGAAAAGCAATTAAGAGGTCTATACAGAAAACAGAAAATCTGTGCAAATTACACATTTATGCATAAATTCACAAAAATAAACATACATTCAAATACAAACAAGCAAACTGTACAAATACAGTGTGTTCATTTAAGAAAAGCTTGTTGTTGGGTCTCTGTAAATAATATTATAAAGAGTTCGGTCTAGACCTGCTCTGTAGGAAAAGTGCAATGAGATAACTTCTGTTATGAATTGGTGCTACATAAATAAAACTGAATTGAATTGAATTGAGTGAAAAAGAAGGTCTTTAGTTTTAAAAGAGCACAGTGTTGGAGCAAGTCTAAGATCAGGATGCAAACTGTTCCGTTCTTTAGGCGCATAAATACTGAAAGCCATCTCACCGGACTTCGAAAGTGCTCCAGGCACATGGAGGAGAGTTCCACCTTTTCACCGGAGAGAGCTGCTGTTGTTACAAACTGAACGCATGTCTGAGATGTACTGTGGAGCTTGACCAGCAAGTGCTTGGTAAACCAAAAGGAGGGTTTTGGACTTAATCTGAAGGCAGCAGGTTACAGAGGACTGGAGAGATGTGGTCAGTTTGGTCCTGGTTAGTGCTCGTGCAGCTGAGTTCTGGATAAGTTGTAGTCTCTGGGTTGTTTTGTTTGGAGGAGAGCTGCAATAATCCAGCCTGCTCATAACAAACGCACATATGAGTTTCTCTGAGTCGGTTTAGGAGAAGAAGCCTCTAATTCTGGAAATGTTTCTTAGCTGTAAGAAGGCGACCTTGGTGATGCCGCTGATATGGGCCTTAAAGCTGAGTTCACCATCCAAGGTTACTCCTAGGTTTTTAATCTGGTCACGTGTTTTAAGTGATCTGGGGTCTCATTTATAAAGCAGTGCGTAGGATTCATACTAAAAGTGTACATGCGCACAAAAGCCGAAAATGTAGTGCACCAAAAAAAATTTATTCAGATTTATAAAACCGTGCGTACGCAAACCTGCAGGCAACTTTCCCTTTAAAAATCACAGTCCACCTGGAAATGTGCACAGGTGGATCAGCCTCATATCCCGCCCTCTACACGCCCACGTTCAACCATAAATGGTCAATGCAAAGCACCACGTGAATACTGATGCCTATAAATGAGCCTGCTTACCATGGCAACAACAGCCGAGAGTAAGACGAAAAAAGGTAGCAAAATATTAAACATTTATGTGGCAAAATTGGAAGACATCACTTGTACCATCCAAAATGATAATAATACGTTACTTGAAGTCTTTGAGCATCTGTGAAGTCTTTGAGCATCTGTGGTATCTTTATGGAATAAGGATTGAGATTTTTTGTTATTATTAATCTACATATCATAAAGATATTTTAATAAACTCTTGAAATATATAATGTTATATTGGTCCAGCTCCCTGTCGTTTTACAGTCTGCTGCCATGTAAAAGCATTTTCCAAGGTCTTAACCCCAAATGATGCAGCTGAACTGTATTATGGATATTTACTACAGTGAATACAGTTCAGCCCCCAGAGTAACCTGCACCACCCAGTGGAACAATACAACCAAGGAGACACTGTAGCTCTCAGCTCACTTTATTAAGACAGAAGTATTTCAGACATACGGTTGCATGCTATTCAGGCCATAGTGAGAGAGCATTGTGCAAAGTAACACACAGAATATATTGCAAGTTCATTGTTACCCAGAACATCAGTTTTAATTTAGCTGTAGCACTTGCAGTTACATTGAATCCCTGAATGAAACATTTGACACCACTTTTAAGATAATGCATGAGATGCTGCAGACACAGAGCAGGGGCGCAGTGATAAACAGAATTTAGGAAAATGTGAACTGGATGCAACCTGGTGGATCTGAAGGTAGCAAGATTACTTTATGGTGGAAGAATTCACCAAGTGCAAAGACCTTTGTTAAGAACATTCCTGTCATCCAAACTGTGGCAGGGATTTGATCAGGTCTGCTTCACCCTCTCCAAGCCCCGCCTCTATTCTCTTCATCCAATCAGCAGCTCAGCAATGTCTGAGGCACCTCTCAAGCTTTATCCTGTAATATTTCCCAAAATGATTTCCCTACATTACATCACTTCCTATAATGACATAATTTCCCTACATTACATCCCTTTCTATAGTTACATTATTTCCCAGCATTATCCTCAGTTACATACAGTTTCTCACTGTTTCTCTGAACCTTCTGTGATGTCCAGCAAGCAGTTTCTGCCTCTCTGGAGCTCCTCCAGGGTCAAGCTCTTGCAGAATCACCCCAGCAGTTACTTTGTGCGTAAGTTGTGAGTATTAATTTTAAATTGATAATCAAAGCACACATGGATATGCTATGCTTTAAGCCTGATTGAGTAATGGAAACATTGCACTAGCAATAGGCCTACAATATACCCTCCTTTGCTAGTATGAGTGGAGATTCACATCATATATAATCCAACATTGACATTTGAAGTTTACTCCTTTTTGATGTTGTCAAAACTGGTCTGGTAGGCAGTGTCTGAAAATGATTACATGTCTAAAATCGTCACATGACCTGAGGGAACATGCTGTAATGGTTGCTTTGCTTCACAGTCTTTGCTAGGAAAACTAACAAGGTTTGTACTGGGGATGTAAGCCTCTTTTAAACAGTGAAAAACCAAAGGGTCCTCATTAAAGAAACATCCTAACCCTGAAATACTACCGTGTCTAATTTTAGACAGCATTTAGGACTTTACAGACCAAGATTTTCTATCTGCATTTAGCTGTTTTACTATCTTACCTAAAGTCAGGATTCAGATATTACTGAAGCATCTGAAATAGCTAAAACCCAAAAATGCCTATGTCCTAACTATAAAACAGCACAAACCTGTCTGTCAGTGGAGAGCATCTGTATTAATTAAAAGGTTATAATAATTTCCCCACCATATATTTATGCATCCCCTTTTTTCAGAAATGCCAAATAGATACAGTTGTGCAGCCATATTAGGCTAATGTCAATTTTAAATTTAAAATGATCATTAGTTACAGCAATAGATTTTAAAAAATAAATAAAAAAAGTAACATAGTACATTTCAGTGGGGGTGTTTACCACTCAGCCACCGGCCGATGACAGAACTGCACAGATGTAAAATAGTCACGTTGTTTGTAAATCGTCTGCCAGTCAATGTTTTACTGCATTATGGAGTGCAGAGAGGTGTAAAGTAGAATAAACTTTGGACTTCCTTCTGTAATGGCAAATTAATATTTTTCCTGTCTTTCACTTTTGAGATGAGATAGGACAAGAAGTTAGGATTTTTTCTGTAATGAGTCCCTTGGATAGTAAAATTATGTTATTTTGAATTAAACCAAAAGGAAAAACAATCCTCATTATACATATTTGTTGGGTCTCTGTAAATAATATTATAAAGAGAACAGTCTAGACTTGTTCTGTAGGAAAAGTGCAATGAGATAACTTCTGTTATGAATTGGCGACATATAAATAAAACTGAATATCCAGAGAGGTCTCTTGGTGATCATCAGGGAGGTGGAAGATCTCTGTAGTTTTCATGGTACTTGTTCACCAGTCACATATTCTCAGGTGTCGGTTCACTGTAAAAAAGAACACAATATTGTGTTTCTTGCACTTCTTGGTCAATCACGTTCTACTTACTCCAGTGGCGGAGCCAATTGTTCCCTCATCAGATTGGGCCTCCTGCCATAGCCGGCAGGCACGGCACTATGAACATGTGGCTCTACTTCATGTAGCTCCCGTCCCTTTATTAACTATTCTAATACCATAAACACTCATATATGCATGCTGTATATGTGCTTTATTTTAGTATCATATTAAATGTGATGTTACCTTTTCATTATAGGAGGTTGGAGACTTGGTTCCTGTGTGAGTCGTTTTGATTATTGTAGCCCTTGTTGTTGATCCATGTAGTAATGTTGGTAAGATCGGTATTTGTCATGACTCCATTGCCTTGAAGAAGGCTAAACCATTTCTGTACCATCCCTGTACTGTGTTGCTGAAAACTCTTTTCAAAAATGGTAAGCCTGGTTTTACTCTTCGTGCTGTTCTGAAAGTTTTTGAAGTTCTTGGTGCTATTCAAGTTGGATCTCACATTTGCACCAAGGATCGTCAGTTTGAAGGTGGCCACAACATCATCTGAGCTTATGGCGGTAGCTAAGCATGTTCTGAAGGCTTTTGATTTGGTACTGGGAAACTCACGATGTGTTTCTTTAGGCACATAAACAGTTGGAAGTTCAAGGCCATGATTTTTACGCACACCAGGAATCAGGTTGTTATCTAGAGGTGATGAGTTTGTTGCCACTTCAAGCATGGCTTCTGCTAATCTGCTATTCTGGTTAAATTTTCTAGCTTCTAATATACTATGAACCGGTGGCTGGTGATCTGCATTGATGAACAGTCCAATTCCAGGATTTTTTCTTGAATATGTTTTCCAGTGTTTGTAATATTTTATGATTTTCCCAACTTCTTTCCTAAGTAACATTTTGTTTTCTTTTATGATTTTTTTTGGTACAGCTCCTTCTGCCATGTACCAGTCCCCTCCTCTGATTGCTTCAGTCCACTCTTTGCGCTTGACGAAAGAATCCCATTGGCCTGGGTGTCTGAGGAGAGTGTCGGCCTCCACAGATCGGAGGCGGTCTGCTTCTAAAGCGATTGCTTCCTCACTGGCCTCTGGTTTTAGGCCTCTTGCCAAAGCATGAAACAGGCAGCTCTTGCCCTTGTTGACTATGCTCACTGGCTGGTTATTGATGCACACATCGTAATGGCTGTCTGGGTATTGGGCACTCTTTGGTCTATAGATCAGTGTCACAGTTTGATTGGCGGGTTTAGTGCCTGGGCTCAACTCCTGCATTTTGGTAAGTCTGCCATGGCTGTCCTCTGTTAGGATGACAACCTTAGTGCCAGTGGTTTCTGACAGGACTCTGATATCAAGAATGGTTCCCGCAGTCATGGGGTTCCTGATCTTTTCAGCATGTGACTGTGAGTGTTTACCTGCAACTTTATGTTTAGAATTTGGCATGTATGCGATGTACCTGTTGTTCTGTCCAGCTCTGAGTTTTTCTTCTGTTCTGTCAGTCTTTAAGCCAGTTCTTACATAACGGCCAATGACGCCATTTACTTGGCTTTGAAGATGAGAAAAAATGTGACTGGAGAACTTCTGGTGGAACACTTCTACCAAAACATCAGCCAATGTTGCACTGATAGTGTTGGCTAAATCCTGCTTGAATTTCTTCAGCATCTCAGTGTCTGAAGCAGACAGCTCATTTACCTTCACTTTCTCTGAAAACCCTTTTTCTTTTGTAAATATATTCAGCTGTTCATGAAGGTTTGAGAAAAACCTGCCGGAGAGGCTGTTCACTGCAATGATGGCGTCTCCTGCCAGTGTTGCCATGTGAAAAGCTTGGATGGCTGTCAGAATTCCATGTGCTTTTCCTTTGGCCTCGACTTTAACTTTGTCAATCACTGTGGAGAAGGACGAGTTAATCTTGTTCTGCCAGCTGAGGTCTGCATAGAATGGCTGTACTGCAGTGTTGCTTAACTTTCTGAAAATGGCCAGCAGTTTCCCCTTTCTGTTTTCATCCTCCAGGAGATCATGAAGTTGCTTTTTATCCACAAGGTGTGAGAGGATAATGGAGTCTACTAATGTAGCCAAGGGCTGTTTTTCTATTTTGGATTTCACGTCATCAACAATTCTCTTTTCCATCTCATTTTTGATGCAGTTTAGTATTTTTTTCAGTATTTCCTCTTCTGCCTTCCGCAATCTGTTGGTAATGATTTCCTCTACCATTATTTTAGCAGTGTGTTTTACTGTATTCTTCATATTTGTCTTTGTGACAACACTTAAACCATCTTTAGTCTGTCTGGAGAGAAACTTTGGCATAGACTTCAGTTGTTTGCCAAATCCCTTAATTAACATTTTAGAAGCTTTGATGCCCTTTGCAATCAGCTTTCCAACCCCAAACCCAATGAGAGATACACCTATAGAAATGGCTTTTTCTAAAGCCCATGCTTTCCAGCTGAATTCTCCTGTCACCATAGACTCTATGCCAGAGATGCAGTCTGATATTCCTTCAATGATGAGTCCAATGCCAACTTGAGCGAATGTACCAAATGTAAATGCAGTGAGCAGTGCCCCTCCAATAATCTGTAAAACTCCAAGACAGAATACCAGCAGAGCTTCCCATCGAAAACAAGGCTCCTCTTCCACAGAAAATACATATTTCAGACCTCGACTGTAGAGGTGGTAGGCTTCCACTTGGAGATCTTTATCAGCACTCGACACCAGGGAGAAGATTGGTAATTTGTTTACCCTTGCATCCCTCTTTCTTTCTTTTATTTCATCCAACTTTTGGATGGCCTCACTAATGTTTTTGTCAAAGTACCCCAACATGCTGCACTTGGTTGTTAACTGTTTTTCAAGGCTGGTTGGGTTACTGTTGGCTGAGTCTGCAGAGGACATCTTTACAAACTGCAGACAGACCATGGATTCCTCACTGAGGTACTTCAGAGACTCCTGTGCCTTCATTAGATCATGTCTGGCTTTAGTGAGGTAATCTGCATTTTGCTGCTTTATAGTGCAGTACGCATGACTGTAAAAAGCTATGGCTGCCCAACTTTCATCTTGTTTCATGGCTTTTTCAAAAAGCCTGGCGCTGACGTCCCATTGTTTTTCACTCAGCGATATTTCCAAACTTGATGTAGTGATAAATGCTAGAACACGGTGAAGTCTGACTTTGAGACTGACTTTTGCCAATGACAAATCAGCCTTCAAACTCTTTTGCAATTCATTTCTCTTCAACTGGTCAATTTCTTCTGATTTAGTTTGCAACCATATCCCCCAGAACTCATTCATGATGGCAACAACAGCTCTTTTGTCATCTACATCTGTGATCTTATGAATATCTTGAAGAGTTCTGACATACTCTGAAAACAGGTCCTCCCGCAGTTTCAACTCTGTGACATCGTTCATCATGTGATTTATCTTTTCTGCTGCCAGTCTATCCCTTGTGCTCTTAGCTTCCTCCAGAGAAGACGCTGTCCTGAAAGACTGCTGCAGGTGTTCAGTGGACATGATTACCTGAGCAGATCCAGGTTTACCTTTGCGTGCGGTTCGACCAAAAGCCTGGAGTTCCACTCTTGTGTTCTCAGAAAGGAAGGAGAGGATCACAAATAATCCTCCATTGTTGTTCACCTGTTTAGACACTTTTATGTCTGTGCCACGCCCGGCAAGGTTTGTGGCAACAATGACATCACCAGGAAGCAGTTCCTTATCTATTTTGCTCAAACTGTCTGTGTCGCTGCGGCAGTAGAGAATGATTTCACCTGGGATACTGCTTTTCAGCCCTTCGTAGATCTCTTTAGCTTTGTTGATGGTTTCACAGATCACCAGGGCTGCTCTTCCATCTCTGTATGAATTTGGGGAAATCTGAGCCATAACCACACGTTTTAGTTCAGATTTCCACTCTTCAGCTGAGGTCTTCAGAGTACCTTGGACCTCAAATAACTTCTTCCTGTTGAATGTTGGCATTTTGCAGGCACAGAGATTTGGATATAGGTCCTGCAAAAACAGCATGTCTGTTTTGCTCCCAAGTGTCCCTGTTGTTCCATATATTTTCCCATGGTACTTTTCAAAAAAGGAAATGTTAGAAACGTAGTTTGTCACTATTGAAATTGTGCTCAGTTTGATTTTGTGTTTAATCTCAACAAACTGCTGCAGACCATCACCCCATTTCTTATTCAGTTCCACAATACCAGTTGATCTGAAATCCACTGGACAGACGTTGTCGTTTTCTACAACATATTCACGTCCTTGCTTCAGCTGCATTGCCAGAAAGGCATTCTGAACCCACACTGACACTTTCTTCTCCACCAGATTCTTCAAGAATCCAGGAATGCTGATTTTGTCTTCATTGTTTGTACATGGGGTGTACTGAATCTTCTCTGAGATCATTTCTGCAATGGGCTTGATGAGAATTTCTTCTGAGTCATAGAGAGAACAACACAAGCCTTCCTCCAAGACAAGAAATGTAAGCTCTGTAATGTCCTGGTTGTTGTACAGGCTGCGCTTTCTAAGACAGAGCAACCCCTTGTCGTCTAAAGTGTAAACAGTAAAACCATAGGGGACATAGTGCTCAATTTCTTGGAAAAAATCTACCACAGCATCCTGACTCACAGTTTTCAGTTTCCTAAGAAGTTCATCCTTTTCACTTTTGTAGAGATCCTCTGTAAATCCTTTTGGCACAGTGTTGGATTCTTCAGCGATGCGTAAAATGTCCATTGGATCATTAATATCAGTTTCCTCTGTGTCTATTGAGTCAAAGATGGCCTTGAAGAATGAAGCAGGAGGACCCTGTACAAATGTCTGGTGTCCTGCAGACAGGAAGCCATACTGGCTGACGTGGCCCCAGATCATGGCCAGAATAATGTTCAGGTGCTGCATGGAGACCATGGGACTGGACAGGTAGGTCAGCTGCACTCCTGATCCAGTAGCAGTGAGTCCACTTCATCGATTATGATGCACTGATAGCTGCGATCAGGCCTCACATCCTTCATTTCAAATATCTGGCGAAGGTGATCTGCAGCGAAGGCTTCGATAGTTCCATAGACCACATCCTTCTGGTAGCATTTTTTTCGATCTTCATCTTCGGTTTTATTTGTGTTTGTGTCAGCTGTCACACCAAAGTACTTGTAGAAGTTGGTCCATTCTTCTGCATCTCTTTGACATAACACAGAAGAGCTGGACACCACATCTACTTTTTCACCCCGAAGCGCACGCAGCACTGCAAACATTGCTATGACACAAGACTTCCCTTCTCCAGTGCCCATCTCCAGGAGCTTCCCAGTGTCAGACAAGGCCAAGAGGCACCAGCTGATCATCTGAGTGGCTCTGGGCCACCACTTCCCTTCAAAGTTGTGCCGGTGCGCAGCATTGCATAAGACTGCCAGGAACTCCTGAAGGTCTTCTGTGTCCATGCTGTGACTCAGATTCCTAGCTCGCTGTACATCTGTGTGGTTTTCAATTTCCCCGGTTTTGATCAGGTTTGTTACATGAGTTACTATACTGTATGATTTACTCAGTGTTTGTTCATCAATGTCTTTCATCTGCCGTATTTCGTCAAAAAGAGTGTCAATGCTTTTTATTTTCTCGTCTCTGAGGCTCTTTTCTAAATGCTGGATCAGTTTGTCAGTTCTGGATGAATCTAAGAGCTTAAGGAGAGATTGGTTGTTCTCATCTGTCCACTTGGAAGACACCTGATATGTTGCCATTAAATGTAAAATCTTCATGATGGAAATACAGTCTTCATCATGATGGTGGTCAGTCAATGCTTCAAGGAGGTTTAAGACCTCTACGGGTGACCAGAGTCTTTGTGCTCCAAGATTTGAAACCATCTGCAAGAGTTCCTTGGTTTGTGCTTTTGAGGCTTGGAAATGCTCCACACAGGCAAATAAAATCTCTAAACACCATTTGCCGGCTGGAGATGTCTCGTTATTCTCACTTTCTGTTTCTTCAGTAACTACTCTCAGGAGATTCTCAAGAAAGGTCAGAACAAAGACCTCATCAGAAGCCAATCCCTTTCCAGTAATTTTCTTTGAGATGGTGATGATTTTATTGTCAGCATTTGTGTCTTTGTTTAGGTTGGTGTGGAGTACCTGAAAAAGAGCCTTAATAAACCTGTTCCTCAGTTCCATATCTTCACTGTGAAGTTTACCCATGAGGCTTTGCAGGACCTCTGCAGCAAACACCAGGGAATCATTGTCCTTGAGCCTTGAAAGTTGCAGATTATGGGAAGAACTGAGACTTTGTTCTTCAATGATAAATCCACGACTAAGCTGAGGGTTTCCTGTTTCCATCACCTCTATGCCGTACTGAAAGTAATCAGAGACAAAGTCATTGATGGTACCATACACAATGTCCGCTTCATAGACATCTCTGTATGATGCATTCGTTTTCTTCAAGTTTGTGTTGACAGAAATTCCAAGGTGTTTGTAGAAGTCAGACCACTCCTTAGTTCGCTCCTCTGCGTGAACGTCAGAGCTCAGCACAATGTCCAGTTTGTTTCCCATGCAGACTTGTGCGGCTGCAAACATGGCTGTGACACATGGGTCTTCTTCCACACCAACCAGTTGTAGCGCTCCACTCTTCTCAGTCAGCACCAATGCACACCACCGCAGCATCTGACTCCCTGTGGGCCACCAGCCTTTTGTGTCAAAAACTGCTTTGCAGAGCTGAGACAGAGAGTTCTGTATGTCGTCTGCATTCAAGGTTACACATTTAAAGGAATCTTTCATAAATGGTGCATCTTTTGGTGCATTTTCTGAATATTGCCGGACGCCACTGGTAATGTTTTTATCATATCAATCACAGAATCATCCAAATTCCATAACATTTTTAATTCTGCTAGAGCTGCAACTAGACTGCTCTCATCTTCCCTTCTGACAGTCTTTTGGAAATCCTGATGAAATCTCTCAGGGCCAGCAAAGTCAAGAGCTTGGATGAGAGAGCGTCCGGACTCATCCGTCCACTCAGGCGATATGTCGTACACTTGTACCAACGTAAGGACTTCAGTTATTGAAACATCCTCTGCATATTTCTGTGACAGTGCTTTGAGCAGAGTCACCGCCTCCGTTGGGGTCCATTGGTTTGTTTGCACAAGTCTGAGGAGCATTTCAGTGGATTCTGAATGGGTTTCTTTGCCATTTAGTTGTGTGAGTGTGGATAAGAGAAGCTTCAAGCACTGCATTTCCATCTTTAAAATGAACACAGAGGCTCTTTCAACTGCATTCTGCAGTGATGATGTGAGGGTGCTCAGGAATTCTATAAGAAAGAGCTGCTCAGTAGAAAGCTCACGTTCAGCCCATTGTTTGGCTATGACGACTGCGTCAGTATCAGAGCTGCCGTAGTCAGTGAAAAAGTGCATCAGGTTCACATACAGGGCTTGAGTCAGCAGGAAACTCTCAAAAACATCACATGCTGATTGGCTGATGGACTCCACCAGGGACTGCACACGACTGGAGATGCTTTGTAGGGAAACTCCCTCGGATATCTCCAGAGACAAGGCACACAGCTCTGTGATGAACACCTGAGTGTGCTGCAGAGTGCTGAGGGATGGGGGAGCACTAATCCATTCATCAAACAGAAGTTTGTCCAGGACTGACACGATCTTCCCCTGCTGATCAGCTGTCAGCTGAGTGAGACTGAGATCTGGAACTGGGAAACTGCATTTCAAAGAGAGGATTTGTAGAAGCTCATCACTGCCTGATTCATAGTTAGCCTCAAACTCATCCAGATGCCATATTAGAACGTCTCGCTTGGACTCATATTCTTCTGAAATGTCGCTGCTCAGTTGTTTCTCCTGCTGCTCGTTGGCTCGTTGGTGGGATTCTTGAAGTCTTTGATTCAGTTCTTCTTGTCTCTTCTTCTCTTCAGCCTCTCTTGCTCTTTGCTGTTCTTTCATCTTTCTCTCCTCATCTCTTCCCTTCTCGTCCTCTCTCCTCCGTCTCTCTTCTTCTCTTCTCCTCTCCTCTTCTCTCCTCTGTCGCTCCTCTTGATCCCTGATTGGCTTATTAAAGCAATAATTACACTCGTACATATTATCGGAGTCAACTGGTCTGTAGTATTCACCTCCATTGAACACATATACGTCCCGCCCATGAACAGTACTTCGGTAAAAATCATCGAAGGATTTGCATGGAGGCAGGACTTTATTGCACTTGCAGCATCTCAGGCGGTCGCCCATGTTACATTCTGATGGTAATGTGTTCCCCATTTCTGATTATTTAGTCAGCAGTTAAAGTGGTGATTTTCGTGTGCAAACTGTGTTTTCCTGAAAGATAAAAAAATATAAATTTCCATTACTTCACGATTTAATAAACAACTCATAACAGGAACTCTGTCTGCTTTCTAGGTGAAAAGGGGAGTAGATAAATCTCATAGTTGTATTACATTATAATAATTTATAATACATTATAATCACCATTAGAATGCATTGTAATGTGAGTATAAGTGGTCATTTGTTGCTTTAAGTAAAGTAATGACATTCCTGAGGTATAGGCAGATATAATACATTACAAGCATGATATAAGTCACTATAAGGGGTCATTGCTTTAAGTACAGTGAAGAATACAGCGTTGTGAAAAAGTGCTTGCCCCCTTCCTGATTTTTTTCTTTTTTGCATGTTTGTCACACCTAAATGTGTCAGATCATCAAACAAATTTAAATATTAGTCAAAGATAACACAAGTAAACACAAAATGCGGTTTTTAAATGAAGGTTGTTATCATTAAGGGAAAACAAAATCCAAACCCACATGGCCCTGTGTGAAAAAGTGATTGCCCCCTAAACCTAATAACTGGTTGCTCCACCCTTAGCAGCAACAACTGAAATCAAGCGTTTGCGATAACTTGCAGTGAGTCTTTTACAGCGCTGTGGAGGAAGTTTGGCCCACTCATCTTTGCAGAATTGTTGTAATTCAGCCGCATTGGAGGGTTTTCGAGCATGAACTGCCTTTTTAAGGTCATGCCACAGCATCTCAATAGGATTCAGGTCAGGACTTTGACTAGGCCACTCCAAAGTCTTCATTTTGTTCTTCTTCAGCCATTCATAGACCACAACAACATCCAAAGAACTGCAGGCCTCACTTGCCTCAGTTAAGTTTAGTGTTCATGACTCCACCATAAGAAAGAGACTGGGCAAAAAAACAGCCCCAGACCATCACACTACCACCACCATATTTTACTGTTGGTATGATGTTCTTTTTCTGAAATGCGGTGTTACTTTTAAGCCAGATGTAAGGGGACACACACCTTCCAAAAAGTTCAACTTTTGTCTCGTCAGTCCACAGAATATTTTCCCAAAAGTCTTGATGATCCCCAAGATGTTTTCTGGCAAAAATGAGACGAGCCTTAATGTTCTTTTTGCTCAACAGTGGTTTTCATCTTGGAACTCTGCCATGTCCTGACCTGAATCCTATTGAGATGCTGTGGCATGACCTTAAAAAGGCAGTTCATGCTCGAATGCTCCAGTCAGAGAACAGTTATCAGTTCGATTTAAAGCTGGGGCAGGTAATGTATTTCAGAAGCATTTTTGTTATATTTGTTCAAATTCTCTTTACATCCCAACAGCAATCAATAAATCAAATGCTCTGGAAAAAACAAATTGAAATAAATCAGGTATCTGTGGCTGTCGCAGGTCTGAATGAAATGGTTGGATGGCCTACTTGCCTGTCTATCTGCCTACCTGTGCGCACTCTGCCCGTGCACTCATTGCACATGAAAATTTATTTTGGGGGAGAGGCTTTGGAGGGAGGCCTGAAGGGAGGGGGTGGATGGGATTTTTTTCAGTTGGATACTTTTAAAATCAAGTGGTCTCTTGCTGCCTTCTCCAACATTACCTACCCGAGCTTTAAGCTCTTTACTTGCAGAATGGAAATAGTACACGTAGCACAAATGGTAGAGCATAGTAATGGATAATTCTCTAGTTACTGGAATAAAGCACAAAGAAACAATTACATGCATATCTGTGAGTTGTTACTGATAGCCAGCATTAACTAAAACCATTTAAGGGCTCCAACATTTTACAGTCCTTAGGTTGGCTTACTCTCTGTGTGACTGTATAAATCACTAAACAACTGTTGCAGTAACCACTATTGCTATAAAATCACACTGAAACCACATTAACTGTCTGTTCAGAGTCATACAGAGCAAGCTAGGTAGGCTAGCCAGTTAGCTTAACACTTAGCAAGGCTAATTTCCGAACTGGTTTATTACTGATACGGGTTTTTACTGACATTACAGCGGTACAATACATACAAAACATCGACTAGACAGTTCAACATCATGAAGCGAGAGAATCGAGTTATTGTGCTACATGAACCATATAGCAGTAATATTACAATTTACATCGTCAGTGACTTCTGCACCAGTAACAATGGCAGAAACTTAGCAGAAGACGGGCGGAAAGAGAAGGAAGCAGAAACAAACCGTAATTTAAAAATACATTTTGAAATAAAGGTCTGGTTGGAGAAACACTATCATTCAATCTAATCTAATAAGAACAAAACACAAAACATTGTAAAATAAATGTATTTGTTTAATGGGTCATTACAGAAGTTGATTACTCCAATTTGACACATCTTTTTGATGATGAACAGCTGAATGATGGACATTTACATTTCACTAATTGAATGTTTTCCCAAAAAACAGTTGTAATACATTATCATTTTCTAATGTATCTTATAATGCATTCGAACAGTCATTATAATGCATTATAAAATGGTTATAATGTATTACAAGTATGAGTATTATAATACTCTATGATCCTTGCAAAAAAAAAATGTAATTGAGTGACCAGCAATTATGAAGTATAATGATACTTGACCTTATAAGCTATTATAAAATGCTTTATAATGTGTTATGGTTATTGTTATAAAGCATTATGAATATTTGCTTATAACTATAATTATACATTGCTATAAGCACATTATAAGTATGTTTATATTGCATTATAATGCATTATAGACACGGGCTTCATAGAAAGAATTTCAATCAATAAAAGATGGCATTGTAGTAGAGAGGCACGAGTGCACTCACCAGGCAAACTTGGCACTTAAAACTGAAGAAATTCATCTCAGATTAGGAAAGAACTGCTGTGGTCATATCAACCAAATAACAATATAAGAGCTAAGGAAAAGGCAAATCAAAACTTAGTCTTCGTTGTCCTATAACCATTTGGGGTCAGTCAAACATAAGAAACCACCCACTACAGAAACATTACTGACCTCGCACATACCAGACAGACATTTTCTAGACTCATACAGAAAATTTTGACCCAGTTCTTGTTAGAGGTGTAAAAAAAACTACTGCTCACACACTGAACGATTTGAGTTTGAACGGTTAGTATTCTGTTTTTGTGATGCAGATCGAATGAATAGATTATACTGAACAATCCTGTACTGACACACACATACACTGAACACATTACACATGGTGAGGACGGGAAAAGGGCAACAACTACATGGGTTTAAGTACAGTGGCGAAGGCGCGGTTGATCATTACAGGCATGAAGGACATCAAGGGCTTTATTTTCTACTGGACAACTGGCTGCTAGACTCAGAGGCACGTGCACAGAGCATTTGAAATAGTGGTCAGATAGTGCAATTAAAGATTTTAATGAACTATTAGTTTGGGCAGATAGCCACCGTTAAACTACTCTAACAGAAACTGAGGTGTTAGTGGAGGAGGATGGGGGTCACAGAACACCCGTGGCACATTTTTAGGAGGGCTGGTTGTGGTCTAAGCGGAACTTTAGCTGTATTGTTCCTAGTTAGTGTCATCGTGGTTGTTCCAATATTCCTGATGTTTGAACACACAGCTAATCCTGAGGAAAGTAGCAATGCCACTTGAACACCCCTCAGTTCTCAATTCAATTCAATGTATATAGCGCCAATTCATAACAGAAGTTATCTCATTGCACTTTTCCTATAGAGCATAGACCGTACTCGTAATTATTTACAGAGACCTAACAAATCCCACCATGAGTAAGCACTTGGTGACAGCGGCAAGGAAAAACTTCCTTTACTTCCGTGAACTTGAGTGGATTGACGGCGACGTTACTTGTGTGCTTGGTTATATTTAGGATTATTTTTCTTATTCTTATTCCGTGTTATTGATGAGTCAAACTATTTGTCCTCGATGTAGTCAGACCTTTTTGAACTGCCATAACTGAGAGATATGCAGCTCCCCACTTCTGAGTTATGACAACTTTTGAGATCCATGAATTGATTTTTTTTCTTCCTTACAGTCGAGAGTGGGATGGTGGTGGTAAATTATGAATTTATGAAGGGAAAGTGGGATTTGCAAGATTGTTGCTGGACTGATATACAGTAGTATGCAAAAGTTTAGGAACCCCTGACAATTTCCATGATTTTCATTTATAAATATTTGGGTGTTTGGATCAGCAATTTCATTTTGATCTATCAAATAACTGAAGGACACAGTAATATTTCAGTAGTAAAATGAGATTTATTGGATTAACAGAAAATGTGCAATATGCATCAAAGCGAAATTAGACAGGTGCATAAATTTGGGCACCCTTGTCATTTTGTTGATTTGAATACCTGTAACTACTTAGCACTGATTAATTGGAACACACAATTGGTTTGGTGAGCTCATTAAGCCTTGAACTTCATAGACAGGTGCATCCAATCATGAGAAAAGGTATTTAAGGTGGCCAATTGAAAGTTGTTGTTCTCTTTGACTCTCCTCTGAAGAGTGGCAACATGGGGCCTCAAAACAACTCTCAAATGACCTGAAAAAGATTGTTCTACATTATGGTTTAGGGGAGGCTACAAAAGTTATCGCAGAAATATAAGCTGTCAGTGTCCACTGTGAGGAACATAGTGAGGAAATGGAGGACCACAGGCACAGTTCTTGTTAAGGCCAGAAGTGGCAGGCCACATAAAATATTGGAGAGGCAAAGGCGAAGGATGGTGAGAACGGTCAAAAACAGCCCACAGACCACCTCCAAAGACCTACAACATCAACTTGCTGCAGATGGTGTCACTGTGCATCGTTCAACAATTCAGCGCACTTTGCACAAGGAGAAGCTGTATGGGAGAGTGATGCGAAGAAGCCTTTTCTGCACACACGCCACAAACGGAGTCGCTTGAGGTATGCAAACACACATTTGGACAAGCCAGCTTCATTTTGGAATAAGGTGCTGTGGACTGATGAAACAAAGATTGAGTTATTTGGTCATAACAAGGCGTTATGCATGGCGGCAAAAGAACACAACGTTCCAAGAAAACACTTACTACCCACAGTAAAATTTGGTGGAGGTTCCATCGTGCTGTGGGGTTGTGTGGCCAGTGCCGGTACTGGGAATCTGGTTAAAGTTGAGGGTTGCATGGATTCCACTCAATATCAGCAGATTCTTGAGAATAATGTTGAGGAATCAGTCACAAAGTTGAAGTTACGCCGGGCTGGATATTTCAACAAGACAACGACCCAAAACACTGCTCAAAATCTACTCTGGCCTTTATGCAGAGGAACAAGTACAATGTTCTGAATGGCCATCCCAGTCCCCAGACCTGAATATCATTGAACATCTGTGGGGTGATTTGAAGCGGGCTGTCCATGCTCGGCAACCATCAAACCTAACTGAACTGGAGATGTTTTGTAAGGAGGAATGGTCCAAAATACATTCATCCAGAATCCGGACACTCATTACAGGCTATAGGAAGCATCTAGAGGCTGTTATTTCTGCTAAAGGAGGCTCTACTAAATATTGATGTGATTTTTCTGTTGGGGTGCCCAAATTTATGCACCTGTCTAATTTTGTTTTGATGCATATTGCACATTTTCTGTTAATCCAATAAATCTCATTTCACTACTGAAATATTACTGTGTCCTTCAGTTATTTGATAGATCAAAATGAAATTGCTGATCCAAACACCCAAATATTTATAAATGAAAATCATGGAAATTGTCAGGGGTTCCTAAACTTTTGCATACAACTGTAACATAGCATAGAAAGCTATAAACTATTGGAAAGTCTTCCAAGATTTATTTTTCAATTAATGAGGAGTCTGTAGACCCGTGAGAGAAAAGCAAAAATCATAGGTCAGTCATAAGAATATGTTTGAGGATGTTGGTTGGGCAGTTTGATGACCAAAGACCAGCTGTTGGCAGAATACCTGAATCCTGAGCGTATCATGGGGAAGTTTTCTGCACTGTGGTGGAGTCTCTGAAAAGGATTTTGTGGGTAAGAAGAGGCCTTTGTCAGAACAGAGGCATGCCTACAGTATGGCATATCACATATTTGTTCAGTGTCTTCAGAGCTGCATCTACAAATCAACTAATTAGCGAAATATAAAGTAGAGAGACTCGGCTGGTTGAATCAGTTAAGTGCCCTCTGATATCTTGGAAAATTCATATAAAAGAATTGTAAAGAATGCGACCAGAGTTTGGCTGCAAACGTTTCTTGGAGGTATCTGTTAAAGTTGTTCATGTGAGGTGTACTAGAGAATATTATGTGAAATTCAATTCAATTTTATTTATATAGCGCCAATTCATAACAGAAGTTATCTCATTGTATTTTTCCTATAGAGCAGGTCTAGACCGTAATCTTTATATTTTTATTTACAGAGACCCAAAAAAATCCCCCCATGAGCAAGCACTTGGCAACAGTAGCAAGGAAAAACTTCCTTTAGGAGGCCAGAAACTTTGGACAGAACCAGACTCAATGGTGGGCGGCCATCCGCCGCTGCCGTGTTAGGTTTTGAGAGAGAGAGAGATTAACTTGTGCTTTACAGTGAGTCTTCCAAAGGTGCTTCTTTAATACTTGTATCGCTGTTTAAATGGTTGAATTAACACCTGGATGGGCTGTCTCAGATTCACATCGGTGGGAAATACCCTGATTTCTCTCAAGCTTCAGCAAAGCTTCAAGAAGTTTGAAAAATAAAATAAAATTTAAAATTCATTTTGTGATTGTATAGATAATTGACGGAGTTAAATAGACAGGAGTTGAAACAGGAAACTGCAGCAGCAAAACAAATAATTCAGAGGGGTTAATGATGTTTAAAAGAAGCACAATCATAACATAAATTGTTAGAAAATATAGTATTCAAGTAATAAAGACCAGAGACAATCAGTTGTGAAATTAATCGGCTGCTGTACCAATCAATACCGATCATTTTTACTCCAGCTCACTAACTTTGATTTAATTTTACATGCTTTACTAAACTGCTGCTGTCTGCTGTTCTCAGGTCTGTTATTACTCGTGTTTTTAGATAAATGCAGAATGAATATTACCTCTGTCCTCTGCAGTCCAGATGTGCAGCCAGACAGCTGCTTTGTTTAGGCTATTGTCCTGTCTGGACAGGACCAGTGGAATAATATTGAGCAGACAGTGACCTTGACAGTGCTGTATGCTCGGTTTCCCAAGTTCTTTTTTCATAGCAGATTTTCATTTCGCTAAATGACGGCACACGGCCTATCGCTCGCGGTCCCATATGACATCATGATAGACGAGCAGTTGTTTGAATGTGAAATGCAGATCTGCAGGTGCACTGGATCGCAGACGAGGCAAGGAGGCGCAACACATGCGCTCTTTCTCCCACACGTTAGTTCACTCACTGGATGACCATCCAGGCCATTTGGTTGTAAACATCACACTGCCCTGTTTAATAAGACGAGAAACCGCAAAGTGATACCAAGACGCTCCCGATGCACCTCATAAGACTGAGGCCCAAGATCTTATATTGGGTGGTGCTGCAAGAATGTGCAATGATAGGAGAGGCAATGAGTCAAAGGGACATAATGAAACCGCAGCGGATCAAGTTTAAACATTTGATCTTTTTCTTTCTATTTAAGGCTCGAGCCAGGCCCGGTACCTTTGGGTCAGATAGGACACATCGTCACAAGTGACGGATACAGCTATCAAATATCGACGGGCTTGCAGATCGTTCCCAAACCGATGTTGAAATTAATGCTGATGTTCTCACATAACACTTCATTGACAAATTTGTAGCACACAACTAGTACCATTCAGCACTTGTAGTAAGTCAGAACTTGTATTTGCACCACATTACTGTGCCATTAACTATTGATCTTGATTGGAAAATATTAGTATTTGTCATAAGGCAGATGTTTTAAGTACGTACAGTGTGTTTTATTAGCTTCTACTATATACATAGGCCAAGAAATGTGTTTTT
>CM050849.1:31173285-31333285 GCA_027580175.1 Siniperca scherzeri | reverse complement strand
TTATACTGTGGGGGACCACGTGACCACCTGGACCTCCTGTCCAGGTCTGCAGCAGTAGACAGGGTTTCAGGACCAGTCAGCTGGGACTGAGATGGGATGAAACGAGGAGGGGTAAAGGTTAAAGGGCACAGGGAGAACTAGAAAAGGCTTCAGAAGAATATTGACGTGTTTGCAGAAGATTTGAGGTTGAATCATCAGAAACAGTTTGAATGCGTTAAACATGTTGAGTCTTTTGAAACAACGTAAAAATATAAACAAGTTTAAATGTTTTCAATGTGAGATGTTGCACAGCAAGTTAAGGCGTATTCACTTTAAGCAGTCGAAAAGTAAGAGATGAGTGCAGCCGAATCGTCAGTTGACGTGTTACTGCTGAAAGCAGTTTAAGTGAAACGGATTAGTGCAGATGAACTGTGAGTGGACACGGTGACGTGCGAATGAAATGTTCGAAACGAACGGCTCTTTTTTCTGACTCGGGAGTCACAAGTCCTCATCTCCACTAACTCGTTCGCTGACTCGCCCCTCCCACCTGCTACTAGTCCGGTACGCAACATGTCGGAGCAGCTGTCAGCAGACATGGAATATAATATTTATAAGTATGTTTTCATCAGTGTTTAATCACCTGAAAATAAGAGCCGCTGTGTTTTCGTCACCTTAGAATCAGCCTTTATATCTACAGAGGGAGCGGGTCCCCTTCCACGGAGGCCGCCATGTTGCACCGCCATGTTTCTACAGGAGCCCAGAACGGACAAACCAGACACCGGCTCTACAGAGGGCCGTCAGCGTTTTTCGTGAGTTTCGCAGCCACCGTAGTTTCTCCGACACGCCTGGAAGGGGAGGGCGAGGCGAGCGGCGTTCACACGGCTGCAAACTGCAGTTTCACCACTAGAGGCCGCTAAACCCTCCATGCTGGACCTTTCAGCTGAATGACGCACTTTTTTTTAATCAGTTATTTTATTTATTTTTTATTACCAATATTTTGTGTAAGAGCTCTGACTGACTCGGTGACTCGAGTGACTTGAAAACCCGACTCTCTTTAGTGAGTGACTGAACGTATGTAAACACTGAAAGCAGTTGAAGAGTAAGAGTTGAGTGCAGTTGAAATGTCAGTGGATGTAATTTGATTTAATATATATCCTATGTGTTTTACTAATCATAAAGTAATTACAAATGTCAAAAGTATTTCCCTTTGAATTGTGGTGGAGTAGAAACACTCGGGTGAAGTGGGCGACTAGAGCGCATGTTCTTGGTTACTTTCCACCACTGGAAATAAACAATAAGAACTGCTGTGATTGGCTGATTGAGCCGAAACACTTCATTGATAGAAGCTCTTTCCCTGTCCAGCAGGACGGCTTGCAGTGGATTTTCAGAGTAAAGCTGCTCCGGGGCCCAGTGGGCGCAGCGGGATGCCGGTGCCGTGCCGTTGTCCCGGTGTTTTTCCGCCCCCTTCCTTTTGGTTTCGCCCAAACTGGCCTGAGCAGCGGCTCCTCAGCCTTTATCCCTCTGCTGCTGCTGCTGCTGCTGCTGATGCGGGTGAGGAGGAGGAGGAGGATGCTCTGCAGCGCTGAATGAACCCGCAGTCAGTGGCCGCTGCGGGACGGCTGCGCGATGAACGCATCGGCTCTTTACAGTCAAATGCCGGGAATAACGATGATTATGGATATCTTCTGTTTTCTGTGCATACTGCCGGCGGCGTGGGCTGTCGAAGGTAAGCCGCCGTTTAACCCTAGCTGCCTGGATGGTTGATGTGTGAGGACGCGGAGAGCTCCGTCATTAATGTAAAAGCGCAGACAGCATGAGGACTCGCTGGAGGCAGTGTGGTGGCGCTGATGTAGCTCTGGTGAAGCTCCCGGGACTGTGGGACACTGCAGACACGTTAGTAGGGGAGGCTGGAATGAATCGGCTCCTCTGGCTTTATTTAACATATCTGTGGATGGTAATCTGCATAACCTCCATTTTTAAAACGATTATGAAATGAAATGTTTTATTTAACCTCTTCAGCCTTCCTGACCTGCTGTGGGTCAGCCAGACTTGTTCACACCACAGAACTTGATCTTAAATACTAGTTTCCAAAGATCCAAAACATGTCAGATGTTTATATAATGATACACAACACTAGAATATTTCCATTTGATGGTGCAGCCATGAAGAACTTCAGGCAGTGGAAACATTATGTAACTCATTTTAGGAACGGCACATAAAGTCCGTTATGCAGAGTCTGGTGCTCACCAGGATGAAGACAGGGCAGGCTGGAGAATGTATGCTTATTTAACATATCTGTGGATGGTAATCTGCATAACCTCCATTTTTAAAACGATTATGAAATGAAATGTTTTATTTAACCTCTTCAGCCTTCCTGACCTGCTGTGGGTCAGCCAGACTTGTTCACACCACAGAACTTGATCTTAAATACTAGTTTCCAAAGATCCAAAACATGTCAGATGTTTATATAATGATACACAATACTAGAATATTTCCATTTGATGGTGCAGCCATGAAGAACTTCAGGCAGTGGAAACATTATGTAACTCAATGTGTAGATGTGATGATGGAAACAACCTGAAAGCTTCCTTAAAGGTGATGTTAAGAGGCTAACTATGTGAAGCGGAGATATTAGACTCAGATGCGTGTGAAGCACCAGAATAAGTCTCAAATCATCGGCTGGCATGTGGCTTCATAGTACTTCGCTGTCTCTTAGTTTGTAATAATTGATGACGTCCAACTTTGAGGATATGCACCGTATAATATCAATATATAATATCAATATATAATATCAAGTGAAATATTAAAGGAATTCAAACTGGACTTAGAGCTACTACTATATATATATTGAGTTGCATTGTGGGAAATGTAGGATACAGTGTTTTGGTGCTTGACCCACACTAGGGACTGAAAGTCAGGACCTGTGCTGCTGTTGGAATTTCTTTCTGGAGTCTGTCCTAAACTCATGGGAGACCTCGTGATGCTGCAGGGAACTGAAGGTCTAAAAAAGGGGGAAGACCAGGTGTGGACATACGTTAAGCGGCTCTGCGTCGGTGAACACGCACGAGTCAGAGCTGAATAATAATAACTTTAATAATAAATAAGACATGACACAGCTGGTAGTGCTGGTTTCGTTCAGAACTGAACTTCATGCATTTACTTTCAGTGACACTTTATCATCTTACAGAGAATAAAACAATTACAACATAAAAAAGGAAATGCCTGAATTCGAAGCACAGTTAGGAACTTAAAGCAGGAGTCTGGACGGTTACGTGATTCACAGCTTCTCTCTCAGGCTGGAAGCCAAGTTGTTTATTTGCCATCATCAGGAGGCCGCCGCAGTGATGATGAATCGCTGGAGGGCTGGAAAGTTTTCTCAATCTTTCGCAGCCACCGTAGTTTCTCCGACACGCCTGGAAGGGAGGGCGAGGCGAGCGGCGTTCACACGGCTGCAAACTGCAGTTTCACCACTAGAGGCCGCTAAACCCTCCATGCTGGACCTTTCAGCTGAATGACGCACTTTTTTAATCAGTTATTTTTATTTATTTTTTATTACCAATATTTTGTGTAAGAGCTCTGACTGACTCGGTGACTCGAGTGACTTGAAAACCCGACTCTCTTTAGTGAGTGACTGAACGTATGTAAACACTGAAAGCAGTTGAAGAGTAAGAGTTGAGTGCAGTTGAAATGTCAGTGGATGTAATTTGATTTAATATATATCCTATGTGTTTTACTAATCATAAAGTAATTACAAATGTCAAAAGTATTTCCCTTTGAATTGTGGTGGAGTAGAAACACTCGGGTGAAGTGGGCGACTAGAGCGCATGTTCTTGGTTACTTTCCACCACTGGAAATAAACAATAAGAACTGCTGTGATTGGCTGATTGAGCCGAAACACTTCATTGATAGAAGCTCTTTCCCTGTCCAGCAGGACGGCTTGCAGTGGATTTTCAGAGTAAAGCTGCTCCGGGGCCCAGTGGGCGCAGCGGGATGCCGGTGCCGTGCCGTTGTCCCGGTGTTTTTCCGCCCCTTCCTTTTGGTTTCGCCCAAACTGGCCTGAGCAGCGGCTCCTCAGCCTTTATATCTACAGAGGAGCGGGTCCCCTTCCACGGAGGCCGCCATGTTGCACCGCCATGTTTCTACAGGAGCCCAGAACGGACAAACCAGACACCGGCTCTACAGAGGGCCGTCAGCGTTTTCGTGAGTTTCGCAGCCACCGTAGTTTCTCCGACACGCCTGGAAGGGAGGGCGAGGCGAGCGGCGTTCACACGGCTGCAAACTGCAGTTTCACCACTAGAGGCCGCTAAACCCTCCATGCTGGACCTTTCAGCTGAATGACGCACTTTTTTAATCAGTTATTTTTATTTATTTTTATTACCAATATTTTGTGTAAGAGCTCTGACTGACTCGGTGACTCGAGTGACTTGAAAACCCGACTCTCTTTAGTGAGTGACTGAACGTATGTAAACACTGAAAGCAGTTGAAGAGTAAGAGTTGAGTGCAGTTGAAATGTCAGTGGATGTAATTTGATTTAATATATATCCTATGTGTTTTACTAATCATAAAGTAATTACAAATGTCAAAAGTATTTCCCTTTGAATTGTGGTGGAGTAGAAACACTGGGTGAAGTGGGCGACTAGAGCGCATGTTCTTGGTTACTTTCCACCACTGGAAATAAACAATAAGAACTGCTGTGATTGGCTGATTGAGCCGAAACACTTCATTGATAGAAGCTCTTTCCCTGTCCAGCAGGACGGCTTGCAGTGGATTTTCAGAGTAAAGCTGCTCCGGGGCCCAGTGGGCGCAGCGGGATGCCGGTGCCGTGCCGTTGTCCCGGTGTTTTTCCGCCCCCTTCCTTTTGGTTTCGCCCAAACTGGCCTGAGCAGCGGCTCCTCAGCCTTTATCCCTCTGCTGCTGCTGCTGCTGCTGCTGATGCGGGTGAGGAGGAGGAGGAGGATGCTCTGCAGCGCTGAATGAACCCGCAGTCAGTGGCCGCTGCGGGACGGCTGCGCGATGAACGCATCGGCTCTTTACAGTCAAATGCCGGGAATAACGATGATTATGGATATCTTCTGTTTTCTGTGCATACTGCCGGCGGCGTGGGCTGTCGAAGGTAAGCCGCCGTTTAACCCTAGCTGCCTGGATGGTTGATGTGTGAGGACGCGGAGAGCTCCGTCATTAATGTAAAAGCGCAGACAGCATGAGGACTCGCTGGAGGCAGTGTGGTGGCGCTGATGTAGCTCTGGTGAAGCTCCCGGGACTGTGGGACACTGCAGACACGTTAGTAGGGGAGGCTGGAATGAATCGGCTCCTCTGGCTTTATTTGACATCATTAAAGGGTTCAGGCGCGCTGTCTCCACTGGCCCGAACACGGCGGGTTATTCTTATTATTCTTATTATTCTTATTGTTTTTATTATCTTATTGTTGTATTGCTGTTGCTCACTTTGCGCCTCTGCAACATGTGTGCTCGTGCACTGTGTTAGATATGAAATAGGTGTATGTAACTCATTTTAGGGAACGGCACATAAAGTCCGTGTATGCAGCTCTGTAACTGAGTCTGGTGCTCACCAGGATGAAGACAGGGCAGGCTGGAGAATGTATGCTTATTTAACATATCTGTGGATGGTAATCTGCATAACCTCCATTTTTAAAACGATTATGAAATGAAATGTTTTATTTAACCTCTTCAGCCTTCCTGACCTGCTGTGGGTCAGCCAGACTTGTTCACATCACAGAACTTGATCTTAAATACTAGTTTCCAAAGATCCAAAACATGTCAGATGTTTATATAATGATACACAACACTAGAATATTTCCATTTGATGGTGCAGCCATGAAGAACTTCAGGCAGTGGAAACATTATGTAACTCAATGTGTAGATGTGATGATGGAAACAACCTGAAAGCTTCCTTAAAGGTGATGTTAAGAGGCTAACTATGTGAAGCGGGAGATATTAGACTCAGATGCGTGTGAAGCACCAGAATAAGTCTCAAATCATCGGCTGGCATGTGGCTTCATAGTACTTCGCTGTCTCTTAGTTTGTAATAATTGATGACGTCCAACTTTGAGGATATGCACCGTATAATATCAATATATAATATCAAGTGAAATATTAAAGGAATTCAAACTGGACTTAGAGCTACTACTATATATATATATATTGAGTTGCATTGTGGGAAATGTAGGATACAGTGTTTTGGTGCTTGACCCACACTAGGGACTGAAAGTCAGGACCTGTGCTGCTGTTGGAATTTCTTTCTGGAGTCTGTCCTAAACTCATGGGAGACCTCGTGATGCTGCAGGGAACTGAAGGTCTAAAAAAGGGGGAAGACCAGGTGTGGACATGTCTGTCACACCGGACATACGTTAAGCGGCTCTGCGTCGGTGAACACGCACGAGTCAGAGCTGAATAATAATAACTTTAATAATAAATAAGACATGACACAGCTGGTAGTGCTGGTTTCGTTCAGAACTGAACTTCATGCATTTACTTTCAGTGACACTTTATCATCTTACAGAGAATAAAACAATTACAACATAAAAAAGGAAATGCCTGAATTCGAAGCACAGTTAGGAACTTAAAGCAGGAGTCTGGACGGTTACGTGATTCACAGCTTCTCTCTCAGGCTGGAAGCCAAGTTGTTTATTTGCCATCATCAGGAGGCCGCCGCAGTGATGATGAATCGCTGGAGGGCTGGAAAGTTTTCTCAATCTTTCGCAGCCAATGAGTGTCATTTCACAGCCGTGTGGAAGCAGTTAAATGTGCTCATATGCCTGAAACTAGTTCCTGTCACATCGTCATCCTCAAAACTGATCCGCAGTCATCTCCCATCAGCAACGTCTGGTCTGGGTCTAGTTCCAGCGAAGTGAAATCTTCTAACTTTGTGTCAGCGCTTTGCGTTTGTCTCTTTGCTGTTTCAACGTGACACAAAGCAGCTCCATGAAGAAAGGCCTTTCCCAGTTTGGTGTGAAAGGACCTGACTGGCCTGCACAGAGTCCTGACCCCCGCACCTGAAAACTGTGAGCACACCCAGCAGGAGGTGGCTCTTTACAACAGAGACAGTTTGGGTCGAAATGCTTCTCTTCCAGATTGAGTTGGCTAACGTGGAGGTTTGTTTCCAGCCTGTCCGATCGGCTGCCTGCCTGTGTTTCAGACAGGATAAACAGCTAACCTGTCGGAAGGGTTGCTCTGCGGCCATCTTCCCTTCACTGCTTTCGCTGCCACGTCACGGGTCATCCAGCCGCCTCTATAGGCGCCGCTCTCCATTCATTGGCACACCCTGCCTAGTTTTACCTGGCAGGGCACATCTGCAGCGGCGGAGCACAGATGTTTCCATCGTCACCCTCTGCTGTTCACCCAGCGGAGCATCACGCGTCCTCGCTGCCTCTCCGCTGGAGTTGTATTGCACATAATTGCAATGTCTTGTACCAGCCCGTGTTGTTGCTGCCATTCACACATCGCTGTCTCTCCTGGCGGCGCTCGCACAGAGACGGTGCTTCCTTCACCACAGGAAGCCTCGCGATTGGATACAGCACATGGTGCCTGCAGCAGGAACATGAGCCGCTGGATGATTTAGGCCCATTGAATTCCTATTGTGGGGCGGCCCCACTGTTTTTACATTATACTATTTTTTATTATCTTATTTATTTTAGTAAATAAATGTAATGACTTAAGACCTTTAAATACCTCTAAAAGGATAAAATACCAATACTGTCACAAGAAATCGACAAACTACAGTATACGCACTTACTGAGTTTTATTGAATGTATTGAGTTCACATCAGCTACCTTCTCATTAAGGAAAATAAAACTGATGAATGGTGGCTGAAGGCTTTGCCAGAGCGGCAGTGGTGGTTTTCATGTCCTTTAAGTGAAAGTACTGATACCACAGTGTGAAAATACGCCAGCATTCAGAACTTTACTTAGTTACAGTGTGTGTTTATAATCAGCTAAATGTAGTTAAAGTGTGACAGTGAGAGTCGTCCCTGTGCAGTAAAACGCTTCCTGTCAGTGTTTTATTATATCTGATGTTTCTGGATTCATGTGTGTGTTGCATTTTACTGCTGCAGGTGTTTCAGGCTGAGCTCATTTTAACTGCTTTATATCCTGTTGGGTAGTTTCATCTGCAGCAATGCATCATGGTCTATAAGATCATCACGTGTTTGCAGCGTCGCTGTCCTGAGAGAACCACGTATCAGAGAAACAGCCTGTTTCAGCTGATCCGAGGGGGGGTTAAAGAGTTTATTCAGCTTCAGGAGGAGGAGAGTTTCCTCAGCACGTGAAGGAAACTCTTCATCCTTCAGCTCGTCACAAACACCTGGAGATACGAGGTTTCCGCCGGACAGGAAGGGGATGAAACACTGTGATCTGTAAAGAAACTGAAGCCGTCAAATGCAGTGGAGTGAAAAGTGCAATATTTGTCTGAGATGTAACGTTAGCAGAGTAGAAAGCGGCATGAAAATAAAAGACTCAAGTGAAGTAGAAGTACCTCGAATTTGTACTTAAGTACAGTACCTGAGTGAACTGAGACTCCCTCCTGAGCACGGTGTTAGCTGCAGCGGTGACGTCAGGACGAGTGTCTCCGTACGTTACTCTAATGCTCCGAGGCCTGAGGTTACAGGAATCGCAACATCTGGACCTGAGAAAGAACCCAGCTAACGCTAGCTGCCCCCTCCACACTGCGCTGAACAGGACAGTCAGCAGGGTTAAACCTCTAATGGCTGATAATCTAAACAGTCTGATGTCTCCTAGCAACGCCGGCTCTCAGCTGTCAGTCAGCCGATGTCACGCAGAGGGAGAAGGACTACACGCTGTTTTCACAAATATGTCTTTCAATATTAGAATCATTATAAGTGATAGTTCTTTACACAACAAGTGAAGGGAGTTCACATTTCATTATTCAGCCTGACATTTGTCCCCGTTCGTTGCCTGGAGAGAAGCCAGCTCGGCCTCGGTGGCCTTTGCTGACATTTCTCAGAGGAGGTCAGTTATCTAAGCCAATCAATATTCCGAGTCGGGAGCAGCTCAGCGCTCTTCAGCCTCTGGGCGCGGTGATAGAAACACGAGCATTCGAACAGCCATGACCCAGTTCCTCTCTGGCCGCTTCACCAAACTTTTGGGAATTTGAACTTAATAAGTGGAAGTGTGTTAGCATGGCGGAGAGCCACAGCAGTGTGCAGCTAGCAGCCAGTCGCATTTAACCTGCCGTACGTAGCTTTATGTGTAACTGTGTCTAGTTACCTTTCAGTTCAGAGATAATGACCACATGCCATCTATTGTTGTGTTTTCAAACATGGAAGCACGTCACCATGTTGCTCCGCCCGTTGCCTGTTGGATCTGTAGTTTTAGCTGCATCGTGCACTTCCTCTCTGCTCCACCTTCTGGACTGTGTTTCACCACCACCTATATACCATCGACACCTCCTAATAAAATGCAATATAAATAATTCAACTGCACATGACGCTGATGAATGTACTTTGTTATCTTTTGATGTCTGTAACATATTTAAAGTCCATTGTAATTCTTAATGTCATTGGTGAAAAAAGTTTCCTTTTCTGTATTTTAAAGATGATTTTTTGGGCTTTTTGCCTTCATAGGAGCAGCTGAAGAGAGACGGGACGTGGGGGGGGGGGACCCTGCAGTTTCATGTTATATACAGAGCAACACAACAGGAGGTTGTCTAACAGGCATCTTTTCCGTTTGCTCCCAGAGGATCGACCCGTTCGTTCCCCACAACATTATTTGGAAAATGAGCTGAAATATACACAGAGATTCGGGGGAAGAACTGTAGTCACACCACGACCTGCTTCTGGCGGCGTTACATTTCCCCAAAGGTAAAAGGCTCGAGCACTTCAGTGCAGTCTCCCCAACAAGACTCCGAGACTGTGAAGCCACTGAAGCATAACTTTTAGTAAAGCATAAAGCCACTGAAGCATGTTCCGTTTCCTCGGGAGATCAGTAGATTTAGTCCATGTGACATCTGCTCAATCAATTTCTGCACCGACTGCGTTGTCCAGCAGTCCGAGGCCATGACAGAGAAATGTTATCAGAAGTTAACAGCAGAGGAAACGGAGTGTCGGTGTGATGTGAGTCTCTACAAGCTTTTTCCATTACGTTTCCTTTCAACTCAAGGTAGAAAAACAGCCCTGTAGACTCCACCGCTGCTTTCTTTTTAAATGACGGGGACAAGGAAGACATTATTCATTTACAGTCGAAGAAACTACAAAAGCAGGTTGCACACAGGATTCGTCTCTCACGCAGCGCGTCCTCGTCTTTCCTTACAGGAGGGATGTTTATTAGCAGGTAATATTACCTGAAACACTCATTTGATTACACACTCCCAACTCAAGGTCCACTTACTAGCTTTTTCCTGAGTTCCCACACTGTCTTCGTCAGTGGATGTTTGCTCAGTTGTCATGGAGATGGATCTGTCGACATGCGAGCTCAGCAGCTGTTATGATTTCATCCATAATGTTTTCCAGACTCGTCGTCCGTGTTGTTCGTTAAGCTTCAAATATCATTCTTGGTCTTGGAAAATGATTTTGCCAAAACAGTCCCAACTCAAGGTCCACATTTTTCCAGAGCTTTCACCTGTATCACACAGTCTTCATTAGCAGATGGAGTTTTGAATGAACTTCCATGCTTTAATGTGGAGGATAAGACAATAATGCGGCCACGACGCGATGCCGTCCTAACATGTGACACAGGAAGTGATCGTGATGATGAACAGTCTGAGACACGTCGAGCGGGGAGGAAGAGTGATTACAGTAACATATGGCGAGTGTTCGCTGTGTTCAAATAGACCAATCCTCTAAAAAGGTGTCACTGTGTCACCTGACTGCACGACAACAGCTGATTCAGCTTCATGGTCATTTCAGAGGATGTAGGTTGTTTCTTATGTTTACGTTAATACTTTGTCTAAACTCAATCCAAGAAGCTGGACGGACAGAAACGGACGAGTCAAAAAGCTTTTCTTTCTCCGGAGAGCTCTCAGCTCCAGCTTCCTGTTTCTCACACTGTGTGAGTGGATTCACCTGTTAGGACACCCTAAAATACGTCCAACCCGTGTGCTTTGTGTACAACAGGACTCTGGTCCTCTAGTCTGGTCTGGAGACGTCTCTGTTATAATAGTGTCTTCCACCAGTCCGCTGCTCTTCTGTCACTGAGCTGTCAGCTCCCCACAGAGACCCGAACGTCCTCAGAGTGTCTTTACCGACCAGTTCAGACGGACACGAGTGTAGAAAGATACGACTTTCATAGTAGCATGTAACATTATGCAAGAATATTTCACTTCTAGTATATTTCATTTATTTCAGTCACATTTAGGTGGATCAGCATTGTCATATTTCAGACGTTTGAGTTATATCACAATCTATTCGCACTATGAGCAACTGGAACCGAACAGGATGAAGAATAATGCGCTTGTCCAGCTGGACTTGGTCTCTTTTCGACCTGCGTGGTCTTGAATTCAGCCCTGGTGCATTTACCCACGGGTTTTGTCACTTAGTTTGAGGCAGTAAGACACAACTTTATGTAAAGAATATGCACCATGTGATCACAATATACTGTAAACTACAACGCAGGGCCACAAGATTAATATCTAATATGTGTCAGTTATCCAGAATATCCAGAAATGGAGAAAGTAGCAGAGTGGATGTTTTTTCCATTAGAGGAAGCCGCTCCTCCCGAGATGACTGGGCGCAGGATGTTCAGCATCTTTAATGTTTGATAGCTGTCTAACCTCCAAAAAACTAATTACAAACATTTCAAAAACAATAAAGCACAACTTTCCTAATTTTAGATTTATAAGAAATCAAATGAGTACAGATGCAGCAGAACTGATATTGTCCCATTTTTCATACTGTAACACAACCTGGTCTCAGACAAGCGGGACATTAATGCAACCACTTCATCGTCTGCGTAAGCAAGCACTGAAAATCATGGATAAGAAACTGACGCTCATCATTACTGTAATAGTTCAATGCTTCTGTTGTTGTGTTTATTTTAGAAGCTCCTTCACAGTCTAGCACCACAACCTTAAACGGTTTGTAAGAACACGTAGCGCTGGCTCGAGGCTAAGAGCTTCCTCTCCTCTGTTACGTTACATTTCTGCAACATTTGGGCGAACCGGTCTCAGTTAAAGCCGCCGGACGTGGACCTCTTGGCCGCTGAGCATCAGAGAGGGCAGCATGCTTTCAAACATGGGAAATGTAGTTTGAACACACTGAAGGACTGTTTGGTTGGTCATTTGTTGCACTGCTGAACTGGCTGCTGTTGATGGTGTTGAGTGCCGATAGATTTGTTCTTCTGTTTCGGGGTGGCTGTTATTTTTGTTTCCTATGTTTTTATATGGTCTGTTTCTCCACCCAGAGACTACAGATGAAAATGAGCTTTTAGCTACAGATATCTGGTACATGTATTGTGCATTGTCCCCAAGATTTGATATTGTATGGAGGTGGCACAAATATCTCATTAATCAAGTTACATTCGACCAGTGGGAAGTAAACACGGGCCCCCGTCTCGTCCTGTGTTAGAGAACGAGACCAGTGAGAGTGTGATGGCAGACTGTGTGTGATAGTGAATCAGATCTAAACCTACTATAACATCAGAACTTAAACATTACAGGTCAAGTTAAATAATGTGTAATTAGGAAGAAGAATACAGCAGTCTGAAAGCTGGTGCAGAAAGCAGCATGGCGGCCGGCGCTGTGACATAAAACAAAGTGAATTCCGCTGATGTATCCCTGTGGGTTTAATCCAGCGCGGCGGACAGAGCGTGGCGCAGCCTACAAGGATTATGTGTGCTGGACTTGGCCCACTCTCTCCTCCTCTTTGCCCTACTTTTCATTGAATCATGCAGAGAAAGGCAGAACAAGAGCGCTCTCTCTATATATACTGCAGGAATGCAGGGACAGATGGAGCCAGTGGGAAGGGGAGGGAGCCATTATTGGACAGAGTGAACACTGCATGCAGTGTGAGATGAGAGCAACATCCAACACGGTTTACTGAAATATAAATTCCATCCCTGAAGAAGAAGAAGAAGAAGAAGAAGAAGTGATAAAGATGAAACAGTAAGGATCATGAAGTGTTGGTGCTCTGAGCTCCGGCTTCATGTCGCTAGTGTTCAGTAGTTCCTTCATGTCAAGTCATTTCCAGCAGCATATTGTGTCCAGTCAGTCATGTTCAAACTGCAGAGACTGAGGCGCTGCCATGACGAGTGTCTAGTCACGAAAGGAGGGCAACATATACTAATGCACCCCCGCCCTCGCCAGCCCACGCTGTCCCCATTTCCCTGCTCCAGCTCCCATCAGCAGCTCCAGCCAATCGCAGCCTGCCTGCATTTTAGATGCACAACTGCAGCGCTGCTCTTCATTATTAACAAATATATCAACCTGTCTTCCGAGCGCCCCTCGCTCCCCTCGCTGCGATCGTGACACATTTTATGTTCAACACAAACGTGACCTGCGATGTACAGCCGACAGAAGAAGAACCTGTATTTCTGCGTCTGCAGTTTGTATCAATCAATGAATATTTTGTAAAAAGATCAGTATCAATATTTATTGAATCAGTCTACCCATATACACTGGAATATCGCAATACACAAATATATACACACACTGCATGCAACTACAAATATATATTAACCCAATGCACAGTATATACAGATTGTACCTGTGAATGACTGTTTGTACAATATTGTCCCGGTAGCAGACAACACCAGTTAATATAAATCCTGAAATCATTGGGTTTTTTAGATATCAGAGTCCTTATTGTGTCATTTTACTTTGGATAGTATTTGTATTTTTTGTACATTTATTTTAGTTTATTTGAAGATAGGGCTGGCTATAGAACCTCAGTACTTTTTTCGTACCACCTGAAATGTGTCTAAAGAAAGCTGGACGTCGAATGTCGGGTCAGATTCAGAACTGAGTGTTCTCCCAACAGACCAGATTCAAAGCTGCATTGTTTTTGTTTTTTTGGCCACTTTTGGGCAAAAGTCTTCAACGAGCTGTAACAAACATCTGGCTCTTTAGCTGCTAGATGCTCCGCTATGTTCAGCAGCTGCTCTCTGGCTGCGTCTGGCTGCTGTCTGCTGCTCAGCGGGTCTGTTCAGCGGCTTCTTACAGAAAACGACGCTGTGCGAGCTGAGAGGGAACCAGAACAGGAAAGTCGTGGGCTGTAAAACCGAAACGATGAGCTGAAAGAGGCTAAAAGGCTCCGTAGAGCTGAGGGGAACTGCAGAGTCGGTGCTCACTACGAGGAACACCTTTCACATTATGGACGCGTGTTTTGGTATCAATACCAAAACTCAAGTTCTGCTCCCATTAATAAAAGGTGTCGCTGTGAGTCACGACTAGAGAAAGATGCCAGCGTGTGTGTCATTTGAAAATGTCTCAGAAACAGACGACCGATGTAGAAAAACACGAGAATAAAACTCTGTTCTCTGCGAGAGAATGATGTTTCAACTCATGCGATCATCTGATCAAAGTGTCTCAGTGCTGGAGCACAGAGACACTTTCTGCTCTCGGCCTCCTCTGTCCCTCCTGCTTCCTTCTTGGCTGAGTCTGTGGGAATTGGTTTTGGGTCAGTGCTCGTGGCCTCTTTATGCCTGTTTAGCGGCAGCTCTGACACCTGGCTCGCCGCTCCCTCCCAGCTCCTCATTAATCGCTGCTGATACTAACGGGAAGCGAGCAGCCGGAAAAATGGGCCATTTGGATGCAACAGTGGCTGCTCACATTTCAGCCTGACTCTGAAAACCAGCACAAGACTGACATTAGTAATATAAAGCTAGAATCTTTGTGTTGACACCAAACTCTGTTTGTTCTGTATTGAACGTTTGTTAGGTGCGATAATACTGCAGCCCTCATGTTACCTTTCTCTGGTAAAGAAAACATTTGCACACATGTATGATTTTTATGTTGAATATAACCTGATATGGTGCCAAGTTATATATGTGTATATTTATATATATATATATATATTAGTGACAACCTGAGGATTGAATAACATATTTCAGGACTTGATGATGATCTATTATTCTCTAGTCAGTCGTTATCTATGTTAATATGTTACCGCACTTTATTTGTACCATTGCCTCCTGTTTCAAACCTCTTCTGTGGAGCAGTCCAGACTCGAGAGTCTCCTGTGTGCTGACAACCAAGCAGACTCTGTATTTACCTTTCATTATCCTTGATTTAATCCGGGAGGTTTCACTAAGAGCCCGACTGTCTGCAGCAGACAGAGCTGAGCACACAGGGACCGCCACAGTCCCATCTGAGCCCCTCTGGGGAAGTCAGGGTTAAGGACTGTGCTCAGGGGTCCCACAGTACCTCAGTGATGTCATGATGGTCACAAGCCCACGTCTCTAACCTGCCGCGCTGTGAACACCTTTCTCAGTTTAGTGTAAGACATTCAACACTTCACCCGTTGTACACATGAAGATCAGTGTACTCGTCATGAGGAGCAGTGCTGCCATAACAATATATGTAACGCCTTCATTATATCATCACGGTTATCTAAGCTTGGACATGGGGACCTGCAGCATGTTTAATACAGCTAGTTTGTGTCTGAATGTCAGCGCCTCCTCCTGTGTCTCTGTGGTCTGGACGCGATGACTCGTACAAACGGAGATAACTTCAGGACACGTGGTCTCAAATACTTTCGTTACGCCGCACTCGAGCGTTCAGAAGTAGCTGTGTGAAGAATGACCTGACCTGTTGTTGTTTGGGATGTTTGAGAGGCTGATAGGAACAGCTAAAGAGGCTCTAACAGAAAGATTCTTTTCTGTTGCATTATGGGAAGTGTAGGATCCAGTGTGGGCTAATGTCTCTGCTGCTTCTTTTTAATCTCTCTTGTGAGTCGAGTCCGTCAGTTTTCTGGAAGTAGAATACTAAATCACTGAAGTGCCTCTCTTAAGGTTTGTTCAGTAGGAAAACTCATGACGCTATGCTAATGTTTACTCTTAAAGGTTGAACGTTAGATAGATCATAGCTATAGAGAGATAATTAGGAGAATGCTGCAGTTCTGCTTCTGCCCTTTGCTGGCTAAAGAAAGCAGCATGTCTGAGTGTTCAGTGAATTCCTTCTGCTCTGTTTGTAGGCCAATAGCTGCTTTTATGCATAGACTCATTGAAGTGGGCTAATTGTGTGTGTGTGAGCGTGTGCAGGTGTGTGTATACGGAGTGGATCATACAAGCACCACAATAAACAACAATCACTTAAAAGTCTCTTGTAATGAGATTTGGGAACATGGAGGCAGGCAGTGAGGAGCTGTGATTCAAAGATATATAATATAAACCGTTTCTGACTTCCCTCAAAGCCACTGAAAAGGAAGCGTTACTCAGCAGCAGACTGTCAGGACGATGTGAATAATTGAATATGCGTTGGAGTCCTAGCGCCATGGTTTCTCCTCTCCGTGGCGGGGGGAGGACACGAGATCGTGGACCAGATGTCTGCAGGCAGGCAGAGGGGCTGTCAGGGTGCTGTGGTATTTAGCAGGCGCTCAGAATACCATCAGCACGCTGTTAAAAAGCCGCGAGGCGCCGTGTTGCTGTCAGGAGCCGGTGACATGATAAGATACGATCCAGGAAGTCCACTTTGAGTAACAGAGTCACGAGTTTGAAACCGGTTTAACCGCTCAGGTAAACGTCGGCTGTGTTGTTTCACACAGTTCTGATTCCCTCAGTGAAGTACTGAAAAGTGAAGCAGGTGCACAGAGTCAACAGGCAACCTGTCCTGGATCTCCACTGTTTTTGATCCACTACAAATCTGTCTGACATCAAATGTCTCTTTCTCTCTCTGCGTCTTTTTCCTGCCCGCAGGAGAATATATACTATACTATATATACTGGGTGTCTGGCTGCTGTTTATTATCATTAATAAACTTATTAGAACTAAATGATCCGCTTGTCTTCTAAAAAGTCAGAAGGTTTTCCTGAAATGGCAAAGTGCAGCTCTGATTAATCACTCATTCATTTTATTATAATTTATTTATAATTAATTATTCATGAGCCATCTCATCTCGTAGTTACTAGATGACAGCATTAATAATTGCTTGGCTTAATAACTAGCCTTGGCTGTGTGATCTCTGTCTCCCAGAGGCTTCACGTTTGATTAAAGCTAGAATCATTTCTTGATGTTAGTTGGTCGTTATTTAGACCAAGTGAGCTGCTTTAAAGACAAACCCTCAGAAAGGCCTGCTGTAGTGTTACTTTTAATGCCGTCTGTGAGGTCGCTCTCCCTTTGTGTGACTGAAGATTCAGCTCTGAATTAATCTCAGACAATAATAAATATATTAAATATATTATTCACAAAAGAACAAGAACAGAAATAGTTTAGATTCTGTCAGATGTAATGGGAGGCCTGCTGTTTTGTGTTACAACACAGTTACTTTGTAAGTAAAATTGGATTTTAATTTGTGAAATTTCATCTTAAAAGCAAGTTATCAGCTCTTTCTAGTGCTGTCGCAGGCTCACAGTGACACAATGACAGCAGAAAGCAACAACGGGGTTTTTGGAAATTGTGTTCTTAATCCGCCATAAAGATCAACACACAGTATGTCACTGCACTGGGAAATGATTTGGCTAATTTCTATAAATATGTTCTGGTTCTGGTTCTCTAACGTAAACATATATAACTAACATATTTTAATTACTGAAATTATAAACATGAGTTGCCAGTGCAGTAGGAAAAATGATAACTAATAAATACTCTGGATATAAAATCAAATGCTTTTTCTAACTCTGACCTTTTCCTTTGTGTCTTGTGCAGAAGTACTAATGGATTCAACAACAGCAACAGCAGAACTGGGCTGGACCATCCACCCGTCACAGGGGGTGAGTGGAACAAACCAAGTGTGTGAAACATGCAGCCAGTACACAAACGTTCTGTTGCAGTGTGACAGCAGCTTTTAAAACACTGTCTCTCGCCTCCAGTATGACTCGATTCCTGCATCTTTAATCTCCAGCTTGCATCTGGCTTTTTGAAAAATATCTGTGTGTGCGTGATCTATATGTACATAAACAATCAATGTTAAGACATGGCATGTAAATAAGATATAAGGCAGTTTCCTCTAAGTGTAAGTTGACTCAGAGCATCTCAGAGATCCACTGGCTTCACCAGTGGGTCATACACACGATGACTGAGAGGCAAAGGTGGAATTAGAGGGACGTTTTTATAGCTTAAGGTGTGTTCAGACAAAATGTAAAGCAAGTTTCAGCCTTGTGTTGTTCATGCATTCATTCATGTTTGTGCAGCCTGTGTTTATTCGCTCCAAACAGCCAGTGTACCAGCTGTACAGACGTTAGCTGTAAGCTAGCTAGCAACTGACGCACCAGTCGTGTGTGTGTGAGTGTGTGAGAGAGAGAGAGAGAGTTTCATGTTGAAACACTGAACTCATGCAGACGTGCCTTTGACTCAGTTTACACTGCCTTCAGCAAATTTGCATCTTTCACACCCATTTGTGCCTTTCCATTGACTTTGTATGCAGTTGCACCTTGTCAAAAATTGTCTACCTGTTCTGTCTGAGCACACCTTTCGGGAGCAGGTACGGGTGGATGGTTGGGCATGCAAACATACATCCTGTCTCCTACCAACAGCCAACATTGGTTTCTTTTAACCAATTTTACCACAACTTTTTCCTAACTTTAACCAAGAACTTTTCTTTGCCTAAACTTAACCACCTCTGGGTGTGTTCACAGGTGTTCTTTGGTGCACCTGTAACCACACCCAACAGTGATGTCACGGTGTACTGACGCACCCTGGGTGAAGGTGGGAAGTTGAACCACTGGAGCTGCTAAGTTGCTCTTTAACCACAACACATAATGATCATATGGCTAGTTTTTGAAGGCAGTGATTGTTTTGTTTTTTATTTTGTTGTTTATGTTGCAGGACTGTAGTTTTTACCGTAGGATTTGTAGTTTTTGTACATTTGTTGTGTGTCACTGTATCAGTTGTTTTGTTTGTTGTCTGTCTTCTAGTGGGAAGAAGTTAGCGGCTATGATGAAAACATGAACACCATCCGAACATATCAGGTGTGCAATGTCTTCGACAGCAGCCAGAACAACTGGGTCCGCACTAAATACATCCGCCGCCGTGGTGCTCAGCGCATCCATGTTCAGATAAAGTTCTCAGTGCGCGACTGCAGTTCCATACCCAATGTTCCTGGCTCCTGCAAGGAGACGTTCAACCTGTACTACTACGAGACTGACTCGGACACGGCCACTAAATCGTCCCCGCCCTGGATGGAGAACCCCTGGGTGAAAGTGGACACTATAGCGGCTGATGAGAGTTTCTCTCAGGTTGATCTCGGTGGCCGCATCATGAAGATCAACAGTGAAGTCCGGAGTTTTGGACCCGTTTCACGCAATGGCTTCTACCTCGCTTTCCAGGATTATGGCGCTTGCATGTCACTCATTGCCGTTCGAGTCTTCTACAGGAAATGCCCCAGTGTGATCCAGAATGGCGCCGTCTTTCCTGAGACTCTGTCTGGAGCAGAGAGCACCTCCCTGGTGGCAGCCAGAGGGGTGTGCGTTCCCAATGGGGAGGAGGTCGATGTACCCATCAAACTGTACTGTAACGGGGATGGGGAGTGGATGGTACCCATCGGGCGCTGCATGTGCAAAGCCGGGTACGAGGCGGTGGAGAATGGTACAGTCTGCAGAGGTAAGGAGCCCGTTTAGCGTGACTTAAATTTTGTGTAGCAAGAGTTACGTTATGACATCACAGATATGCAAATTAGCGAGTGACGTAATCTCACGAATTCTTTTCGAGCAGACTTTAGCTACTTTCAGTTCAAAATAGTTGGCAACGTTGCGGGTATTTTCCGAGGTGTGCGATGGTTCTTATCCTGTGTCTGCCAGCTGTGCGCAGTTTCTGGTATTAAAGTCTTCTATCTGATCCGTATCATTAATCCTGATCAGGTCCTTCACTGTGTCTTGGCTGAGTGAGGACTTTACATGTGACCTGATCCTCTTTAACACACAGCGGAGGACAATACTCCGCTCGATGGTCTGCAGATGAAGGTCAAAGGATTTTCTAACTAAACACTCTCAAGCTCCCAGGACTGAATTATTCTTGTGGGATTAAGCTTTGAAGTCGGGTCGCATGTGTCCAGTGACCCATGTGGTCCGGGTTGTGATCCTCAGTATAGCTCCATCTTTTTAAAGAAGCGTGTGTTTCTAGACTTTGCCACTGACAATGACGACTGTTTTCATTTTCATCGTGCATTTTTAATTTAATGTCATTAAAGCCTTCTGAGGCTACCGGCCACGGTTGCCCTCATTGATGTGTACAGTTACTATGGTTACAGGTGTTGTTCTCATCTATCACGAGGTTAGTGGAAAAGGTGCTGTTTTCCTGTTTCTACCAGACTTGGTGAGCAGGGACTTTAAATTTAAATATCCTATAAACATATATACATATATGAACATCAATAAATAGTACAGAGGGTATTTCTTTACTTTGTTTCTGGAGTACGGAAATGAGAAAGGGATGGTGTCAACTGGTAAATACACCATTAATTTCTTATTTTTGCCTAAGGTCATTCCCCATACTACTCTGGTTTAGGCCACTGAGAGGAAGCATGTCAACCAGCCTTTCATCAGTCAGTACTTGCACTTGTCGTCTCCTCAGAAGTGTCACTGTAATCAGAATCAGAAATACTCCATTGATCCCCGAGGGGAACCTCTTTGTTCCAGCTGCTCGCTGTCACGTCAGCGCACACAGGAACAGAAGCACTGAGCAAATCAAACATAATAGTAATAAGTAATAGTGCAATAATGAGTACTGTCAAGTTAAGCGCAGCTTATTGAGATGATTATGAGACGGTGGATATTGCACAGCAGTAGTTGAAGTATGAACGGTAACTACACTGAAGTCTCCCCAGCAGGCACACACATGAACACCCCCGTACTTTCCACTTGGTTCAGGCTGTCAGCATGTGGTTGTCTCAGAGGTGGGCTGGATGGTGATGTGGCCTGACAGTCCTCCTCGTGTGATCAGGTGCCATAGTTTCACTGATGACCCTGGACGAAGGGCAAAACGATTGCTTGTAAATTTAACCATAACTCACCTGGGACACCAAGACCTTATAGGAGACATTTTGTGAAATAAAGCTCTGATTAACTGGACGCAGACAGAAATGTAAAAACAACAGTTCATGCTGGAAGTATTTCTTGGCGAACAGCAGCTGTGTGCAGCTTCCTGAAGTCTTGTCATCAGGTTTGGTTTCATTGTGTCTGTTCCAACATGTAACTCCCCCTAAAAACCACAAACTGTGTACAGACTGAACAAACCAGATCCAGCATGTAACTCCCCCTAAAAACCACAAACCGTGTACAGACTGAACAAACCAGATCCAGCATGTAACTCCCCCTAAAAACCACAAACTGTGTACAGACTGAACAAACCAGATCCAGCATGTAACTCCCTGAGCTTTAGAGGTGCTGGGAGGTGTATTTTTGAACTTTGGACACAGCCAGGCTAGCTGTTTGCCCCTGCTTCCAGTCTTTATGCTAAGCTAGGCTAACCAAGTGCTGAACACACAGACATGATCCATCTGAAATCTGACTCTTAGAAAGAAAGGGAGTATGCATATTTCCCAACATGCTGAACTATTCTCTTAAACCTTTGCCGTGTTATTGAGTGACCTAACGTCAGTCTTACAGTCCTGCCTCAGTCATCTGTGGGGAAAGAAACATAAATCTTTATGTTTATGTTCAACACATTAAAGCCCAGCTTCCCCTTTAAAGTCTCCTTAAGTAGCTGTAAGGTAACTCTGTCTTACAGTATCATATACTGTATATTCTGTATCATATCATCATCACACCCAGGACTCCAGCTGCAACAATCCATCAGATGGAAATATTTCTATAAGTCTCGTGTGTCATTTTATTCACATTTACCGAGAATTCATTCTGACAGATTTGGCATCTTCAGAAATAAATACATCTTTTAAATTTAAAATAAAGTTCTTATAATAAAGACGTTTGTACTGACAGTCCCAGCAGTGGATCGTTGGGGTTGAAGAGGTGAAAACTGAGAGAAGTAATGTAAAGTACCAAACAAGTGCAAAATGATGATCTTATCTCATAACTATGACTTATTATGATAAGTTATTGTGATATTGTTATTGCCATGCGAGCAGATCAGAGGGCTTTCTTCCCGAATAACCCCAATGTTGACGTACGAATTGTTCTGCTTATCGTATTGTCACTCTTAGTGCTCCTGCTTCATCATCCTCACTTACACAACAACAGGACTTCTGATTGGTTATTCACTTCAGGCACAGAATACCACCTTAACAATAACAATAATGCCTTTCCAGTCGACTCACCGACTGCACCGATTGGCTGTATTGTGTCTCAAGTTATATGGTTCCTCTCCCCTTTCCTGAATGGCTGTTTGTCTTTTCATGATCTATCTCCATTTGTTTGTAGGCATCTCTCTTTCTCTCGCTTGCTGTTGTTTGATCATATATGTAATATATAAGTAAAGTGCCCGTCAGTTAGAGACTGTTTTCACTGTATATCTGTTTATTCACAGTTGCGTTGGGTTCAGCGATGGCTTGTCTTTATCTTTATTTACCTAGATGTCCTCATGCACAAAATACACTGAATCCAGTTATCAGTTTACAGTATATACACATTTACAGTGCAATATAATCCATCACAGTAACCTTGCAATAAATCCTAACCTTTGAAGCTCATAATGTTCTGTTTTTTAATGCTGTGGTGGAGTTAATTCAGCTATAAGGTCGTTTTTAGGCCATATTCATTATCACATTTAAATTCACAGTCAGCATCCGCATTCATACGTTCACACAGAAGGTAAAATGGAAAACACTGATGAAGTAGCGGAGCTTTATTGCTTTCTCCTTTCTTTCTTTCGAGTCTTGTGTAACTGCTGACAGTCTCCACATGTTGAGACATGTTTTACGACCCTGTGGACAGCAGAGCTGACAGCATCTGAAGGGGTCCCAGTACATGTCACTTCAATGAGCTGACCTTTGTGAGATGCAGACGTCAGGGCTATCATGACTAAATATATGCTCTGAGATGAAACAGTTTGTTCCAGATATGTGGAGCATAAAAACTGAACGCTGCTTCTCCAGGTTTAGTTTTGGCTCTGGGGACAGAAAGCAGACCTGATCCCAGACCACCTGAGAGGTCTGGATGGTTCATAACGTAGCAGAAGATCAGAAATGTACTTTGGCCCTGAACCATCCAGTGCTTTATAAACCAAGATGAAATCAATTCGTTGACAGACAGGAAGCCAGTGTAAAGACCTCAGAACTGGAGGGATGAGATCCACTTTCTTGGTCTCAAGAGTCGGCTCCTCTAAATGTAACGTGGCTAGTAATATTTTGCATTAGCCATGTTGATTTTATTATTTGGGATGAAGTGGAGGGGAAACGCACACAAACGCAGTTTACCCACCTTTTTCAAATGCAGCATAGGGTTCACTCACCTTTTTACGAGTTTACCTAACGTTGGACAGTTTAGCCAGCGAACATTTATAGTTTACCCGCCTTTTATTTTACTACTACTACTAATTTGCTGCCCCGCTCTCTCCCTCGCCCCACACAACAGCAGACTAACCCAGAATAGTCTCCTCCATTAGAGCCTCCATTATTTTATGTTTTGGAAATTATCATCTATTGTTACCAATAAAGTAACAAGTACCAAGTAACAAGTACCAATAATTATCCCCCATTTTAAAACATAGTCAGGCGCCCATGTATGGAGGCACTGACTGCCTGTCTAATTTTGTCAGTGAAGAAGGAGGTAAATTCATTGCAGGCCCTGGTGGATCGAAGTCCAGAGGCTCCCGACACAGCAGGGTTTGTTAGGCGACAGCAGCAAACAAGGCACGGGCATTATGTCAGAGAAGAAGGACCGCCTTGCATTTCTCAGTTCTAAATTATATATGTGAAGTCTCTCTTTAGAGATGCCATAATGAACCTGGAGATTTGGTTTTCGTTCAGCACTCCAGAGTGGCATTTCTCCATGGAGATCTTTTCTTACCAGACAGCCGTCACCTTAGCGGCTGCAATGGCACCAATAACATTGTAATGTTAGAATTGAGATTATCTACAAGCTCATTGGCTGAGACCCAAGAGAGGCCGGGTGTGGAAGAGAGCCTGAATAAATATATATTATATATATATACCGTTTTCTGAACATTCGTGTGCATGGAGATAGCACTCAAAGAAAGAGCGAGCAACATCAGACACCACAACCGTAGACCTGTTCAGACTGTTGGAGATGATGAAGTCCAGAGAGTGCCCCTTGTTGTGTGTGTGCTGAGTCAGTCCAGTTATCAAGAACACAGCACAGTTGTTTCGCCCCTCGGCCCTGGAGCTTGTCAATAGGGATGTTAAATCACCAACAATGACTACACAGTCGATACAGATTATAGACAGCAGCTCAGTAAAGTTTGCACAGCATGTTTGTGGCCTGTAGATATTTAGAAATATAGCTCTAGAAGAGGAACACATCTGAAGAGCTACGTATTCAAAGAAAGCAACATTTTTACAATACATTTTCTTGCATTGGAAGGAATCGTTAAACAAAATGGCAACTCCACCTCCTTTCTTATGCACTCTGGCTTCGCTCATAAAACTGAAGTTGGGAGGGGCAGACTGGATAAGATCAGCTGATTCGCCATTCTTCTTCTATTACCCATAAAGACAGGAACTGAGAAAGAAACCATTTTTTTCTCTTGTGTGGTGTACCATGCATTTTGTTCCTAAACTCACTCTTCTCATTTCTTCTTTATTTTTTCTGCCCTTCCTCTTTTCTCTGTGCACCTGCACATATCTCCATCACAGCTTGTGTATCAGGCTTCTTCAAGACTGCACAGGGAGACAACAGATGTCTGCAGTGCCCCATTAACAGCAGAACCACCAGCGAGGGAGCTACTAACTGTGTCTGTCGCAACGGCTACTACCGCACTGACTCCGACCCTCCACAGATGCCCTGTACAAGTATGTACACCAACTGTCATGACAGCACATTCACCGATAGCCAACAGCAAATCATTTGATTTGAGCGCCACCTGCTGAAACTTAAACTTCATCAGAAGTTTAAGTTCATGTGCATGTATCTTACCATGTTAAGGGGATTCGCTAAACGACGTGTGTTAAAAATAAACCCACAAGAGGCAGGAAGCTGTAGTGAGGGAAAGTACAGGCAAATGAAGAATAATGAAAAACTGTTGTGAACTTGCCCTACAATTACAAAAGCTTTTTGGAAGCACAGTACTAGTACCGTTTTCTTCTCTTCCAGCTGTTCCATCAGCTCCACAAAACGTCATCTCCATAGTGAATGAGACCTCTCTGAGGCTGGAGTGGAGCCCGCCACAGGAGGGCGGTGGCCGAGAAGATGTTGTCTACAACATCATATGCAAGAGCTGTGGCAGTGGGCGGGGCGGCTGCACCCGCTGTGGAGACAACGTGCAGTTTGTCCCACGTCAGCTGGGACTGACCGACACCCGTGTCCACATCAGCGACCTCCTGGCTCACACCCAGTACACCTTTGAAATACAAGCTGTCAACGGAGTGTCTGACCAGAGCCCTTATTCACCACAGTACACGTCTGTCAACATCACCACCAACCAGGCTGGTGAGGCTAGGCCATCGCTTTACATGCCGTAACTTCACTTTAATGACGCCTCAGTGATTTGATGAGCAAACATGAGTAGGTCCCATAGTTTCAGTCAGTATTTTCTCTACAGCCTCTAATTTTGTCAGTGAAGAAGGAGGTAAATTCATTGCAGGCCCTGGTGGATCAAGTCCAGAGGCTCCCGACACAGCAGGGTTTGTTAGGCGACAGCAGCAAACAAGGCACGGGCATTATGTCAGAGAAGAAGGACCGCCTTGCATTTCTCAGTTCTAAATTATATATGTGAAGTCTCTCTTTAGAGATGCCATAATGAACCTGGAGATTTGGTTTTCGTTCAGCACTCCAGAGTGGCATTTCTCCATGGAGATCTTTTCTTACCAGACAGCCGTCACCTTAGCGGCTGCAATGGCACCAATAACATTGTAATGTTAGAATTGAGATTATCTACAAGCTCATTGGCTGAGACCCAAGAGAGGCCGGGTGTGGAAGAGAGAGCCTGAATAAATATATATTATATATATATACCGTTTTCTGAACATTCGTGTGCATGGAGATAGCACTCAAAGAAAGAGCGAGCAACATCAGACACCACAACCGTAGACCTGTTCAGACCGTTGGAGATGATGAAGTCCAGAGAGTGCCCCTTGTTGTGTGTGTGCTGAGTCAGTCCAGTTATCAAGAACACAGCACAGTTGTTTCGCCCCTCGGCCCTGGAGCTTGTCAATAGGGATGTTAAATCACCAACAATGACTACACAGTCGATACAGATTATAGACAGCAGCTCAGTAAAGTTTGCACAGCATGTTTGTGGCCTGTAGATATTTAGAAATATAGCTCTAGAAGAGGAACACATCTGAAGAGCCACGTATTCAAAGAAAGCAACATTTTTACAAGACATCTTCTTGCATTGGAAGGAATCGTTAAACAAAATGGCAACTCCACCTCCTTTCTTATGCACTCTGGCTTCGCTCATAAAACTGAAGTTGGGAGGGGCAGACTGGATAAGATCAGCTGATTCGCCATTCTTCTTCTATTACCCATAAAGACAGGAACTGAGAAAGAAACCATTTTTTTCTCTTGTGTGGTGTACCATGCATTTTGTTCCTAAACTCACTCTTCTCATTTCTTCTTTATTTTTTCTGCCCTTCCTCTTTTCTCTGTGCACCTGCACATATCTCCATCACAGCTTGTGTATCAGGCTTCTTCAAGACTGCACAGGGAGACAACAGATGTCTGCAGTGCCCCATTAACAGCAGAACCACCAGCGAGGGAGCTACTAACTGTGTCTGTCGCAACGGCTACTACCGCACTGACTCCGACCCTCCACAGATGCCCTGTACAAGTATGTACACCAACTGTCATGACAGCACATTCACCGATAGCAAACAGCAAATCATTTGATTTGAGCGCCACCTGCTGAAACTTAAACTTCATCAGAAGTTTAAGTTCATGTGCATGTATCGTACCATGTTAAGGGGATTCGCTAAACGACGTGTGTTAAAAATAAACCCACAAGAGGCAGGAAGCTGTAGTGAGGGAAAGTACAGGCAAATGAAGAATAATGAAAAACTGTTGTGAACTTGCCCTACAATTACAAAAGCTTTTTGGAAGCACAGTACTAGTACAGCTTTCTTCTCTTCCAGCTGTTCCATCAGCTCCACAAAACGTTATCTCCATAGTGAATGAGACCTCTCTGAGGCTGGAGTGGAGCCCGCCACAGGAGGGCGGTGGCCGAGAAGATGTTGTCTACAACATCATATGCAAGAGCTGTGGCAGTGGGCGGGGCGGCTGCACCCGCTGTGGAGACAACGTGCAGTTTGTCCCACGTCAGCTGGGACTGACCGACACCCGTGTCCACATCAGCGACCTCCTGGCTCACACCCAGTACACCTTTGAAATACAAGCTGTCAACGGAGTGTCTGACCAGAGCCCTTATTCACCACAGTACACGTCTGTCAACATCACCACCAACCAGGCTGGTAAAGGCTAGCTCATCGCTTTACATGCCGTAACTTCACTTTAATGACGCCTCAGTGATTTGATGAGCAAACATGAGTAGGTCCCATAGTTTCAGTCAGTATTTTCTCTACAGCCTCTAACTTTGCTTCCTCTTGTTTTGTTCTCAGCACCATCAACAGTGTCCATCATCCACCAGGTCAGCAGAACCCCTAACAGCATCACTCTGTCCTGGTCCCAGCCTGATCAGCCCAATGGAGTTATCCTGGACTATGAACTGCAGTACTACGAGAAGGTACATCAGTGCTGATGACGAAGAGTCAGTCACTAATCAAGAACACAGGCTTCCTCAGTCTTTCCCACAGTGACTCATAGAGACTCCAGTGCTCTACTGACTCGTTTATAGTTTATAATGCTTTCAGGAATCACCTCAAACAGCATCAGTTTGATTATTTTCTGATTTCTGATGTTTCAGAACCAGGCAGAGTGGAATTCGTCTCTAACGAGGAGTCAGACCAACACTGCAGTAATACGAGGCTTGAAGCCTGGAACTATCTACGTCTTTCAGGTTCGGGCTCGGACTGTCGCTGGATTTGGACGCTTTAGTGGCAAAATGTACTTCCAAACCATGACTGAAGGTAGGGACAACAATCAGATTTACTGGCCAACTACATTTGGGGTTTCCCAACAGGTAATCGAGCCATGGATCAAGGCTGTATTTGAAAATGATTCACATTCTTTGGTTTTCTGTCTTTTGACCTGTAGAGGAATATAACTCCAGCATCCAGGAGAAGCTCCCCCTCATCATTGGTTCAGCTGCTGCAGGGGTAGTCTTCATCATTGCCGTCATTGTCTTCATAATTGTCTGCCGCAGGTAAGCCAGTAATGTTATAGGCCAATAAACGATTTAATAATAACATGTGGAACACCATGTACTGTTGTACTGTACATGTACTAAACCACACACTAGTTGTGCCAAATGCAACAAAACACTACATGTAGTCAGTGAGTTAGTGATAATATAGAAATACTGATGGATGAAGAGCTTCATTCGTATTACATGGTCTTCATCAGTGGATGGAGTTGCTCAGTTCATGGAGATGGATCTGTTGACATGTTTGTCCCCAGCAGGAGAAGTTCAGACAGGCCAGAGTCAGACTACACAGATAAACTCCAACATTACACCAGCGGTCACAGTAAGTAACACTTTCTCCTGCGGACAGTATGCTGTTGTCAGATAGACTGACAGCTGTTAACGCTGATGTTTCATGTGACAGGTTTTGGTTTGGGAGAGTATGTAAACACTGCAGGAACTCTATGTTTTTATGGCTCATGTTTGTGTGTGTATAGCTGTTGCTGTCTCTTCTATCTCTCTGTTGAAGTGTCACCAGGAATGAAGATCTACATCGACCCCTTCACATATGAAGACCCTAATGAAGCAGTCAGAGAGTTTGCCAAGGAGATTGATATTAACTGTGTCAAGATTGAACAAGTTATTGGTGCAGGTAAAGAAAAACAGTGCATGAAAGAGGACATGATGTCAGGTATCAGAGGAGGCAGGTGAGGACTGAACAGAGGTTTTCACAAGGGGACTTTTTACTGGACTTACTGGAAGTCTTCATCAGGGCTCTGAGGGTATTCAACGCCTGGTGCATCAGGACATGCCTTGCCATGTCCTTGCAACATGTCATATTACTGTCTAACAAGATAAAAACTCAGTTTATGTATCATTTCTGTCAAGACTATGTCATAGAAAACTCTGATAGTGATACTAGTTTAGTTACTTTGAATTTCATTCTGGCTTTTAATGACTAAAGCACTAACTACAATGTTTAGATTAAGTCATATGATTTGTTTAACTGTGCTTTTTTAAAACCTTCCACTGATGAACCGTCTTCCTGTCAGGAGAGTTTGGGGAGGTGTGCAGTGGAAACCTCCGACAGCCTGGGAAGAGAGAGATCCTGGTGGCAATCAAGACGCTGAAGGCGGGCTACACTGACCGCCAGAGGCGGGACTTCCTGAGCGAGGCATCCATCATGGGCCAGTTCGACCACCCCAACATCATCCATCTGGAGGGGGTGGTGACCAAGAGCAGCCCTGTGATGATCATCACTGAGTTCATGGAGAACGGATCCCTCGACTCATTCCTCAGGGTAAAGACACACTGGTTAATGACAACGTTGCCTCCCAGCCACTGATCATGATCTACTCGTGCATTGCTGCATCTGCTGCAGTGAAACATCTTTTTCCAAAGCAAAGTAGACTAGAAAGGGAGTTTTGCATAGGTGTTGAATAAGCCCTGCTAGTGGTCCTTAGTGTCTATATTACACCAGGAGCGGTTCTAGGGTCAGTGGAGATCATTTTAGTTCAGGAGCAGGACCACACCTCAAACACTCTGCTTCCTGTTTTATGTCCATAAACACCTTGTTCTTGTTTTCTGTGCATGCAACCTCACAACATTCATGTAGCTTGCAGCATTGTTTCTGCAGCAAACTAAGCTCCACCAACAAACTAAGCTCCACCAACAAACTAAGCTTAAGCTTCACCAACAAACTAAGCTTCACCAACAAACTAAGCTCCCACCAACAAACTAAGCTTAAGCTTCACCAACAAACTAAGCTCCACCAACAAACTAAGCTCCACCAACAAACTAAGCTTAAGCTTCACCAACAAACTAAGCTCCACCAACAAACTAAGCTCCACCAACAAACTAAGCTCCACCAACAAAGCTCTCACCAACAAACTAAGCTTCACCAACAAACTAACCTCCACCAACAAACTAAGCTCCACCAACAAACTAACCTCCACCAACAAACTAAGCTCCACCAACAAACTAACCTCCACCAACAAACTAAGCTCCACCAACAAACTAAGCTCCACCAACAAACTAAGCTCCACCAACAAACTAAGCTTCACCAACAAACTAAGCTCCACCAACAAACTAACCTCCACCAACAAACTAAGCTCCACCAACAAACTAAGCTCCACCAACAAACTAAGCTTCACCAACAAACTAAGCTCCACCAACAAACTAAGCTCCACCAACAAACTAAGCTCCACCAACAAACTAAGCTCCACCAACAAACTAAGCTCCACCAACAAACTAAGCTCCACCAACAAACTAAGCTCCACCAACAAACTAACCTCCACCAACAAACTAAGCTCCACCAACAAACTAACCTCCACCAACAAACTAAGCTCCACCAACAAACTAAGCTCCCACCAACAAACTAAGCTCCCACCAACAAACTAAGCTCCACCAACAAACTAAGCTTCACCAACAAACTAAGCTCCACCAACAAACTAACCTCCACCAACAAACTAAGCTCCACCAACAAACTAACCTCCACCAACAAACTAAGCTTCACCAACAAACTAAGCTCCACCAACAAACTAACCTCCACCAACAAACTAAGCTCCACCAACAAACTAACCTCCACCAACAAACTAAGCTCCACCAAAAACTAAGCTCCACCAATACTGGAATGTCTCAAATCTTCAACTGCCAGCCAAGGAGTCACAGATCACTTAATCAAAATCATGGTCTGCCAGCCATCATAAGTCTAGCAACTGTACATCCGCTCTGACTTTCAGCACCTGTGCAGTGGTCAGTTGTCTCTGTAGCCTCCAGAAGGCTTTTAGAAGCTACGATAGAGCCTCATCCTGCTCCACCATTCCCATCTGCCAGTCACTACTCATACGTTTCATAATAAACATTTATTCGCAGCTCAGTGGACAGTGTGGTCCTTGCTCGTGAACTGAACAAACTAGAGTTGTCTTTAGTTTTCATTGCCTAAAATAGAGTTTGACTAGCAATAATTAAATAACTAAAATGTTTTTGTCAAAAGACTATCAACATAAAAATTTAACTCTGAATACTGAATTCTGAATAACACTGCTGTAACCAACGTCACTACTGCAGATCTGGCCTTTAGATTTATACGGTACATTTTCTCAGAGTAGTTTGACATAATAGTGGTCCAGGCAAAAAGCTCACTGAGTCTCCAAATTGGAAGTGGCAGCATGAATATGCTCAGTAAATTTCATGGCGATCTGCCCAGTACGTGTACAAGTGAAAAACTTGGTGCTGGAGGAAAGGTCATCTTACATAAATAATCACAGAAAATGTCCAGGCAAAAAAGAATTATTTCGTCTATGCAAAATTAAAATGTAAAGGTCAGTTTAAATGGAATTATCCATGAAAGAGTAGCTGTCAAAACCTGTCAAATGAATAACAACCAATGATGCGGACTACACATTAGACAGGAGAGAAATATCCGAGGAGCTCTGATCCCAAGCCAGCAAGGATCCATGTGGTTGATTAGTAGGAATGTGTTCACTCTACAGTCCTATTATCCAGCACAAGCAGTGTTCAGTCATCGTTCACTCATCACAAAAAACAAGCGCTCATTAGTTGTTGTTTTTCTTAAAGCAAAATGACGGGCAGTTCACTGTGATCCAGCTGGTGGGAATGCTGCGCGGCATCGCTGCAGGGATGAAGTACCTGGGCGACATGAACTATGTCCATCGAGACCTGGCAGCAAGGAACATCCTGGTCAACAGCAACCTGGTGTGCAAAGTGTCTGACTTCGGCCTGTCGCGCTTCCTTGAGGACGATACTTCAGACCCAACCTACACCAGCGCTCTGGTGAGTCTTCATCATAAACTGCGGGGGCCGCTCAAAAAGTGGCCCTGGCATAGCAGATATGGACTGATACGGAGCTGTAGAGGACCGCTGGACCGCTGACCCCCACCCACACCTCCCTCACCTGCAGGAGGAGGGAGAAATTAGCCACTACGGCCCACAAGCTAACAGTCCAGAGCGGGTTTATTTGATGGGCGGGAAGAGAAAAGAGGAGGATTTTAATATGAAAATGCCCCAGAATTTCCTTTTTGACACTTTTAAATGGTACTAAAAGTTCCTAGCATAGAGTTTCCTCTTAAGAGCAGCTGAGAGACACTTTTACTAAAGAACTGAGCTAAGAGAAGGGACGAGGTCAACCTGTTTCTATGGATGACATCATTTTTGATTGAAATTTGAATTATAAATCAAATGTTAAAAAAAATACATTATGAATTAAATTACTGGAAGTTAAGAGGCAAAACAGGAAATGGAACAAACGAAAAAATGGGCGAGCCAATAGGTCAATAGGTTGCTTAATATGCATCAATAATGGAAAGACTCCTGTCTTTGTCTTTCTGTCCACTGTGCCACTGTCGACACTGTCCACACTTGGTTTTTCCAGGGAGGGAAGATTCCCATCCGGTGGACGGCTCCAGAGGCCATTCAGTACAGGAAGTTCACCTCGTCCAGTGACTGCTGGAGCTATGGCATAGTCATGTGGGAGGTGATGTCATATGGAGAGAGGCCCTACTGGGACATGAGCAATCAAGATGTGAGTAAAGCCCTGTCATAGACAGGCGATAAGCCTGTGTTTTTAATGATTTGCTCTTAGAGTCTAATTCAGTCACATTTAATGGTAGTTTTTAAAGCCCCTGTGTGTGGAATCGTATGCGATTATTATAGAATTAGGTAGGGACATGTCCCTGCCAATATCCAGCAATCATTTTGATTAATAAAATGAAATATAACCACTGTTGTCCGTCAGTGTCTAGTCAGTGTATTTGGTACACAAACGGTGAACAGTCAGCCGCAAATTAGTGAGAGGATAACATAAACCAAAAGAGTCTAGTCTGTCAACTACGACGCAGTATTAGGGCCACTGTTTCGAGAATTAAGTCATAATATTAAAAAGAGTTGTAATATTTCAAGAATAAAGTCTTAATAGAGTAGGTTGCTCGGTCCGTCTTTCCTCGGAGCAGTAGGTCTGAGTCGCTGTCTCTGCGTCCCCCTCGCTCAGAGACAGACGCCTTTGCTCTGTTTGGGACCGTCTCACCACTCCAGGAAGCTTCCCACTGAAGCGGCTGGGAGCTGCACTTTATCGGAGCTGCAGAAGTTAACATTAGTGTGGATTTGTGGTGAGATTTATGCCTGATCGCAAGGGTTTTCCACCTCCGATGAAGAGCAGCTTCTCTAAACTTTGTCTCATCCAGTACAGTCCCCAACGGGGCTCTGCGTCCGTCAGACGGTCTGAAGGGGAGCAATGACATACAGAGTGTAGGGCAGGTCGGTTTATTTTTTTAGTATAATGACTTTATTCTCATTAAATTATGACTTTATTCTCGAAATCACAGACATGTGGGATATATTTTGAATGTGCAGAACGTTTTGAACATGAGCAGAAAACTTGCTGAAACACGTGTGAGCTATTAAAGTCCAGGGGTTTATGAATGAATTCAAATGAATGAATTTATCATTGACGTGAACAGGTGCCACATGCACATTTAAAGGTTACTTCAAAGGGGAGGGAAGAGTAAATCATGCCTACAGGTGTGTTGACTCAGCAGGGACGATATTAACTGAGAAAATACAGGAGAATAAATATTTGAAAGCAATACAGACTGCCTGAGAGCCGAACTGCATTATACTCCATTAGATTAGTCAGCTGCCGCCTGACTTCTGTGTTTCCCTTTACATAAATGAAGACATTTGCACCATAGATTGATGCCGAAATTGGTCCAGAAAAATTCACCAGAACGCAGGAAATGAAGCTGGGGGTGGATCACCAAAAACCCAGTGACTCTTGTATGCATCGGTGACTAGCTGGCTTGCTACTACGACATGTAAAGAACTTTTGCCAGTCTCCCCCGGCCTCCAGTCCCAGACCTTCCTCTACCTCTACCTCACTACACAGAGTAGAAACCCCAACAAGCACATTTCCCAAAGTGTCAGTTTTGTCTAATATTAAAGTCACCATGTGGCACAAGCTGTACTGTGGTTTATCTCAACAGTCAAACATTGGTTTCATTTCATTTGTGGTTTTGTTTGTGTGTCTTATCTGTTGAGTGTAGTTCTGTACTGAATCAGGTTCTAGCTATGTCCTGAGACTCCCATCAGTTTTCATGTAAATCTTTGCAGGTTATCAATGCCATAGAGCAGGACTACAGGTTGCCGCCCCCTATGGACTGTCCTAGTGCACTGCATCAGCTGATGCTGGACTGCTGGCAGAAAGACCGCAACAACCGGCCCAAATTCAGCCAGATCGTCAGCACCCTGGACAAGATGATCCGCAACCCCAACAGTCTCAAGGCCATGACACCACTGTCATCAAGGTATGGCAGGAAAGACCTCCATCACTTCACACTGTGAATGAGCTACACCCGTCACAAGTCAGCTGTCTCACGCTTCTTCTTTTGTCTTCTTTCTGTCCACCAGTGTACACTTACCTCTGCTGGATCGCAGCACTCCAGACTTCTCCTCTTTCAGCACGGTGGACGAGTGGCTGGACGCCATAAAGATGGGACAGTACAAGGAGAACTTTGCCAACGAAGGCTTCACCAGCTTTGATGTGGTGTCTCAGATGACCATGGAGTATGTTAGATACTTTTGTTGTATCCTCGCTGTAGAGAAGACAGATCGCACAAAGAGCGATGTGGTGATGATACTGATCATCATGTTAGTTAGTTCACTGTGAGTTAAAAGCTAATGCGGGTGCCAGGGTTCCTAGTTTGTAATAAAAAATAAATATCTAATAACTATTTTGACACATATTTGGCATATAACTAATGAAATTAACAAGTAATACAGGATTAGAACTTGGAAAATATATTTATTATTTCACTGTCTTACTGTACTTTTCAAAAATAACTGCTACACCTGCTTAAGATCATATTTAGATTCATTGACGGATTATTAAGAAGAGATAATGATGTTTTTACGTATTTACTACAAAGAGCACTGTCCTTTATTGCCTTATCCTGGATTGAGGTTCAATACTGACGTCTTTTTAGGAGACTATTATCATTACACACCAACTGTAATTCAAACTTAAGTTAAATATTTTCCCCTAAAACATGCCGATGAGCTTTGACAGTCAGCCCTGAGTAGAGTCTTAATTTTTTTCCTTTCAGACTCCAACAACCTGCACCAATCACAGGGTTAGGGCAGCCTGTAAGTAGCCTGAGAGGCAAAACTAAGGGCAGAAAAGCCCCACGCCCACTCGCTGCTGCGTTGTAGCTAACATCGTGTTATAAAACACACAGAAATGTTCAATTAGACTCGAATTTCAGATCCAGAAAATAGGAAGGATTTCAAGTGTTAGTCTTGTGGTGTACCGAGGTGGAACTGACACATGGCTTTTCTTCAGGGACATCCTCAGAGTGGGAGTGATGTTGGCTGGCCACCAGAAGAAGATCCTGAACAGCATCCAGTCCATGAGGGCCCAGATGAACCAGATCACTTCAGTGGAGGTGTGATCTCACAGACCAGGAGCACACAGGCTCTGCTTACTGTAGGGAACCCAGCAGCCACCAACCCTGCATTCTCCAGGAACCTCTGAGGAGGGCTGATGACCTGCACACAGACTGTGACTTCAATCCAACCTCAGCCTCGCCCTCCCCCCTCCCTCCGTCCAAACGCCATCCATCGGGCTGCAGCACAGCACAGATGTTTGGTAGTTGTCTTGTAGCTGCTGTATGTCCAGGTTAACAGTCATGAACCCAGTCTGCTCAGTCCACGTCTATTTAATGGGACACCTTGTTTTTTTTAATGTATTCTAGTAAAAGATAACACACCACACTTGGCTCCATCACCACCACCGAGTTAAAACATTCAGTAAGAAATCAGTTTGCAAAATTGGTCTTGTACTTTTTGACACACTGTTGAAAAAGAAAATGAAAAACGTTGTTTTCAGTGGAGAATTTATTTACAAGTGCCACCTTTAGGTGCTCACTGACAGCGGGCTCTTCCTGCTAGCTCTGTCACACAGTGATGCTGGCCTTCTACATTTTGCCTGGGAGGCAACAGGGCCCAGTGCTGGTGCTGGTTGTTTTAGTTTTCATCACATCAAACTCCATTTTTGGTTATTTTAATGGCACGCAGTTTTGCAGCAATATACACTAAACGTATTTGCATTCTGTAACTGCCTCTCTCTGTATTAGTTTTCATTGTTACTGGCAGAATCCACACAGGCCTACGCACAATGGATTGACAGGAAATGGCCCACATACTACTTAAGGTGTCTGATGTGAAAGATAAAGTGCCATGAGTTTGCGAGAGGAAGCGTTGACTGTCTTCTTTAGTCCAGTTTGTTTGGCTGCACTGAAAGCGGATCCTGCTCTTCTTCTGTTGCATTTCTGACAGAGTAGCTGCAGAAGGTGAGTTTGCTGCCATCAAGAGTTACATCTGGATACACCACATGGTGCTGCCAAATCAACCAGAACTGAAATCTTAGTGATTATAGCTTTACCTAAACAAATGAACCATAGCCTAAATAGCCATTTGCAAACCTGGGTGCTGCCTGTGTTGGTGGTGGCAGGGCTGCTGTTGGAGGCAGCAGCAGTAAGAGCTCGCTCTTTGAAAGCACCTGATTTGGTTTTTGAGGTCAATAGAAGCAAACAATCTTTGCACTCTACTAAATACAAGCTAAAGTTGTAGGACTGGTTTCTGTTTGGTTCTCCAGCTGCACTCAGTCTGACTCCTGTTAACATTTCATCACTGTTCCTCACAGGGTTGTGTCGGGTTTGGCTCATTGTGTTTATTGGCTCCCAGACTGGGATGAAGTGAAGAGATTTGACCTTTAAAAGGACTCTTTAAAAGGTCACCACATATTTCAAAGCCTGTGCTGCCAGAAGCTGCAGATGTTGTTTTGAATGGTGAATGGACATCTGAGACACACGAAAGAACCACGTAGCTACTGTCAACCCACAGACTTTAAAAATGGCCTCCTTAATGAATCCTGTGTGAGCTGGCCATAAAATGGCTTCTGATATTTTTAAAAGCCGATTGGTTAATATTCCTATTTTTTACACACATCTTCTTACCAAGAAAATAACATTTTTAACTTTGAAATACACTCGAGTCACCAGAAATGGACCGTATGTAAATGTTGGTTGGTCATTCACTGTGATTTGTGTTTTGGAGGTAAAGGTACTATGCTTCAGTGTGAAAACACAGTCGTCATCTTGCCAATATATTAATTAGTTTATACACTACCTGATTTTAAGAAAATATCCAATAGTGCCCCAAACTCCAACGTTCCCTCCCAGCTCAATTGTACCTGTGTTTTAAAACTTAACAGTTTAGACAGACGTGCTTTACATTCACCAAAATATCTCATAATTAGAGAGATTCGTATCTCACCTAATGCTCAGTGTCCGATTCTATGTGTTTGTTAAGTGTCAGCTTATGCTGAAAAAAGACAAAACAGGAGGACAGAAAACCCCCCACTGCACATTTATTACACTCAACAACAAAGCATAGTCTTCAGCATTTAGCTAAAGCTCTGTGTGTCCCTTCTTAACTGGGACTACCGGTTCCTCCTCCAACATCTGCTCTTAGGGCTACACTGATTAAACAGTCTGCTGGTCTCATAATTACAAGATCTGTATCTGGGAATTATGACTGAAAAACTGTATCTTCTTCTTATTTTTTGTAAAAATGCGATCTCGTAATTATGACGTATAGATCTTTTCTCATTCAAAAAATGAGATGTAGGTTATTGTGGTCCCATCAGTGAAGAAGCGGCACACAGTGTATTAAAAAAAGAGACATATCTGTCCTCCAGTTTCATACCAGATAATGTCTCCAATTTTTGTCTTTGGTGAATTTAATGCATTTCCATAAAGTTGAGTTTCAAAGCATCAGCAGTGAGCTAAAACTAAATTTCATTAATGTAAGGAGCAACTCCAAAAAGCATCACTACCCCGACCTCTATGGTTTGAAAAGTTCATGTATGTTGCACTTGTCAACGTAGCCACACAACTGGGTGTGGTCTGTTGTACTTGAGAACGCATTCATCTTTGATGTATTGTTGCACTGAGGTACACTGTGCAGTGTTGTGCTGGACACAGTCTGGACAGATCCTGTAGGAACCACAATGTGCCAGCACGCGCAGGATTTTAAACCTAGATGTAGTTACTCCAAACAAAAGCAGGTAATATAACTGTATTTTTATATATATGTTATCTTGACACTTTTTTATTCATTGCTGGCCATGTTAAGACCAAATGATGTCGGTAGAATTCAACCCCTTTTCATTAATCTTCAAAGAGAAGAAATTATTTGCTATATTATATTAACGAATGCACATGTTTGGCAAATTGTTGTGCAATGCTACTAGGCACAGGCCCAGGGGTCGGAGATGTGTGAAGAAGCTGTTTTACAAAATTCACTTTGCAGAATGAAAGGGCAAAAAGTCCTTCTCAGGACCTACAGTACAGGAAGGGAACAGCCTCAGTATTCAGAACAACGAGTCCGACAAACAACAAAATGCATAATTTGTCATCGCCTTCATTTTCTGATCTCATACCTCGATTAGCAGGATGACATTGTTTGTCAGTAGCTTCCACAACCATTATGAATCACTGTTACAACATCCACGTGACTGTCGGCCGCTGTGGCTAAGGTTTGATTGCTTGCTTAGGGGTTAGGGAAAGATTGTGGTATGTTTTTGGTTAGGGTGAGGGTTTGTGGCACAGTGTTATCCTACTTCCACCTTTCCTTCTGACAGACGAGAGTCATAATTCACAGCCATTAGCGCTGGAAACACAGGCTGTATTATGCATTCGAACAAACAGCTGACGCCGTCTTCTTCATGACCGCCTTCAGAATGAGCGTTTACCCTCTCAGGTTTCTGTAAGACGTTCAGGTCCTGGGCTGAAATATGGGCCCCCCGACTCTGCCCTGATTATCTCTCCATGTGCATAATTAATTTATGGTTGAAAATGATCCAGCTGTATTGTGCCAACAGGTCAGAAACCACTCTGGGTGGGGCTTCTAAAGGGAACATGATTTTTAGACTTCACAGGAACAGTACCCTCTCAGAACTCTATTTTGTTGGTTTTTAAAAATGTGAATTTTGATAAAAGTGTGCTTTTTATAAATGTTATGCAGTTATGTCAATAATTTATACTTCACAGTACAGACAAGTGATTTCTCACCTTGGGTCATGTGATGTCTGAGTGATTCTTTTTTTGGTATTGGGACATTTGCCATGTTAAGCCTCTTCCTTCTACTGTACCAGCACAAAGCACAGGTTTACCCACTCACTGTTAATGTCCTGTACATGAGTCCTCACACCTCAAAACCCATTGAACTTGTTTGTAAATGTTCAGAATGCGGTGGTTCGTATGAGGTAGAGTTTTCCTCCCAGCTGACGCTTGATGTTTTGAAATTCAATGATATTTTAAAAATCGGGAGGGAATACATCTCTTCCTTTCATTCTTTATGCGCTAGTTCTTCTTTATCGTCTGCTCGCTAAATCACAGTTTTTGAGGTACCACAACAAAAACCAAGCTCTCACTTGAAATACAATGCAGGTTTGAACTTGTGTTATTGTTCATTTCATGTGTCTGTCACGCTAAAAGGCTGGATTACCAACTGGGCAAAGTGGGAAACTGCACTTTTACCTCCCTGCTCTGATTGTTACATTCAGGTGCACAGTGAGATCATAAACTGGAGTTGGAAGAAATGCACTGAACTGCTTTACTTGTACAATATTTGCTGGTGCATGTTTATGTTTGAACATATTCTCTATGTTTAGTGGCTCATCTCTACACAACACCACACCAGCTGCACACTGTGGCTGTGCCCTGTGCTCTGTGTCAAACTTCCTGCAGTCACACAACTCGTTTGGACATTTTTAATGACTGCAGTGTAAAAAAAAAAAAACAGGTGCTTCCATATCTCTCACTTTGAAGCTCTTCCAACAAATACTTTTTTTCACATCCCCCTTTTTCCTTTGATATTTAATAAATGTTGTTCAGTCCCATTTTTCAATACCAGTCTGCATTATTTTGTCATACTATGTGTGACATTATTGTAACAATGGCCCTGTATGTTCTACAGACGCACAAAAACACTGTACTGTACCGTACATATGCATGGTATGCACATTTCAGTGTCTGACACGGCACATTCAGACTATGTGATAGCTGCTACAGTTCAAAATGACATTATTTGATGTGTTTCTGTTGGGAAATGTAGTTCTTTAAATCGCACTTCTTCAGAGAAAAACACAGAATGGCTCCAGTTCTTATTCTTCTTACTCTTAAATTATTCAAAGCCCATTTTTACAAATGTGGCAGTTCAGCGGCCAGGATTATAATATTTGTGCTCTTCCATTTGAATAAATAAGTGAGACACAATATTAGAAACACCCTTCAGTCTGAACCCTCTCTTATTGTGGAAGAGTAGCTGAACAATGAGGCTTCCTGGAGAAAAACTATCTGTGGCATGCGATCCTTGTTTCAGCCTGGATGAATGTCTGTCATCAACACGGGCTGAAGTGGGTTGCAGCAACAAATCAATTTGGAACAAGAAAGAAAGCAAAGTGAATATTTTTGTAGTTTTATTTGTCAGATTTTCACACTGAACAACTGGATTATTCTGTGAAGAACATTATTATATTCTGTGGCAACTGAAAACACTGAATCTATCTGTTAACTATGTGGCAGTGAGAGATGATACTGCGAGACACATTCACTCATACCGGTGTTACGTTCCTTCCACCTGATGTTATGATGATGTTTATTAGTTTTTTTAGAGTCGAACTACAGAGTCTCTGCTGTGAGCACCGGCTGTCTCGTCTTTGTATGTGGGGTCATTCACAAACGCAGAGAAGGGAAAGGACCTCACTCTAATATGACCTCTCTATGTACAGTTTAAAGAAACGTTCAATTGTTTTGTAATTGTTTCAGTGTGTGTGCGCCGTGCTCCGTCCATATGCTGGTCCATGTTTGAACAGCTCCTCAGTACTCACATGGAGCTGAAATGTTCCTGGTTCTGGTTCAGAAGTTTCCTTTTCATTTTTCCTGTAAACAAGTTGGAAAAGTTAACACTCTGCACGTACTGGCTCTAAAGGAACATACGGAGAAAAGTACTTGTACTCCTTCTCTCTGAGAGTGAGATGTTCAGGTGGATATCAATCAGGACGTGGTTAGCCTAGCTTAGCATAAAGACTGGAAGCAGGGGGAAACAGCTAGCCTGGCTCTGTTGGCTGTCAAAGCTCAAAGAACACACCAACGCCTCTAAAGTTCACTAATGTTGTATCTCATGTGTTTGTAAGGGGGATTAATGTGCTCAGACTACTTCTCGATGAACAACAGTTCGTCCATCAGTCCAGTTCTTCTTCAGCGTCTCCGGTTAGAGTGCAGCTTTCCTGATATGGCGGCCGATTAGCACACGGTTTTGGTTTTGGTTTTGGTCTCTGTACAGACACGATGGTACAACATAAAGCCCAACAGATTAATGACAGGTGATATCAGTGTCGCCACGTACGTTGGCTGATAAGTAACAAGACGTTAAAGTACAGGCATGCCAAAGATAGTACTACTGCTAGGACCTTCATGTTATGATATATCTTTAATATCAAACTGGTATTGGCCCAGTGACTCCAGTATCTGGGCTCCAGTACCGAACCTGGAACCCCAGTGTGACGATACGACTGCTGGAAGCTGCACAAAGTCACTGCGTCCGTCTGTTCGTCCAGAAATAGTTCATAGCAATAAACTTAAATTGAGCAAACTGAGATACAACATGTCTTTGGAGGTGTAGGTGGATGTTTTTGATTGATTGATATCCATCCTCTCATCTCACTCTCTGAATACTCAAAATGTTGAAGTATTCCTTAAAGACACTGTGTATAATTTGAAAATGCCGAACTATGGCGCCCCCAGTGGTAGAATGAAAAAAGACACACTTCATTTTGAGGGAAGTCAACGAAATTCTGAACAACTGAAGTGAAATCAAATTCTTGATTTCCACAACATCATATAGAGCAGCTGTTTTAACTGTCAAAATGCTCTGGCCAATAATCAGATCCCCTGGAAAATGATAAGTGGATTAAATGAACTGTCAGAATCAAATATTTCAGCTTTATCCGGCACCTGTTCCCTTTACTTCCTTTCTGCCTGACCCGGGTGGCCCCGGAAACGTTTCTACTCTGTGTAGACGGGAGTTTCAAAGATACTCCTGGACCCTTTCTGGTCCAAAGCACATGGGACGCAGGGGTCAATGTTAGAGGGGTCGCCCACAGCCAAACACGCCTCTCTTCTCAGCCTTTACCACTGTGATGGACACTGTCGGACTTTTGTTTTTCTATTTTCTGTTTTTCCTGTATAAATGTATATTTGATGGTATACCTGTGAATGATGTATCAATTTGAATTATTTGTAATACTGTTATTGGTTTATTTTGTAAAAAACGAGAAAATGAAAAGTAAAGAAAGGAAAGAAAACACAACAAGCTGAGTTTTGTAGCAACTGTCTTCAATAAAAAAACCAAACAATCAATGGTGACGTGCAGTGAACGCAGCATTTCATTCGCTGACATGAAATACATCATGATCCTTCTTTAATACCCCACAATACAAGATGGCATGTTCCATTCTACGCTATATATCTTCAAATAAATAAAGGCAATTCAAAACCGTCTGTAGAAGAACCGTCAGTGACTCTGTGGTTATCACGCTGTGATGCAAACTGTGGACACAAGAGGGAAGTAGAGAATCTGCTAAGCTTCAGGAAGCCTGAAGCTGGAAGGACTAAAGAAATACACAGCACTGTACATTTCGCATTATTATCTGTTCAAAATGTGCTTCATTAAGCCTCCTTCTATGTGCTTGTTTAAAAATCTGTTTGTGTACTACTTCCATTTATCAGCCTGTCAAAGTCTTTTTCAGAATAACCTGGACTGTTTGGAAAGGAGCCTTTATTTGATGTTAATCGCTGCATTCAAGATTAATGATGGATTATTTAATACAGAATATAGGGGCAACAAAATGCATTTAATTAGAACTGTGAAGAAATCAAGTATGAGAGCTGATCACAGATCAATAACACAACTACTCGGTGACATCTGAGAGGTTTGTAGCCTCAAAACTAATTCATAACACAGGCGAGAACTGACGAGGTAAAACAACAAATAACCTTTACTCAGGTTTTACTCAAATCAAACATGTCGAAATAAATAAATGATATATATATATTATATAACATCACAAACAACACAAAAAGACACAGACAAGCTCTGAGAAAATATATAGTACTATAATAATAACTTTCATTCAACTTTTCTGAATATTTTTAAATATTTTAAACTACAAACACTGTTTTCTTGCGTAATCTGTCGAATTACTTGATATACGAGAGTACGCCGGATTGAGTTTGTTCTAGTTTGGCACCATTTCAAATGTCCTCCTACCACGTGTCAAAATGTGTGCACGAACCGGGCGAGCCGCTCTGTTTTCTGCCGTCATTTTTCAGATTCATCGGATAACGTTTTGAATCTCTTGTTTAACTGGATCGTGTGTCGGCAGTTTTAAATCTATCTCATCATTGATCATTTGCTGGCTTCTTCAAACTGATTAACACATCATTTATAAAGGATTCGTTTCGTCCTAAAATAATAATTTGCTCCGAATACAATGCTGTTGTGAATATGATTATAATGTTACTATGGCAACACAACAACTTCAGGAGAGCAACCTCTCCACCGTCTGTATCTGTTTGTGTCTCAAAAGACATGTGCGTTACACTGCTGGGTGTGTCGAGTCCGCTTCAGTTTCTGCTCTGAGTTATCGTAGAAAAGGTTTCAGTCGTGGTCGTCTGGACGCTGTTTTCAGAATCAAGACGTTTCGGCTCCCATCCGGAAGTCATTCTCAATTGTGAAAAAATTGGACGGGAACTGGAAATTTAAGCTACTCTGAGTTACATAAGCCCCGCCCTCAGGGAGGAGTCTGCCTGAGTGTCTGTTAATAGCTAGTTTCACCTGAAACTGACCTAATTGTTTCCATGATGGCCCAGTAATCAGTAATCAGGCCTATTGTTCTCTGGCTGCATCTACTTCATCACTGTTAATCACTGTTTTTTTTTTCACAATTGAGAAAGACTTCCGGATGGGAGCCAAACGTCTTGATTCTGAAAACAGTGTCCAGACGACTACGACTGAAACCTTTTCTACGATGGACCGCTCCTGGACGAATGAGGGACTACACGTTTCTGCTCTGAGTTGTTTTCACACAGATATCTATAAATAGGAAATGCATTAGTGCAGTTGCACTGGGCCATATTGCATGATTGTGTTTGAAAACTGGAGGTTGTGTGTTTAATGAGAGGAAGCCCAGAAGGGAAGGATTTGGTTTGAGGTGGCCACGTTTGTGCTTGATGAAAACAAAGTTAGTTTGAAGAGACAAAAATCCAAAAAGCTCCCATTGGCATGCACGTTTGAGACGGCCCCTATCTTCAGGGCATCAGTTACCTGTCTACTGCCACACAAGGTACCAAGCTTCAATATCTGATCATGGGTGAGAGTAACACCTGTGGAACATCAGTCAAACTTCATCTACACTGCAACTAGTGGTGAAAACTGACAAGAAGATATTGAGAGTGAACCTTTCTGAATGTCTGAATATCGCTACGCTCAGAAATCACCTGATGACTTTTGATGCAGAAGAAATTATTAAAATTAAAGAATTATGAATTATGACTCTGGTGACAGGCAGGTGGAGGGAATGAACCGGAACTAGTCCGGGAGGTGGAGCGACGTAGAGAAGACGTAGTTGGCCTCACCTCTACACACAGCAGCAGCTCGGGAACCGAAGTCCTCCAGAGGGACGAGGCCGTCTTCAGGTTCAGGTTTATTTTTTGTTGTTCCATCAAGAGAAAATACGGCTAAACTTAAGTGTGTTTCTTGAAACTGGATGGACATTTGTACGTCATTATACACGCTGCCAGAGAAAACACTGATCACAATATGAAATATGGCAGTCGATGTATTCAAAGGGGAAATGAGATTCGAACAGCAGACAGGCTCAATTTCCTTCTGAGCAAACAAACCCTGAAATGTATGTGAGCAAGGAAGCAACTCCTCGTACTTGTAAAACTGAGGGGGGCCAATAGTTAGCAGGCGTGGCCTGGTGTCAGGTGTGTGTGAGGAACAAGGAGACGCAGTGTGAGTCACGCTGCCAAGTGTGTGGTTCATGGAAACACACTACAGCAACAAAAACACTCACGTCAAGTTACCATTCCTTTTGTTATTACGCTGCAAAACCATTTAGAGACCTTATGGCCCAGGCACATCAGCACTTCACACTGCTGCAAAATCAAGTCCTTTCAGAGGCCTCGCTGCTGTCAGCGGACCTGCAAAGTAAATCCATGCACTTTGCTGAAGGGCACCTGTCTGTGCATTAATAAACAATTTAATTGGTGCTGCTAGGGATTTTTGATTTGTGTGTCAAATCACCTGATAAAGGAAAGTCCTTTAAAAGTCTCCTGTCCGCTCTGTGTTTCCTTTCTGAGCAGCTCGAGTTCAGCGGCATTACGTCTGGAAACCAGGGCGATGAGAGCCGGGAGACTGAACCAAGCAATAAATGTGGCCTTTACTTAGACCTTGAATGTTGTGCTGTGTAGGTTTGGTGACCCGCCTCCACATGTGGTGTTGTGCTGATGCTGTGCTCTGAAAAACAAACTATAATTTCTCAGAGAAAACCCGCATCACACTGGAGAGCCAGTATGATCACTGGAGAGCTCTCAGCTCCCAGCTCCCAGCTCTCAGCTCTCAGATCCCAGCTCTCAGCTCCCAGCTCTCAGCTCTCAGCTCTCAGCTCTCAGCTCTCAGCTCTCAGCTCCCAGCTCCAAGCTCCCAGCTCCCAGCTCTCAGCTCTCAGCTCTCAGCTCCCAGCTCTCAGCTCCCAGCTCTCAGCTCTCAGCTCTCAGCTCTCAGCTCCCAGCTCCCAGCTCTCAGCTCCCAGCTCTCAGCTCCAGCTCTCAGCTCTCAGCTCCCAGCTCTCAGCTCTCAGCTCTCAGCATTGATCATTTGCTGGCTTCTTCAAACTGATTAACACATCATTTATAAAGGATTCGTTTCGTCCTAAAATAATAATTTGCTCCGAATACAATGCTGTTGTGAATATGATTATAATGTTACTATGGCAACACAACAACTTCAGGAGAGCAACCTCTCCACCGTCTGTATCTGTTTGTGTCTCAAAAGACATGTGCGTTACACTGCTGGGTGTGTCGAGTCCGCTTCAGTTTCTGCTCTGAGTTATCGTAGAAAAGGTTTCAGTCGTGGTCGCCTGGACGCTGTTTTCAGAATCAAGACGTTTCGGCTCCCATCCGAAGTCATTCTCAATTGTGAAAAAATTGGACGGGAACTGGAAATTTAAGCTACTCTGAGTTACATAAGCCCCGCCCTCAGGGAGGAGTCTGCCTGAGTGTCTGTTAATAGCTAGTTTCACCTGAAACTGACCTAATTGTTTCCATGATGGCCCAGTAATCAGTAATCAGGCCTATTGTTCTCTGGCTGCATCTACTTCATCACTGTTAATCACTGTTTTTTTTTTTCACAATTGAGAAAGACTTCCGGATGGGAGCCGAAACGTCTTGATTCTGAAAACAGTGTCCAGACGACTACGACTGAAACCTTTTCTACGATGGACCGCTCCTGGACGAATGAGGGACTACACGTCTCTGCTCTGAGTTGTTTTCACACAGATATCTATAAATAGGAAATGCATTAGTGCAGTTGCACTGGGCCATATTGCATGATTGTGTTTGAAAACTGGAGGTTGTGTGTTTAATGAGAGGAAGCCCAGAAGGGAAGGATTTGGTTTGAGGTGGCCACGTTTGTGCTTGATGAAAACAAAGTTAGTTTGAAGAGACAAAAATCCAAAAAGCTCCCATTGGCATGCACGTTTGAGACGGCCCCTATCTTCAGCGCATCAGTTACCTGTCTACTGCCACACAAGGTACCAAGCTTCAATATCTGATCATGGGTGAGAGTAACACCTGAGGAACATCAGTCAAACTTCATCTACACTGCAACTAGTGGTGAAAACTGACAAGAAGATATTGAGAGTGAACCTTTCTGAATGTCTGAATATCGCTACGCTCAGAAATCACCTGATGACTTTTGATGCAGAAGAAATTATTAAAATTAAAGAATTATGAATTATGACTCTGAGAAGTTCTGTTCTGTTTGTGGTGAATTGTGTCAATCAGGTGACAGGCAGGTGGAGGGAATGAACCGGAACTAGTCCGGGAGGTGGAGCGACGTAGAGAAGACGTAGTTGGCCTCACCTCTACACACAGCAGCAGCTCGGGAACCGAAGTCCTCCAGAGGGACGAGGCCGTCTTCAGGTTCAGGTTTATTTTTTGTTGTTCCATCAAGAGAAAATACGGCTAAACTTAAGTGTGTTTCTTGAAACTGGATGGACATTTGTACGTCATTATACACGCTGCCAGAGAAAACACTGATCACAATATGAAATATGGCAGTCGATGTATTCAAAGGGGAAATGAGATTCGAACAGCAGACAGGCTCAATTTCCTTCTGAGCAAACAAACCCTGAAATGTATGTGAGCAAGGAAGCAACTCCTCGTACTTGTAAAACTGAGGGGGGGCCAATAGTTAGCAGGCGTGGCCTGGTGTCAGGTGTGTGTGAGGAACAAGGAGACGCAGTGTGAGTCACGCTGCCAAGTGTGTGGTTCATGGAAACACACTACAGCAACAAAAACACTCACGTCAAGTTACTGTTCCTTTTGTTATTACGCTGCAAAACCATTTAGAGACCTTATGGCCCAGGCACATCAGCACTTCAAAACACTGCTGCAAAATCAAGTCCTTTCAGAGGCCTCGCTGCTGTCAGCGGACCTGCAAAGTAAATCCATGCACTTTGCTGAAGGGCACCTGTCTGTGCATTAATAAACAATTTAATTGGTGCTGCTAGGGATTTTTGATTTGTGTGTCAAATCACCTGATAAAGGAAAGTCCTTTAAAAGTCTCCTGTCCGCTCTGTGTTTCCTTTCTGAGCAGCTCGAGTTCAGCGGCATTACGTCTGGAAACCAGGGCGATGAGAGCCGGGAGACTGAACCAAGCAATAAATGTGGCCTTTACTTAGACCTTGAATGTTGTGCTGTGTAGGTTTGGTGACCCGCCTCCACATGTGGTGTTGTGCTGATGCTGTGCTCTGAAAAACAAACTATAATTTCTCAGAGAAAACCCGCATCACACTGGAGAGCCAGTATGATCACTGGAGAGCTCCCAGCTCTCAGCTCTCAGCTCTCAGCTCCCAGCTCTCAGCTCCCAGCTCTCAGCTCTCAGCTCTCAGCTCTCAGCTCTCAGCTCTCAGCTCCCAGCTCCAAGCTCCCAGCTCCCAGCTCTCAGCTCTCAGCTCTCAGCTCCCAGCTCTCAGCTCCCAGCTCTCAGCTCTCAGCTCTCAGCTCTCAGCTCCCAGCTCCCAGCTCCCAGCTCCAAGCTCCCAGCTCTCAGCTCTCAGCTCCCAGCTCCCAGCTCTCAGCTCCCAGCTCCCAGCTCTCAGCTCCCAGCTCCCAGCTCCCAGCTCTCAGCTCCCAGCTCTCAGCTCCCAGCTCTCAGCTCCCAGCTCTCAGCTCTCAGCTCCCAGCTCCCAGCTCCCAGCTCTCAGCTCTCAGCTCCCAGCTCCCAGCTCCCAGCTCTCAGCTCCCAGCTCTCAGCTCCCAGCTCTCAGCTCCCAGCTCCCAGCTCTCAGCTCCCAGCTCTCAGCTCTCAGCTCCCAGCTCCCAGCTCTCAGCTCTCAGCTCTCAGCTCCCAGCTCTCAGCTCCCAGCTCTCAGCTCCCAGCTCCCAGCTCCCAGCTCCCAGCTCTCAGCTCTCAGCTCCCAGCTCTCAGCTCCCAGCTCCCAGCTCCCAGCTCCCAGCTCTCAGCTCTCAGCTCTCAGCTCCCAGCTCCCAGCTCTCAGCTCCCAGCTCCCAGCTCTCAGCTCTCAGCTCCCAGCTCCCAGCTCTCAGCTCCCAGCTCCCAGCTCCCAGCTCCCAGCTCTCAGCTCTCAGCTCCCAGCTCCCAGCTCCCAGCTCCCAGCTCTCAGCTCTCAGCTCCCAGCTCTCAGCTCTCAGCTCTCAGCTCCCAGCTCTCAGCTCTCAGCTCCCAGCTCCCAGCTCCCAGCTCTCAGCTCTCAGCTCCCAGCTCCCAGCTCTCAGCTCCCAGCTCTCAGCTCCCAGCTCCCAGCTCTCAGCTCCCAGCTCTCAGCTCTCAGCTCCCAGCTCTCAGCTCCCAGCTCCCAGCTCTCAGCTCTCAGCTCCCAGCTCTCAGCTCTCAGCTCCCAGCTCTCAGCTCCCAGCTCCCAGCTCCCAGCTCTCAGCTCTCAGCTCTCAGCTCTCAGCTCCCAGCTCCCAGCTCCCAGCTCCCAGCAGGGGAGATGGGAGCTATGAAATGGGAGGTGGGAGGTGGGCCCTATGATGCTTGAGTGAATTGTTCACACTCTAAGACTTGACCCTTGACCCCATGAACGATTAGTAACTTGGTTTGATTTGATTAAAACTCCTGTAAAAGTTACTCTGAGTAAATCTTTGTTGTTGTAGTAGTTTGTACAAATGCATCACATGGGTGTTGAGCAGGTTCCCCTTTATGATCTGTCTTTCACCTCTGTTGTCTTGGCAGACATAAATCAGTCCTCCGCGTTCACACGCCAGTCACTGGGCTTAAAATAGCGAACTTGGACGTGTTTACCCTGAGGGGGTTTCAGGTGCACTTACAGAAACCAGTTAGTGCAAATGTCGTGCCACAAATACCTTCCTTGGTTTTATTTGTGACCATTTTTTAAATTACTATTTAAACATTTTCTAAATCAACAGAGCAGAGAAAGGGGCCAGTTACAAATACCACTAACAATAATCATAAAAATAACATGTACTGTGCTTTTAACCAGTTTCCCCTGCTGTGGCTGGACCTGTGGTTTCCTCTCACTCTGTCAAACTGGTTCTTCAGGTGCCTTCCTTATACAGAAGGCTGTTTTTTAAAACAATCTTTTATTAATTAACCGCTTTCACATCCTTTTTTTAAAAAACCTGTTTCTCCCTCAGAGGAGTACAGGAAAGGGCCGAACCTAAATACTACTGCTACTAAAAATAACAAGTACTGTACACATAACTCACATCTGGCACATAAATCCAGAGTGTTTTTCATTCATATGCACCTACATGAGAAAAGACCAAATCAAACTCGTAAAATAAATGTTCAGCTTTATTGATCCTCAGAGGAGAAATTCATGTGTTGCAGCAGCACAAGAACACAAATAAGTCCAGATAAATAGAGACACGTATTAAATAGATAATTAGAAGTATATGAAATAAAATAACAATAGAAATAAAAATATAAACTATTAAAGAGCAATTAAACTCAAACTTACAAGGCAAGCTGCACACATACAGTACAGTACCCACGAACAGTGTTGTACTTAAACTAATACTGCAGTACTGTCTCAAGTGAGGTGGCACAGTGGTGAGATTAGTAACAGCAAAGTATAGTACATGTAAGAGTAATATGATACCATCTACTGTAACAGCGTGCAGCAGATTAATATGATTAAGTAAAAATACTTTTCCTTTTCTCCTGATAGTATTTTCAATTTGAGATTACAGATTTAGATAATTGTATATCAGAACAGACAGATAAACAGGAATAGATAAACAAAATAGCAACGTATCATGCATCACTACCTTAAACCAAAGTAGCATTTCAGTCAGGTGCTCCCCCTGGTCTGGTCTCTTCCTGACTCCTGACTCCTGGCTCCTGACTCCTGACTCCTGGCTCCTGGCTCCTGACTCCTGGCTCCTGGCTCCTGACTCCTGGCTCCTGGCTCCTGGCTCCTGGCTCCTGACTCCTGGCTCCTGGCTCCTGACTCCTGGCTCCTGGCTCCTGGCTCCCGACTCCTGGCTCCGGCTCCCGGCTCCCGGCTCCTGGCTCCCGACTCCCGGCTCCTGGCTCCCGACTCCCGGCTCCTGACTCCTGGCTCCTGGCTCCTGGCTCCCGGCTCCCGGCTCCCGGCTCCTGGCTCCGCTCCTCTGAACACCTGTCTGTAATCAGCTCTTCACCACTCCCAGCTGGCTCACCTGCCTCGCATCCGCTCGCACTACTTCAGCCCAGCTCCACCCAGATGGCTGTTTCTGCCACCGCGGCAGCTGTGCTCAGGCTTGTAAATGTACTTCCATTGCTTACCAGTATCCCCTGTTCTTCTTCCAGTGATTAACGCTGGTTTTGGCTCCTGTGAACTCCAGAACTCCTGCCTGAGGTGGGCCCTCTCTAGAGCCGGTGTTTGGTTTGTCCGTTCTGGGTTACTGTAGAAACATGGCGGTGCAACATGGCGGCCTCCGTGAAAGGGGACCCGCTCGCTCTGTAGATATAAAGGGCTGATTCTAAGGTAACGAAAACATAAGTGGACTTTGAACACTCGTACCAGCAAACCTGACTGGAAAAAGTAAGAGAGGTCATCGCACGCTTTGAAGAGGTATGTCCACGGGAAGAGCAACGTTCAGCAGCTGCACTGAAGATACGGAGCTGTAGCCCACGGTGAGATGCCACCAGAGAGACAGCGGCAGTGCCCCGCAGGCCAGCAGTGGGTGATCGCCAGCCAGGCAAGCAGCCAAGATCGGCCACCTTCCGGGCATCCTGCTTACTTCAAAACACCGGGGAGCAGCACCGTCAATGCAGCGGTGACTGACTTGACCAAAAGAGAGACCTGCAGTACCTCATCCAAGTGCACTTGGCTGCCCTTCTTAACACGTGGATGACAGAAGATACAGCGGTGCATGTCTCCCTGTCCTTGGAAGGAAGAGCACTGCAGATCCTAACACCCTCCCGCAGGAAGACTGAAGCAGCTGGCCTACCATCGCGGAGGTGATGCAGCAGCAACTGTATTTATGCTGATGACCCAGAGAAGGGATAGATCCCTGTGTGCCTCAGAGAAATGTGTTTTGTACCATTGTACAGCAGTTCTTTTAGTAATGATCGTGTTGAGAACGCTGTCATGTGACTTGCAATTCTGACTGCAGCCACTACAGCGACAACACAGCCCGCACTGACGGCTTGCTCGAGCCCGGCTATTAAACAGCAGTCACTGCCATTGGATTGACTTCAGTATGGGTCGGCTTGGTGCAGTACAACCATGCTGCGCTGCCCTGCCTCTTCCCAATGTGTGACCTACTTTTCTTACACGATCGAGATCAAAGCGGGAGCACTTTGTGCATTTTGTCTTTTTCTCAGAGCAGAGACTATGACTTAGTGAGACTCTAGGGATATTCATGTAATATTTAATTTTTTCCTGACCTGACGTCGCTGGCAAACAGAAGATTGAGGGATTTAGGATTAGTAATCCATTGATTCTACACTGACGACACTGACATGCACATTCAAACCAATTTACTGTGAATAGCTAGATGAAATAGTGTCATTGAAACCTTTACATGTTTTATTTCAATTCACACAAGTTTACATGATGTTTCAGGTTTTTGTGTGTGTTTCCCAGAGGAAACAGCTTATTTCAAAAGAAGCAGCAGTGTAAGATTCACTAGTTGTTTATCGTACGAAATCATTTGATTGAGCAAACATTCAGGAGTTATACTTACACCAGTTATAAACGTGTTGTGGTTAAAGTACTCTGATATTAAGACTATACAGATGCACCCAAAAGTTATGTTTCCTCCAGCTAGACGAAGACAAAAATGGAGAGAAATAACAAGTGAATTAACAAAATAAAAATGACACAAAAACTTTTTTTTCCCTTTTATCGTTACAACTGTGGTGTTGCCTCTTTGTGATTGTGAAACAATTATCACAGGCCTGCGTGCATTTCAGTCCATCACATGATATATATCCTTATCGGATTGTTTTTTTATTCCCAAATATGGATATTGATACCTGCCTCCATAATCCAGTGTTGGTGCTCTAATATGTACAGCGTTGTAATAAACCTGCAGCGTCTAAAATGGCCTTTTAACAGTCTGAACAAACACGGACATTTTGACAATAACATTACACACTACGCTTCGTACGGGCAGTGTTTCATGTCGTGGCGTGGATTGCATCAGCTGGTACAGCTGTTTATGATCAGCCCCCGGTGTCTGATACGTGTGAATCAGCCGAGCGACGGCTTCACCTCCACAGTGACACTCCCGAGCTGTGTCTGCACATCCTGCTCCTGGTAAATGTTTTGGAACCGTTGCCATGGAGACAAGCTGCGAAACTACCTCTTTTCCATCCCCATCCAAGAACAAGGGGACTGAAGGAGGAGGCAGGGAGGACGGGGGGAAACGGCGGTGATTCCAGACTACGTAGGACGCTGCTGTTGGCTGTATTTCACAGCGTCACATGTGAGTCACAGATGGTGTCGGCATCCTCGTCTTCACTTCTGCTCTGTCTGTGTGAAGAAGGAGCACTCACATCAAACCACACAGACAGGATTTCAGCTGGCTGTGGTTCTGCTCGACTGAGCCGACTGATAACAGTTGGTTTACCTCGGTAGCTGACTAATGAGGCGTGGAGGGCTGTCCCTGCTAGTCTACACACACACACACGTTACCCCACCACAAACCCCGCCCCCCTCGCCTCTGGTTCGTTAGCCTCTATTTACTTCTGTGTTAATCCTCTCCCCTTTCACAGCCCCCCTCCTGCCCTCCTCCCCGCTCTGTTGCACGCTCTCTCTCTTGCTCCTCCCCGCTCTTCCCTCAAAGCCAGAGGGCTTCTATTCGGTCCAGACTGCTTGTTACATGATGTCCTGGAATGCAACGCTCCCTCGCTACTCCATGGCTTTTTGGGTTGTCCTTGTTTTGCAGTGCAGAGAGCGCGGAAGGATGCCAGCGCCACGCTGAACCTACATCGTCTGACCTCTCCTTCCCCTACCCCTCCTGTGATCTTAACCCGTGTATCCGTCCGTCTCCCTGACCTCCCCTCTCACCCCCTGCCGAGACCTCCTCACCCCCCTGTGTCCTGATTAATGCTGCCGCCCCCTCGACAATGTTACCATGCATTAACTGGCTGCAGCCTTTCCTTGCCTTGATCTCTTCCACCTTGCTTACGCGAGGCCACAACTGTCCATCCAGCTGTTTGTGTCCAGACCACCACACTGTGGACTGCACCGGCCAAGGGCTGACCAGAGTCCCGGACTCCATCCCTCTCGACGTTCGCCGTCTCCTGCTCTCCAACAACTTGATTCCCTGGATCCCCTCCGACTTCCTGGTCCTCTACAGCGATCTGGTCTACCTGGACCTGAGGAATAACTCCCTCTCCCAGCTGGAGCCAGGGACCCTGAGCACCTCTTCTAGATTAGTCTTCTTGGACCTGGGGAGCAACAACCTGACGGAAATCCCTTCCGGGACATTTGGAGAGTCCAGGAGTCTGATCAAACTGCGACTGGGGAACAACCCCTACCTAAACATGGTAGGCAGGGACGCTTTCATGGGGTTGACTTCTTTGAGGGAGCTGGAGCTGGAGAGGAATGGTCTCACAGAGCTGGACATCAGCGTCCTGGAATCCCTGCCCTCCCTCCGGATGCTGCGTCTGGAGGGCAACCCCTGGCTCTGCAACTGCCACTTTGCCAAACTATTTGTATGGCTGACAGAGAACCGCCACAAGCTCCCAAAGGGTAAGACATCAGCTGCTTAATGTACAGACTTGCAGTCTTTGCAGTCCCAGGCCAGAGCAGAGAAAATTCAATCAATTCCCTGAGGTACATTTACTCTTAACATTTGATTCATCAGTTGCAGTGCGAACAAAGGAAATCCAACGAAAAACACATCAACACAAAAACAAAACTTGTTGGTTACAGTCTGAGAGCAGGCCTCCATCTTTGTACTCGGAGGTCCACTAAACACTATCTCTGTCGCACTGTTTGTTGGTCTCAAAATGGAAGTGAATTAGACGACAGTTACATCTTGTTTATCTGGTGCTACAGTTGACGTTTTCTGGTATCATCAGTATCAGGGCAGGCAGAGCTGTGGAACCAGACCCAGTGGATGAGACAAAGCCACTGCTGCACAACACTGAAGGCATTTATACAGACATCAGTGCAGTTTACAGAGTGAACAAGATTTACCTCACTAGTAGTGTTTCTCAGACATACAAAGACTCAACTTACAAGATAAACACAGGATTAAACTTCCTGCATTTCACAGAAATATGTTGAAAAGTCCAACTCTTCCTAGTCGAGGCAAAAATACAAAACACTGACAACAAAAAGAGCCAATGCTCTTATTTTCTCTGGACTGAGAAATGAAAAGGTCCACGTTGCAGACATGAGTCTCAGTCTACCAGTTAAATGAATATATGAGCAAATATACCAGATTATCACAAGTCATTTGAGGTAAACACTGACTTCTCGTGGAAATATTCCTTCTTTTTTTATTAATATTGCTCACAGTCTCTGCAAGTCGTGTGAGTTACTCACACTGGAGCTCTCCAAATACTGACACATACTGTACTAAACTAGATTTAGTGCTCCTCTGCAAAGCCTCATCGACACCCTAACAGTTAATCTCTGAGGTGCGACTTCTATCGGATGTGCAGTAGATGGATTTCCCATTTCCCAACAGTCACGTACGTGTGTGTGGCCACGTGGCAGAAACCACACTGCCACAACGTCATGATATTTTGGATATGTTCGGTATTTAAACATAAAGCAACTAGCTGGAAAACAATAAAATTACTTCGACTAGCTTTTATTGGAACTTTCAACTGTATGTCACAGCCTTCATCAGCAGTTGGAGTTTTCTCAGTTGTCATGATGAGACCTTAGTATGAACATCGGTCACATGATAACAGGTGGCCACATCTGGGGGAGGTAACTCCTGTGTCCGTTCAAAGACGGCCTCTGGCGTGATGTCGGATGTGATTGGCCTCCTTGATCTTTCTCTCCTCCTGGATGATGACGTTTTTGGTCTGGTGTTCGTAGAAACGCTGACCAAAACCAGCTCAGCTGCACAACTGAGCCACATTTTTAGTAAGAACTTTTAAATATTTTATATGCTAGTATAAAGTAGCATGATATTTAAACACACAGGTAAAGTACCTGAAAACTGTTCATAAGGACAATAGTTCAGTAAACATGCTTAGTTACTTTGAACCACTGGTAAGACTCGTGCAAACACACGAAGGGCATACATACGTTATCTTAACACTTTGACATACAGTACAATAAAGCCTTTTAACACTGCCTGTTATCAACGTAGTGAAGGTGTTAGCAGGTTAGGAGTCACGATTGATTTTGGTGTCAAAGCTCAGTCAGTTTACAGGGAAGTTCACCGACTCCCCCAAAAGTAACTCGTCATGGCCACTTTTGACTTTTAGGCCACTTAAATAGCAACGACTCGCTTCAGTGCGGTGACGGTGGAAATGAGACGCCCTGTTGGTTTCTAACTGGGCCGTCCTGGTTCTTGAGTTTTAAACAAGAATGAGTGAGAGAATTACGAGGCAACCTACAGACTGTAAACACAATCCCCTGCTGTTTGCATCGGCCGGGTCGAAGGTGAACGAGCATCCGGCCTTCTTCAGCACGTCTGATGCCACAACACTGACGCCAGCTACCCGTGTCTAGACTCCTTCCTCACAGCGACAGCACACGCACGCACACACACACACACACACACACTCTGAGCCTCTTTCAGAGGACGCTGTCTTGCAGTCATTTTATATCTATGTGCACACATATCTTTGTTCATGTAATCCTGCAAAATATGCACGTGTGTAATTTGTGTGCACCTGAAAACTTACATTTGCACATTCCATCAAACACGTATTTCTGCATGTGTACACCTGTGCGTGTGTTTGTGAACGCACACCTTTGTGCATGTATGTCTGTGTGTGTTCTGTCCACGTGCACGTGGTGCCCATATGAATAGATATACGTGTGTTCTTGTGCCTGTGTGTGTTCCTGCATATGTCTTTGTTCACATATCATTATGAATATATTCCAGTGGCTGTGCTCACGTACTAATGTCTGCACGTTTATGATGTCCTATTTGTGTCCCTGTCTGTCTATGTGCAGTGTGTGTGTGTGTGTGTGTGTGTGCGTGTCTGCCTCCTGCATGTGTGTGTGAGCATGAGTCTGGCTGCCTGTTGTAACGCCACGTGACTGGACTATAACCAAGCGATGAGGTCACTGAGTCCCTTTTCATGTGGAAAACCCCTTCTGGTCTTACAGTGACTCACACACACATACATGCACACACACAAACATGTGCACGCACACGCATAAACACACACATACACACTTGACGGTGATGCTTAGTGACTCGTGGGTACAGCGGTGCTACAGAGGAATCAGGAGAAAATGGAAGCGCCGCCCTCCACACGGTGACACAGTGTTTTCAGGGTGTTGCACAAAACACTTTGTGTGTATTTGTTTGTATTGCCTGGTTTAGTAAAACAATGTTCATTAACCATGGCTTGCAGAAACTGTAACGAATACACATCTAAAATAAACATGTAATGCGTTGGTGCAGAGTTAATTACTATTTTTGATGTTTAGCCTTTGGGTTAAAATAGTTATGTAATAATAAGAAGAAGAAGAATATCTCCTGTGGTTCCTAGTATGTGGACACATTCTGGCCTGCAGCATAAATATCGTGTAAAGCTGGATTTCTATTGGTGCGTCAGCGGGTTAAAGCAAAAACAAAAAGTGTAACTTTGCTTCCGGGGGTATCACCATGGCTGGAGCTGGGGCCCTGAGAGCTCTATGCTTACTAATATGCACCATTAAAGCACAATATCAAATAACACGAGTCCTTAAACCTGCATTCATTGATTGTTGGGCCACTTGGGTTCAGTGGAAACAAATTGTAAACTGATATTGTATCACCTTATAAAGTTAATATTGCTAACATGTTAGCAAACAGTTAACATCCAGCAGACACAAAGCAACATTAGCCGTTTGTTTGTGTCCACCTGATGAATGTAAGTCTAATATTCACTCTCTTCGTAGCTCTGGTTTGGTCTCCACCAGCTCCTGAGAAAAGCATCTGGCTCTGGGGGGAATGGGTGCCCAGCAGCCGGCTTTATTTTTGTAGCTTTGGCCTTTGGGTTACAGCGATGTCAGTGTGTTACCAGATCTCAGCAGTGACTTTAGTTATGGCTCAGGTTTTCTGCATGTCAAATGCTTTTGGGACTGTGATTGCAGATTGGTTCGGTAATTTGGACCTCTTCAATACAATATCATATACGTGCAGTTTGCTGTCTGCACTGTACTTAATGATACCTTAAAGGCAGCAGGGCACATACACAATGCACAAAGGGTGAAAGGTGGGGGGTTTGGTTGGGGGGTCAATAGTGAGGCACAGCAAACATTCCCATAATCATTGCATATCACAAAGTGAAATAAACAATGTAAGCATGATTACTTTGGGGAATTTAATGGTGCTATCAGTGGGTGAAATCATTGCTGAACTACAATTGAATTCATTTGCCAAAGGAAGCAGAAGCATAAATCAAATGTAAGAGTTGATTAAGCCACATCAAAGTGTCTATACTGAGCACACAGATAGTCAACAAACAGAAAAACCATCACATGAAAATCTGCATCTCGTATTCATCACGCAGTGTTTTAATCAGAGCTTTGGAGGTGTATTTTTGAACTTTGGACAGAGCCAGGCTAGCTTTTTCCCTCTGCTTCCAGTCTTTATGCTAAGCTAGGCTAACCACATCCTGACTCCAGCTCTGTAGTCAACACACACAAGATTGATATCCATCAGAACATCTCACTCTCTGAAAGAAAGCATACAAGCATATTTCCCAAAATGTCTCATATAGTACGTATCATTGATTAACTTGGTTGGTGAGGCTTTTTAAACAATGTTCACAGCTGTTGGGTAAAAATAAGAAATGTTACAAATTACAAGATCCAATCTGCAAACATAGGCCGGCTGTTGATGAAGGCATGACTTTGAGAAAGTCCAGTGTCAGCTGGTTCACTTGTTTTCTCTCTTCCCAGGTATGGAGGGGATAGAGTGCTCCCTGCCTCTGGATGGGCGTCGTGTTCCCCTCAGTTTACTCTCTGAAGACAGTTTTCGGGAGTGCCGTGGTAGCCTCACCCTCACCGACTACCTCATCGTCATCTTCTCCGGCATCTCCGTCTCGGTGGCGGCCATCGTGGCCAGCTTCTTCCTCGCCTCCACAGTCCACTGCTTCCAGCGCCTCAGCAAAGGCAGCAAAGGAGACGAGGAGGAAGGGAACGACTGATGGGAGAAGGGAAAGGCGAAATGGATTAAATAAAACGCAAGTGTTTCATACAAAACTCTTGCCCAGAGGTCCTGTTGGTATCCCAGAGAAGGCTCGCCAAAACATGAGAGCCAGGAGAGATCGGTGGTGGGGACGGTGGAAAAGCCACACCAAAAATGCTCCCAACATGTCAACTCCAAGATCACACTGAGCTGAGAATCACAGACTGTTTTGGGAAACATCAGATAGGCTTGAATCACTGTGAGCAGGTATTGCATTAACTGAATGTAGCAATTTCTACTACTGACAGTACATTACTGACTGTAGAGACGCTGGTCAGTGCAGAAGAGCTGTAGCATTTCTCAGCAACTACTAGTTCTTGAAAAATATCTGCAGCCCTCCTCATTAAGACGGGGACTGGGTAAATGTATTCTCATCCATTTAACAAAAAACACGCCGCTGCACCAGTCACAGTCCAAAGCAGCCGAAGCAGCTGAGCTTTGCTGGGAAAGCAATTGTAGAAAATGGTTGACGTTTTAAGTCAGGCGCTACCCAGAGCGCAGGGAACTACGAAGACCTGGTTTGTGTCGGGTCCTCTGGTTTTCCACTGAGGGGGTCCACTGGTACAGCTGGTGGATAAGTGCCTTGCTCAACAGCATCTTGGTTGTTGAAAGACCAGTTGTCAGGATTTGAAAATGAGCTTTCTGAAATATTCATATTATTTAACACTTAGTTTTTATTCTACATGTTTTTATTGTATTTTATTCCAGTAATGCAACAAATGCTTCATTTTGCACCTCAACATATAAAACTGAACCTGGTAACTTTGCACACCGGCAGACTGAACTGTCAGTCGTTATCGGAGTCCATCGCAGTGCTGGTCCACAGGTGGCAGCAGATGTTCTTGGATTTGGCTTCTAAATGTAACGATTCCTTCGGCTATTGCAGACTTTCGATTAGTCCAGAGGCCTGATGTGATCTTTCCACTGCAGCAAAACGGTAGCAGAGAATTTGGACTTTCCCTCCTCACAGAGCCTTACCCACAGAGCCTACATGCACCGGTTTGCATTAAAGTCAAGCCTGCAGAAGGCAACTGTACGTTATACAGTATGAGTGTCCAACGTCTGTCCACAGTTTTATTAACATTTACTGTCTTATTATTCACAAAGACTGCAGGACAGGTAGAGATTCCAGTGGCTGCGTTGGCACTAATCTTGATAGAGCCCAAATAAAGTTTCAACTGCCAGAGCTCAAGTTGGGTCCAGAGCTCACGGTCAGGAAGTACTTGGCTGTCTAGCTTCTATCTACATGCCCATCTGACCTCCTTGGCCTAAAAGCAGCAGTTCATGCCCCCTCTCATTGGGTTTTCTGAAGGCTTTCTGGTAGCTTGAGGGTACGCGGACACATTTCTAAATTATGATACTTTATCTGACAAATGAGGTTATTATTTTGGAAGCTGGCTGCAGGGGTTTGCTCCCATTCAGACACCAGAGCGTTAGTGATGTGGGGTGATCAGGTCTGGCTCACAGATCCACTTAGAGATGGCCTAACATACATACACTGGCTGGAGCAAAGCAGCCTCCACCACGGCCAAAAGCTGAAGCCACAAGTGCCTTAATATGACTAACAGTCATCTGTATGTTGGCTTCAACAAATCTCCTCCAGAACTGAAATTAGTCTTTTAATAAAAGTCAGTATATACATGTTAATAATTTCCTGATAATGTCCCAGGAAGTTTTAATGGACAGAACTACTGGAACTAATTATAGAGACGAGTTTCTTAGTTGTGTTGAGTTTATAAGCAGTAGTTGACTTCAGAAAGACAGCTTTGACCTCAGAGTTTCCAACATTGGCCCTGGTCTCAACAGCCACACCGTTTCGTCTGATGCGTTTCTTGATAGAGATTTGATACAAGTGCTCCGCTTTGCAGAAACAAAGGCTTGAGGGTCTCGTCAAAAAGTTGTGGGTGACATAACAAAGACATAACAAAGACACCACGTCCATGTTTATTTTAAGCATCACACTCTACACAGTGTTATATCTCCATGCATGTCATTATTTTGTATGTTGTCTTCACGAAACTTGTTGTCTCCATCTGATGACACGGAACATCCGACAGTCGCTCTCTGAATTGTCTGTGTCTCATCAGTCGTCCACATTTCCCCTCCGAACATGAACACGTGTTGACAAACTGTGGCTGTTAATCCACTGCTGCTTCGTCTGTTGTCTCATCTGCACGCCAGGCTTCCTCTCTGCCTGCTCACATTATCTCCCCTCTCGAAGGATATGGGGAGGCGAACCTCTTCAAAAGGGCAATGACTGAAAGCAGTGGGACGCTGTAAGTGTCAGCACTGGTGTGTACTGGGGGTCGTGGATGGTAGAGCCTCCGTCAGACACACTGCGAGGCTGAGAGCGCCGTTACTTGGGGGCCACCTGGATTTGTAATCTCCAGTTTGAAGGGCTTCACGTGTTGTGATTCCCGAGGATGAACCAGGATCGTCGGGACGTTTCAGTGAGTGTGGGCGACAGAGGAACAGAAAAGAAGTAATAAAGATATTTTGCTTTGAAAAGTTAATTTTGTCTGTCTGATAAAAGCATCTGTGAGTAAAACTCTGAGGCCGTTGTCCTCTGTTGTTCTCTGACAAAACTAATGCACCAGCAGATTCCCTCGCTGACCTTCAGCTGCATCTCTCCGCGCAGAGGCTTTCGTTTTATTTTCATTTAGATTTAGGATTTTTACTGACTCGGGATCATCAGTACAAACGGCATACAGTAATAATGACACAACATTAATTACTTAAACAGAGGTGAAGGCTGAATGTAAATGACTGAACCCTACTGTGACTGATATTATATATTATATACAACTTACTTTATGGACGTGGTTGGTATGCACGGTAGAATTTTCCCCAACTACTAATATTATATTCACATCAGCACCGTCACATCGTAGGTGGATGAAAACCAACGTCTCGCTGTGAAAGAAGCTTCAACAACCATTTAATCAGGCCATGTGCTATTAGCCTGAAGGCCATGAATAACTCTGAATTGCAATATTGCGTCTTGATAACTCATCCAGTGATTGGTGAAAGCATTTTTAGATTAAATATTGTTAGTATTGGACATATTTTCATTCATTCCTGTGACACTGATTCCTGGAGAGACAAACATCGAGTCCCAGCATCGTTTCATCTCTCGCAGCTCTGAGATTTGTCTCCACATTACATCATCGCCACAGTCTGTCGGCTTCAGCTTCAAATCTGTACAAACGTAAAGAAAATCAACACGTAAAGTCCATTTCAGTGTGGAATTCCTCTGTGATGTTGTCTAAAGAAACATTTAACCCTTTCGTTCAGAAATAAGGGAAATAATTGTAAATAATGCAATAATATTGATCGCACACAGACGACAACAGCCCAGTGACAAAACTAATCTAACGCACTCACCAGTCATTTCAAAACCTGCGAGCATTTCTGAAGATAATGTTTGTGTTTACCGGAGTCGCCCACTGTGATGAAACTAAACCAAAGAACTACTGCAACAGGAAGCAACAACTGAAGAAACATTCATACAAAATATCAGCACATTAAATAAGAATTGAAGAAAACAGATGTGTGCTCCAGTTTCCTGCGGGCTCCACCAATCACGGGTCAAGATCTTCACGGTCCTTTTCTCTGATTCTGGTAAACACTTTAGTACCGTGGCGTGTAAAGTGCACATTTTTTTAGACTCATTTTAAATTTGGGGCATGCATTCGCCTTTCATTGCATCGTGGTGATATTTGGATTACAGCAATAGAATAATTTTTCTGTTTCATAACATATAAATCCTGCAAATTCCCAGTTCAGTTCTGAACCTGGAAAGACAACGACATGGCGCTCTCCAAGGCCCTTTAACTCTCAGTGTTTTAGACTCTGAGTGATAGTTCTTAACTGAGTGATGTCTCTTTTATTATTATTTGTTATTTAGGTACAAGGTGCTGAGACATGTCAACCACGAGGGGCCAATATGATAATATCCTATTAAAGATGCTAACTGTGCAGCTACATTCAAACGCTTTGCCAGATCTGGAGCTCTTGGTGTAATTTCAAGACTCTGCACCCATATGAAGATGAATTTTTACTCAAAGCAGGGCCGTCTGCGTCCAGCGACCAGTGACCGATCACTGATCCCTGCCACAGCCGAGACGCTGCACATGAATATGCTGTTCTGGCATCAAGAAATAGTTCCAGCATGTAATTCTCCCTCAAAACAAACCAGATACAACATGTTAATCAGCGAATTTGAGCTTCGGACAGAGCCAGGCTAGCTGTTTCCCCCTGCTTCCAGTCTTTGTGCTAAGCTAGGCTACCACGTCCCGACTCCAGCTCCGTGCTGGACACACAGACACGAGATGAGATCCTCACTCTCAGAGAGAAAGATAATAAGTGCGTTTCCCATAATGTGGAACTATTCCTTCAAGAAAAAGACGAGCTGTATGATGTATCGCACAGCACTGTTCATGTGCAACAACACAGTTATGACCTATCGCTGTGCTGCTTTCGTAAAACAGAAATACTTTTTCTCATTCACTAATTCATTCGCTCATTCATTGGCTGTTAATGAAACTGCCCGCAGATGGTTTACAGCAAAGGTCTACCGGCACACGGGAGGGACGTTATGCCCTCTGAACTGCTGGTGGACTTATTATAAAACACATACAGTGTTAATCCCCTGAAGAAAGAGGATCTGTAATCACATCAAAGAATCTGTGCACATGTACCGTTTAGGGAGAGGATTCGTTCCAGATGTGCTCTAAGTGAGCGTGCTGATGTCTGAGGCCGGACAGCAGAGCCACGTGTGCTGCCGAGTGAAACTGCAGCCTCTGGAAACAGCGCACAGACAAAGCGCCATGTCAGACTGAGGCGCCCACAGCACAGGACAGCACAGGGGAGGCGAAGCATTTGTATCCTCACTCTTCATCCTTAGTGCCCAGCTGGAAGGAGGCGATGATGAGAACATTTCCAGGAAATGAGGATTTCCCCCTCCATCCCATTCGTTCTTATTGTCACCATGGTTACAGGTACCAAGGCGGAGCGACAGAGTGACAGAGGGAGTGATTTCAGACGCAGACACACGTACTTTTTTCATTTAAAGGCCACGCAGTGGATACATTTACGCACTGGTGTAGTGAAATGGTAAACGTAGCGCACGACACAGTGAGCCGTGACTTTGGACTCAGGCACCTTCTGCAGGTCGGACGCTGAGTCACTGTTCAGCTGTCGCCATGTCTCCCCAGCCACGCTAACAGCTCCGGGGACGGCTCTCAGAAACCAGCAGTCTACTTATAAGCATCTCTGTCACAAGCAATGATGCTGTGTTACTGCACATACATACATATACATACATAGAGAGAGATTCAGAGCAGAGCTGCTTTAGTTGAACTGTTGGAGAGCCAGTCAATATTGTCACTGTCTGCAGACGAATGCAATAAACTCCTGTCACGATAAGATGAGAATCACCAGCGAAACATAAAAAGCAAGTGTATTTATAAAGCACCTTTCAGGAGCAGACGTCACAAAGTGCTTCACAATAAAAGAGAGTAACAGACGTGAATGCAGACATCGGAATAAGAAGAATAAAGATGAACTTTATGTTGTGGCCGTAATAATGGTAGGTGGCCGTAATAATTATGACGGGAACAAAGGAGGAAGTGTGGCGAGGTAGTATAAAGAGCTACAGTCACGGGTGGAGGCCTGGGTGGAGGCCTGGGGTCACACACAGGACTTTCACGCAGGAGACAGCTGTTCGTGTCCCGTGTGAAACACGGCTACATAAGGTATAAACCTTTTCCTAAACCTAACCAAACTGCAACCGTTTCACACTATTGTTACCATGACGACGAAGGTCATATATGTCGTTTGGGGAGTCACTGACAAACGACCTCTTCTGTCGCGTAGGTGCGAGGACGTGCTGCTCTCGCACGAGCTTAACAGGGCACTTAACAGGACTTGTGTTGGTTCCGGGGGTTCGTCCACGTGCTGCTGCTGTGACATTAAAAAGCTTTCTGAGCTCAACGTAACTTGAAATGTAGCTACTATAAATGAACGCCGTAACGCGGGACTCACTGAGCTCTGCCGGGTTTCCCTGCATGTGTCGCTGTGCGGCGGTTTCCTCCTGAGTGTGTGTGATTAGACTGAAAGTGAGTCCGTTCGGGTGTTGGTGGGTGTGCGGGGGCGGCATGCTGCGACGCGATGGCTCATCCAGAGGTAGATGACTGACAGTGGATCTGTGAGGTGGAACAGATGGCCCCCCTTTCGCTGTGGGCCTGCCCTGGATTATGACATAAGAGCCAGCCAATGGGCTCGGGGGTTTAATAGTGTCAGCAGTAGTGTAGTGAAGGATTTACATCTGCCAGGACTGACGGGGGTGGGGGGCTGGAGTGTGACTCTCATGTTGTTGTGATGCTCTGTGTTTGCAACATGCAGTGGCAAAGGCCAAGGTTAGAAACTTAAACAGCAGAAACAGAGAGAGTGAATGTTTAAAGGAAGGATCACTTTAAACGAACAAGCACGAATCCAGAGGCTGCGGTATTCTTGGGGTTCAAATTCATATGTATGAATAAATATTAAAAGTAATATATTTTATGAGAGGGCCCTGGTTAACATGTAAGATTAATGGTGGTGGTGGTGGTGGTGGTGGTGGGGGTATCCTGTCCCTCACAGCTGATCGGACAGATGACACTGTGGTCCGGATGGATTAGTGTTCTGCGCTGATCAGCTGCAGAGAGGAAGCCAGGCCAGTAATCATACACGCAGCTTTGAAATCACGGTTTCATCCGAACCAGCGGCGACTACGGCAGCGATGCATCGTTTTTCTAGAGTCGGTGGAGATTCCCCTGAGAAACGCTGCAGCTGCGATCAATAATTACTGTTCGCAGCGTGTAGATACGCCCTGAACTTAGCGAACTTAAACTCAAGTGTTTTTTATTCGTTTTCTTTTTTAATTTTAGCGTGGTAGAAAACGTTGCATTGTGTATCTGACGTTTCCTCTAGCGCCACCAGCAGGTCAAAGTGTTCACTCATCCAGTAAAACATCTCATTTATGGATTTGCACTAAATTTTCACGGTCCCCTGACGATGTAACCTGATCCAATGACCTTCTCTCTAGCGCCACCATCAGGCCGACATGTTAACGTGTCCGACACTTTGGTTTGATGACGTTCCCATCAGCCTCGGCTGCGCTCTGTGTCAACACGCTAATGTTAGCATGCTAACACCCAAAACTAGCAAACATGGTAAACATCATAGGCCACCTGCTGAACATTACCATGTCAACATCGTCATTGTGAGCATGTTAGCATGCTGACGTTAGCATTCAGCTCATAGCCGCGCAGAGCTGCTAGCATGAGTGTGTGCGTTTTCACGCTGGCAGTCCTTTTGTCTTTTGTTGCGCCGATCGCAACGTAGACAAAAGATATAGAGAGCATGCAGTCGCCCGATGCTTTCACACACTCAAAGCGTTTCTCCTACCACTGCCATGACGAAACCAAACTATCCTCCTCTCTTCCCCATCGGACACTCAGGCGGAGGCAGCAGCACCGACTGGATGTCGAGGCGCCATCTAAAGCTGGACAACACTGAGCGCGTGTTCCTCAGCCCGTCACCTCTGCCGCCGCTCTGCCGGGCGACCCTGGACGGCGAGCTGCCGATTATCCGGCAGATTGCCTGAAATGTGCATCCAGAACAATCTGGTTCACAAAGATTTGCACCAGGGGTCAGAATAAATCAGAGGTCTGTGAATGTTTCGTGAATCAGACTGAGAGTTTTATTTTTACAGCAACTCTGAGATATTATTGGGCCAGGTGAGACATCAGAACCTGCGGAGCTGGAGAGAAAGCCCAGCCCCTCGGACGTTCACCGTGTCCTCTGTCGGGTCGGGAACTGCAGCTGCAGCCACCTCACCGCCCGTCCTCTGAGTCCGCTTCAGTCAACATCAAACAAAGCACTTCGTGTTCATTTCTTCTGCTTCGGGGAGGAACTCTTCTTTAACTTGTTCGTGCACGACAAGCCAAATGGCCCGACATCATTCTAAGCATCGCACTGGATCCATATTTCTGCTCAGCAAACACTGGAAATACCAAGCAGATATTCCTTATTTTAGACGGCGCTCCTCTTATTGAAGCCACACAGCTGAGAAACGTTTCTGAGCCACTTCTCTCAGCCATCCTCATCTACCCATGTTGTTATTTTACACAGCTGCACCTTGTGTTGGGTCACATTAATAAACTCCTCTGCTGCAGATCTCTCTGTAATTTGGGTGAACTGACCCTTTAAGTGTTTGCTTTGCTTTTTACTGAACGTAATTAAGCAGCTTTGTGTCCTTGGGGTCACCAGTCCAGCATTTTGGAAGATATTTTTGCATCTCAGGTGTCATCTCAGTGCAACAGCGCCCCTCTGCGGAGGAAACGGCAACTCGCACTTCTACCTGCCGGAAGTGCTCGTGTTGTGTTTGCGGTCTCTGCGTTTTTGCCCCGTGCCCGGCCGCGCACAAGAGTCGGATGCCTCAGATGATAACTCAGTTGAAAGTACTGTTCGCAGCAGCTTAACTGCATCCGGGAGATGCGCTCGCTGCTATCAGCTAGAAAAACACGCTTGTTTGATCCGTCGGCTGAGTGACAAAGCGCAGCAAAAAATACGACGCGACCCTGGTTTTGTAAATATCAGTAACACATTACATTACAGTGTTTTCAGCCGGCACAGTTTTCTTCACCAGTGCAGCTTTTTAGGTGGTAAAAGTTAACAACAGAGCATTTAAATTCGCAGTTCAAAGCAAAAGTGTCCGTTTGTCCCGGTTTTGTTCCGGTTTTGTCCCGGTTTGCGTGAACGCAACACGAGAGGAATGGTTTGTTTTCGTCACGTGACCGGAAGTGTGTGTTGGAAGTTCAGCGCCAGTAGGAAGTGTGTTTATTTACGATGCAGCGACACACAAGCCTGAAGTGTTGAAAAACAACATTGAGCTCTTTATTGTGGGAGCGGAGACCGTGTTTTGTATGAAAGCCAGCGCGGCTACTGTCCCCCGCGAGTCTGGTTTACCGCCAGCTGGTTGTTTTTGGCTGTGAGGACTCAACCTTCGCATGCTAGTGCTAGCTCAGGGGCTAGCTAAGTTGGATCACAACCTTGCCCTGTCCGTCACCACAGCCCCGCGGAGTGTCGTCCTGCCTGCTGATGGTGGGCAACTTTCGTTTTCACTTTGTCCTAGTTTAGCTAATGTCGACGCACGGCCTGGCAGTCCACGGTGTGCAGTTAATGTGACGCTACCTGTCCCGCAGTGCTGTCCTTAGTTTGTTTTGACAGCCATGACCAGCCGCTGGCAGCGACAGGGACTCCGCAGGGCTGGGTCGATAAGTCCATGAGGAGCTACAGCGGTCGTCTTCGGCGGTGAGTCCGTAGCTGTGCTGGTGTATTACACTGCTAACAGCTAACTTTAGAGGAGTCCTTAAAGTTACTGTCACTGTGCCAACGTCGGATAAGTGAAGGCAGCCTCGGATAAGCCTCTGGCTGACTGCTCTGTTACTGGAGGAGGGCAGACTGGAGGTTTCATTAGGCAGTTGCTGTATTTCTTGTATGCCGAATATATCTACAGACTAGCTATTCTTTATCGCCTTTAAAGTCGTACTGAAGCAGGTACTTACTTGTGTCTATGAGCAAAGTATTATTTTAAAATGCTAGATTTTAGAATGGAGTTCGGCAGACTCCTAAACAGGAGAGCAGAATGTATTTGCCTAAAGTTTACTGCCAGTATGAAACCACTCTGTGTCAACAGATGAGTAAAATGAGTGTCCTGTGTTTATTAGACACTGACCCCCCACCTGTGAGGGCTTTTACCTGGAGTAGCTCTCTTCATCCCTGAGCCACCAGGATGTTGGAGGGCCTCGTTGCCTGGGTGCTAAACACATACCTGGGAAAATATGTCAGCAACCTGAACACAGATCAGCTGTCCATCGCCCTTCTGAAAGGTAATCACACACCTGTCTGTTTTTCTGCTCACTTTTAATGGTTCTTTTACAAAGCATGCTGGATGTTTGAACGCCTCCTCTTCCTCCTCCTCCTCCTCCTCCTCCGTATGTATCAGCTTGCATAGACTTGACACTTTGTTTAAGTAATCCATCAAAATGAACTTGATTTCTGCTTTTATTGTTGTGAGGTGGTAACGACACATTAACTCAAGCTGAATTCTGTATGTAAAGACTTAAGGCTGCCACGAAGCTGTCTGTTTCGCTTCTCTTTGAGCTTCGACAGTTTAACAGTAGTTCAGAGCTGACACATGCCATATTTCTGTGTCAGCTAGCTAAAGCTAAGTCACTCTGATGCAGCAGCTCTGTAATAATGTTCAGCTTGTTGCTGATTCGACTGGAGTTTGTGCTGCTGTTGAACTCTGCATGGGTTTGTCTGTTTCCTGTCGTTGCTCAGGCGCGGTGGAGCTGGAGAACCTCCCTCTGAGGAAAGATGCCCTCCGAGAGTTTGACCTGCCGTTTGAAGTCAAAGCAGGTGAGACACACGCACAACACGTACTGCATGTGAGCCTCATTAACCCTTTCTGATTGGTCCGTGTCATTTCCCTCAGATTACTGTGCAGGAGCTGTGCGCTGACGTTCGTGTGCTTTGGGGGGTTTTTTCTGGAAGCAGGTGGATCTCAGTGATGAACTAAAACTTTACTAATGTGAACTAACATGACATCGAACTGCGATAGGGGGGCCATGATATCAGCAGTCAATATGGCGGGTACATGGAGGTTATTTTAATTAGCCTCCAGACTCCGAGGGAGGTTTGAGAGTGCTTCAGAAGGGAAAGTTTGATCGGTGCTAGAGACAAAGCAGGAGCCCTGATCTGTAACTGTTGGAGATCCGTATGTTGTGGCTCTAGATGTAAGAGACTCCTTCGCTCTTTGCCTTATTTATGCATGAATATTCTTTAGAAATTGTCCTTAAAGCTGCGTTATTGTTTAGGTTTCGGCTACTTGGGGGTGGAAGAACAAACACGTCAGAACTATTTATATCACCTGATGCATTGTCTTTTTCCTCGTTTGCACTAATTGTACATTGCCGGAGGATCCCAGGTTACAGTTTATGACCATGTTCCAGCCCAAATGGATAAACAACACGGCCACGTGAAGAAATAATAATCATTACCATATTATGACCGTACTGTAAGTTGTTCAGAGAGATTTTAGTATGAAAATCAACATGAAACTATAAACGCGAGGAGGACATGCCCCCCAATCGCCAGTGGAAATCCCGCCCTCGTGTATACGGGACGGTATGCCACCACACTAAATTTCTGTCCTCCTGATTATTGTGAAAAACAACTTTTTTCCTGTTGTTCTTTATGTAGACAGCGGGCTCGGGACGGTAAAGGTTGAACTCCGTGTTGCACTTGCGTTCTTACAAGAGGCAGATTGAAAAAGAATCGTCCAATCAGCAGAGGCCGAGATGTCCTGACTTTTTGTGCCTAGTATGTGTCAAACTCCAAAAAAATGCCTACATTTCCCATAATCACAACCAGTGAACTGAAGCACTAGCAGTGAGTGACCAGGAGTCACGGTTTAACGGATTATCCATCACATCTGCGGGAGCTTTACAAAGAGCCTCTCGTTCGGCTCAGAAATACCCGATTTGCATCTTGTTTGAACAAAATGGCCGACCTGCTCTCAGCATAGTCCGAATTATATCTAAACAAAGCGTTTGGCTGCAGTGTGATCATCGTGTTGTCTTTCACCAGGCTTCATTGGAAAGATTACCCTGCAGATCCCTTTCTACCGGCCTCACAGCGACCCCTGGGTCATCTCCATGTCCCAGCTCAACCTCATCATCGGCCCCGCCCAGCTGCAGGAGTACGATGGAGAGAAGGAGCGAGAGGAGGAGAGAGAGCGCAAAAAACGCCTCCTCAAGGCTCTCGAAGACAGATTCAGAGTAGGTGGATCAGCACTACACACTGTTAGTCCCACTGATGGGCCGCATTTAGTGTCCTGCTCTCTAATGAGCGTTACGGCCTCACAGGGCACGGCAGCAGCTACAGACACTTCTGTCTGTTGCTTATATTCTCCTCCACTAACTCGCACTCTTTGTCTTTAGAGCTGTTTGTTGTTGTTGACTGTGTGTGTGTGTGTGTGTGTGTGTGTGTGTGTTTCTGGATATATGATCGTTTGTGTTTGGCTCCCGCAGAGCGAGTGTGAACAGAGGGGAGAGTCTTACTGGTACTCTGCCACGGCCTCCGTGGTCACCAGGATTGTGGAAAACATCGAGGTAAGACATCCAGCATTAGAAGCTGGATATATATATATATATATATATATATATATATATATATATATATATATATATATATTCAGCAAAGTCATTTATTAAGCAAAATGAACTGATGAAGAACTGAGAGATCAGGCTGAACTCTGATGTTCTGCTTTATGTGCAGCTGAATATCCAAGATGTGCATCTGAGATTTGAGGATGACTTCTCCAACCCCGAGAAACCCTTTTCCTTTGGGGTTTGCATCAACAACGTTTCTGCTCAGAACCCCTCCAAAGAGTCGGTAAGTGTTCACTCAGAGCGACTTTAAACTAATCACACTTTGTTCCTTCTCATTCGGGCTTTTAGTGGATCAGGAGAGTTTAAAGATCAGAGGTATCCATGAGAACAGGTGCTGCATTAGTTCATATAGCATCACTTCATACATGCAGTAGGTCAGTAATACAGAAGCACATTGCATTCACCAGAGTAATAGTTAGCGTCTCGTGTTTACGAGATCCGTGCGTGGTAATAATCAGATCTTTATGTTGTGATTGGCGGCCTCAGGGGACTCAGGACTACCACGGGGCTTTGGTGCTGAGGCTAACGGGGATTTTCTTTGTCTTCTGCAGGTCCAGAAGCTCCTCCGACAAAAGCAGCTGGAGATAGAAGACTTCAGCGTCTACTGGGATACAGAGTGTGAAATGCTGGGAAAGCTGCCCGTAAACCAGATCCAGGTCAGACACTGGGGACTCCGGCTGCCTCCCTGGAGTTTCCCATTTCACTTTTCCTTTAGACTTTTATCCTGAGCCGTGCAAACACCAGCATGCAGACGCTCCTGCTGCTGAGGACAATGACCTGTTGATGTGACTGGTTGTTGTACTGCCAGGATATTTACCCATTAAATGAATTTACCCTCCTGACTTTAAGCATTGTGAAAGAGTCATGATGGCAGTTCAGGTATATTTTAAATGAATGCCTAACCCTACCGATATGAAGCACAAAGTACAAGCTGCTTGCACTGCGAGACCTGTGGAACCTGCCAATTAGAAAGAATGATGTAATGCGATGATGCAAAACCAGACTAGATGTAGATGCATCGTCCGGTCAGACTCGGTCCAGTGGAAGAGGTAAAGGTCCACAGGAGTCTTCTGATGGTTTTGTAACTGTGCAGGAGGCGATGACCCAGTGTATGCAGAGCCGTGAGCATCAGTACATCTTTGAACCAGTGTGCGCCTCCGTGTTGCTCAGAAGAAACGCCTCCAAGGAGCCTCTGAGGTCCCGAAACACCCCACGGATTGAAGGCCAAGTTCAGCTGGAGCCCATGTCCTTACGCCTGTCACAGGTCTGTATGAACACCTGACGGTAACATCTCTGACACGCTGAAATCCTCAGAGCTCAAAAGAAAAGACAAATGATCTTTTCCCTCTTGATTGTGCATCTCTAAACATGTACCTATTTAAACTTTGCTTACTTTATATTTTAATACTTTAAACCACTTAACCTGTAGGTTAAAGGTGAATGTTTATTGATTTTTACCTGCCTGTATTTGTATGAGCAAATAGATAAGAGAATATAAGCACAAATAAAACAAAACAAGCCAGGACAAAGTAACGTAACAGCGTCTCTTCGTTAGTTTGACTGCGGGGTTGTATACAGTTCCTGCTCTTTACAGCACACTTTCATTTCACATTCCTGTGTTTTATCTGGCAGATAACTGATTAGCTTAGTGACTAGCATGCGGGCCGAGCACCGACTGACTGTGTGTGTTGTCTCTTAGGTCCAGTACCAGCAGATCATGGCGTTCCTCAAAGAGCTGGACCGCCGGGAGAGAGAGATGCTTTACCGACAGTGGAGACCCAAAGTCCCCGTTTCTGGGAAGTAGGTGTATAGTTTTACAGCAAACAGCCAGCTGACACAAAAACCTGATTCCGACTCTCCAACGGAGTAAAACTGAATTATCCAACAGTCTTATTTTTCACACTAGTCTTTTAGCCTCACGTGCACGCCACGTCGTCATTTCACCACACACGTTGTTTGCGTAATAAACCTTTGAATCCCTGAGCCTGAAACAGTGATTTCCCCTGCAGCTGCCGTCAGTGGTGGATGTTTGCCATCCAGGCCAACCTGAGTGAAATCAGGGAGCTGCGGCGGCGAGGCAGCTGGGCCTTTGCGCTGCAGCGGGCGCGAGACGCCCAGACCTACACCAGCCTCTACTTCAGAAGGCTCAAAGGAGTCCCACTGAGTCCTCAGGAAGAGGTACTACGCTGTGACACAGACGTGCTGTATCAACAAACAGAAAATGTATTGCTAATAATATAATTCTGACGCTATCCGCCCTTCCGCCAAGCAGTTCTGATGAAGCACGCTGGCAGCTTGAAGGCCGCCACACTAACCTCGTTATCCAGCTTTATTCCCTCATGTTTCCATAATGTCTGTAGTGCATTACAACTACACAAATATGCACCCAGCTACATGCGTTCTTCAGCTCTTTCACATGCTGTGAAATCACTGAAACGATGATTGCGTTTGTCTTTGTCACCTAGACTGAGCTGGAGCGAGTGGAAGAGGAGCAGACGTTAGAGGAGCTGCAGAGTCTCCAAGAAATCGTCCACGACTGGTTTCGAAAGCAGGAAGAGATCGCCGAGGTAAGCTTAGATGTTTCACACTGGTGTATAAAATGAAAAGTCCAACACATCAGTGGTCTTTGTGGGAGGAGAAATGCTCTTCTGCCTCAGGTTAGACTCCTGTTAACTACACTTTAAGATGACTTCTCACACTCGCGCCGTCAAACTTGCGTGTGTTCTTCCTCCGTCTCCTCTACCAGAATGTGCGAGAGCCCAGCAGTGACCCCCAGCCCTGTTCACCCCCGACATCCATCCCAAGAGCGGGAGCTCGGGGATGATCCAGTACCTGCAGTCTTGGTTCCCGGGCTGGGGAGGCTGGTATGGAGATTCCCAGGACCCAGACAGACCTGAAGAGCTCCTGCCAAGTCCGTCCTCCTGGGATATTCTAGGTGAGAGACTCACTCCTGTCTGCTGCCAGAAGATTGGTTTCATTTGAAGACTCCTGTTTAATAAGTTAGATTTTTGTGTTTTGTATCGTCCGTAATGTTGGTTGAAGTGAAATCATATAGACCCTGATGATATAATGCTGCTCCAGCAGAGACAGAGGACTTGTTCGACCCGTTGGAGGACTCTCACACCCTGAACACGTTCACCCGGCGAGATCACCTGTTTGCCCGGCTGGAGTTCTTACTTGAGAAGGGCGGAGTCACGCTCTTCCACCAGGACAGGAGGGGGGACGCGCTGCGCGAGAGCGGCGTCATCCAGCTGGAATTCTCAGGTACACAGAAGCAGCGTTTGGACAAACGTGTCAGGGTTTGTTTTGGGTCGAGTTCTTTGCAGTGGTGCGGTCATCTTACTATATGTGGCGTCGTACTCGTCAATCTTCGCCTGACTGTTTTGATAATCAGTGCATCTTTTTCAGTAAACTGGACACGAACTGTTGGCCGGACAAAACAAGACATCGATGGACATTTATTTTCTATTTTCTGACCGTCCATTTAGAACGTTAATCAATTAACTGTAAAGACAATCAACAGATTAGTTGATTAAGAAACTAATTGCTGGTTGTAGCCCAAGAGATTTGTTTACAGGTGAAAAACAAATGAAGGGCTAGAGAGTCGTATATCATTGTCAACTCTCCTCTGTTGTTCAAGTTGTGTTTGTCCCACAAACAGACATAGTTGTTACAATAGAACATGAGCACTGCTGCCTTGCTTTAATTCACTGTTTCCACGTTTCCACAGGGGTGAAGGTGAGTGTGGAGTCTCTCCCTCGCTCCGAGTCCTCCCTGCTGTCTGTTAAGCTGGGCGGTTTGTTCCTGAGAGACTTGACTACTCAGGGCACCATCTTCCCTGTCCTGGTGTCTCCCAAAACGGTGAGCAGTGATGCACAGAGGTGGGCAGGGGCTTCATAATCTCTGCTCCTCAAGTACATGATATTTATATTATTTTCTACTGTGTGTTGTATCACGCTTCTCACGTCTCTAACATCTGTCACTTGTCGTAGGACAAAGTTGTTGTTGCCGTTAACCCGCCGTCCGGCCAGTCCAGCAGTACCTCTGGTAAGGTGTTTGTTTTCTCTTTGAGAAAAGACTTGATTTAGTCATTTTAATTTAATACTTTCTCAATTCACACAACATTAAATAACACTCTCTCTCAGCTTGTGACCACGTGATACTTTCAGTTCAGAAGTGGACTAATCTGGGCCATTATATAATTGAGTATAAATAAACTTTCCAGAGGAGTTTTACTTTGTTTTTTGGCTTGTAAAAGTTTAGAGCGAGCCATGATGTTATCCTGTGTTGCTCTGTGTGTAATGACATAGCAAAGAAAAGGCTGATGATTTGTCTGACATGCGGTTTGAATTTGATTTGATTGGTTTGAATTGGGGACTGATGATTGAAATCATCGACGGCAGTCCTAATCATCATTGTGTTCAGTCCATCCAAAATGTTCATATTGTGTGGTGTAATGACAATGCCAGCCTCTTGACTCTAGTCTTGCTTATAAATACCGGTTTAACATCTCTGTACAGTCTGGGAATAATCAGATTCACAGTGTGAATGGCATTGCACCATACTCCCACCAGCTTGCACTTTGTCTCTTAACAGATACCATGTTTGTTTTGTGTTTTGTGTTGTCAGGATGCAGTGCAGAGTGCTCTTCATCACCAGTGTTTGAGATGATTTATGAGCGTAACCCTGTGAGGTGTAAGTTTGAGAGAAGACTGGAAGTGAACACTAGTCCACTGAACATCATCTACAACCCACAAGCAATCAAAAAAGTGACTGAGTTCTTCTACAAAGGCAGAGTTCATACCTCAGGTAGGTACTGAAACTTGCTGCCCTTTTTTGGTGTGCATACATTTTGTTACAATTTCATTGTAGACAGACAACAGAGTTTTATAGAAATTGCAGTTACGAACAGGAACATTTACAGTTTCCTGTAAACATGTACTCCTTGATTTAAAAAAATAAATAAATAAATAAAAATTTAAGACGTAAAGTTTACTTTGTTATACACGTCTACCAACTGCGTCAGTGCTGTTGTTGAAAGTCAAATTATACAACTGATTTAAAGAAGTAAAAAAACAAAACAAATTTAAGTAATTAAGAAAAATAAGGGATCAGTGAGCAACAATGCAGATAAAGAGAACTGATGAAGCAAGCCACAAAATGACAGTCCAGTCATGATCAACTTAATTAGATGATGGTCTAAACAGTCTAAACCCTCCTTCAATACGTGGCCTTTCCTGAGTTAATTAGCGCCTCTGCTCATTTTTCTTGAAGGCTAATATATTTCATGGAAGTATTGTAATTTTTGGCAGAGCCGCTCTTAGCGGGACGCCTCCTTTATGATATGCTGCATGAAAGAACCCTTCACTGTAAGCAAATTGTACTCTTAGAATTTGGACAATTTGGAGATGGAAAGATTTTGGGCCCCGCCAAACTGTAGGTCATGTTATCAAAGACACTTGTTCACATTACGTTGCATAGCGCTGAATCCATGACAGCAGGTTGAAGAGCCCACAGGCTAGCATGCGCAGACCGCACAGCATCGTAGCAAACATCACAGACCCAGATAAACCTGTAAAACCTTTGTTTAATAGAATAACAAAGCCTCACTAAATGTGGTAAAGCATTTACTTGTGCGGTCTCCTCTCTGATTATAGAAGTCCATAAACTCTTTCACCACCACTTCAAAGAAATGCAACTCACAACATTACTCACTGAAGTTATTTGAAGCCACATAGTACTAATGTCATTTCTCATTTACTTCTGATACTTTTGAATACCAGCAGATTATTGTATTTTAAACATATGTCTTTGATACCCAGGTTTTGGCTATCAGTCAGAGCTGGAGCTGAGAGTGGCAGAGGCTGCCAGGAGGCAGTACAACAAGTTGAAGATGCAGACCAAGGCAGAGATCCGACAAACCATTGATCAGCTACTTGTGGGAGAGTTTATTGTAAGAGAGAGTCACTGGATGGTGTCATGAAATAATTGGTAGTTGAATCGTTTCTAAATCCCACTGCTGTGTTTGCTTTGAAGGAAAACAGTAAGCGTTGGACCATGAAGTTGGACATCTGTGCACCCCAGGTGATTTTCCCAGATGACTTCCAGTCAGGGGACCCAATGCTAGTTGTTGTTGATTTAGGTAGAATTCTCCTCACAAACTCTCAAGGTAAAACAATCAACCATTTTACCAAACAAATAAAAAGGATATAGCCAAATACCCTCATTATTTTGCCTAATGAAGTTTCTAACTCAGCTCATACCTATTGTTATTCATTTTCTTTGAAGATGACACTAAGGCCAGCTCAAAAGCTACTCAACCTGAAAGGGAAGACATGAGTGATGATGAGTACCAGACACCCCTTGCCACCCCTCCAGAGTCTCCACCACCTGAACTAGACATGCCTTTGAAAGAACAGTTCAAAAGCACTGAACTTCCCAGCCTCAGATCCCCTGAAAGTACACAGGCCTACAGCAGAAAGCTTTACGAAAAATACTCCTTGTCCTTTAAGGACCTGCAGATAATGGTTGGTCGCTGTAAGGACAACTGGAAACATCTTCAAGAGAGTGAGGTAGGGCCTACTCATGTGGTGGAGAAGTTTAATGTGCTGCTGCAGCTTGAGCAGAGACTGCGCTACACATCAGACCCCCAGCTCCCTGGGGCCGTGCTGTCAGGAACCCTACCAGACCTCAAGGTCCATATCAACCTTGAGAAGATGACCGCCCTTAGGAGTTGTCTGGCAAGGCTAAGTTCATCTGAAGGGGACAAAAGCCAAGAGAGAAGCCCAAATATAAGGTCTCCTGACCCTCTTACCCTCCGCCATGACAAGATCTTTCAGAGGGAGGACAGCTCCTGGAAGCTGCAAGGTTCAGCCAAGAACCTGACCCAGAGTGTGATGACTTTAGAGCAGCACACACGGGAAGTCCTGGTGGAATCCCGTCTACTATTAGCTGAATTCAACATTAACTATATGCAGCTTGGTGTAGAGAGTGACGGACGCTACATATCTGTTCTCAAGGTATTTGGCACAAATGCTAATTTTGTCAAGCGGCCTTACGATGCTGAAGTCTCTCTGACTGTCCACGGACTTCTGCTGGTGGACACCTTACAGACCTATGGCTCAGACTTTGACCTCCTTGTGGCTTCTCATAAGCATCTCAGTTTTGACATACCCACGGGCAGCCTCCGAGAGAGCCAGCCTTCGTCCCCTGTGTCGTCTGATGGCAGGTCTCCCCAGCATCAGGGCCACCATACTGAGTCATCCTCTGGTATACTCATGGATAGACTCTCCCCCTTCAGTTCCTTTCTCAAAGACCAGGAGGCCCTGATTAAGCTTGAGTACCAGTTTGTGAGCTCAGACTGCCCCTCCATGAACCTGGACAGCTCCCTTCAGGTGACAAGCATGCAGGTCAATAACTTGGACATCATTCTCAACCCTGAGACCATGGTGGAGCTACTGAAGTTCCTCCAGAAGTCTTTCCCCAAAGAAGAAAGCACCTGGATGTCATCAGCGCAACAACATACAACACAGCCTTATAGTGAGGAAGGGGAGGGGACATATCAGGCCACCTATGATCAGAACAAAGAGCTGACTGTGGAGATCCACCGCCTTAATCTGCTTCTCCTTCGGACCGTGTCCACTGGCACTGTCCTGGGTGCTGAGAAGAAAGGGTTGAAGATTGCCACCGCCAGCATCACTGGCACCAAGGTCAATGTGTCCATGGGCAGTCGGTTGGACATCAATGGTTCACTCGGGTCCATGCAGTTGGTGGACCTGACCCAGGAAGGAGGCCGAAGCCAGTTTGTGGTCAGCATTGGAAGTGTTGAGGACAGCTCCTCAACTCTCGGCGGATTAACGTTCCTTGCTGACACAGGAGGTTCTCCCTCAGAAGCTTTAAACTTTCGCCTTATGGAGAAATCCCAAGGGGAGTGTTCCTTGCAACTTCAAATGGCATCCTTGCACTATAACCACTCGGCCAAGTTCCTGAAGGAGCTGAGTTTGTCTGCCAATGAGGTCGAAGACAATTTCCGCTCCATGCTGAAAAGTGCTGCCACCAAAGTGTCAACCGTTCTAGCCACCAAGACGGCAGAGTATAGCGGTATGGTTTCGCTCTTTGAGACACCCTCACGGAGAACTCGAACTCAGAGTCAGAGCTGGGCTTATCCATTTGAGGACGACGAGGATCTTCCTATGGAGGAACCTGAATCCACCCTAGACACATTCTTGGTGAAGCTGACCCTTAATATCAGCATTGAATCCCCAGTTGTGTCCATTCCCCGTAAACCCGGACACCCTGAGCTACTGGTTGGTCATCTGGGAAGCATAACAATCCAGAATTTTGTCACTGGGCAAGACTCTGAAGGGGGGAAGTTGCAGGTGTTGGTGAAGGATATTCGACTGTATTCACTCAACATGAGTCATTTGGTTTTGAAGAGGGCACCCAGAGGGGATAACGCTGGCATGTCACCATCTCACAATGGGAGCGTCAATCAGGATGAACCACAGTTCACCCGTCATGACTTCTTTGAATCCCTCAGTCGCGGAAAAGGTGAGAATGTCACAAATTTTAAAGGGATAGTTGTATTCCGAATGCTTGATTTTGTGTAAATGTTAATGCAAGTAAAGCAAGCATACATTTTATGTGCAGTTTGTGACACAAGTTCACATTATTTATTTTCTTCATCAGCCTTTCATATATTGAAAGACACCACTATACAGTTCACCCTGGAGAAAGTTCCCGTTGACGAAGACACCCAATTTACCTTCCTGACCACAGAGGAGCCCTGCGAGAGCACAGGGTTACTGAGAGTTGAGGGCAAATTCGTCAACCCTGTCCAGGTAAACACTATATCAATACTGTCAATTCTCAAATAAAAGCCGATATTCAAATAATACCATAGTCTCAAATGCTAGCAGTATTTATACTGTGGCCAGCTTCAACAAAGTAAGACCAGTCCCCAATAAAGGCCTTGTAAAAAAAAATATAGAGCGGGGATTAGCTTTACTATAATGGCACACAAAGTAAATTAGTTTAGTTACTCGTTTAGTTACTCTTTTTTATCAGAAATACTGTTCACTCATTCATTCCAGCCTCCTCTACTCTGCCGTTATTTCCATAACTTTTAAATGACTGTCAATAAAGACACATGTCCTGCAGAAGTTTCACAAAGGCTACCAGGAAAGAGATTATATGCATTGGGCTACTGGAAGGTTTTTAATGTGATCAGTGCAGGAAGTGTTGAGTTTCATTTACGTTAACTTAACACAAAATGGAAAACAGTAAAGTAGAACAACTGGAATCATTTAGTAAGTGAAAACAGTATCTCTGTTTAAAAAGAGAAATTCAGAGCAACACAGTGTGAGTATGGCATGACTGTTGGTGTATAATAACACTGTGGACATGTACATTGTCATGAATTAATCAAGACAACACATAAACATGGAGTGGTATAAATACCTGTCTCTAATATAAGCCTGTTTCAGATAAAGGCCTGGTTCCGCCTGTAGTTGAAACAGATAAAGACCCCACATTTACATTACAATCAAAGTAACTTTAGATGTAGCAGCCTTTTTTCTTTTTTTACCACCAACTTAGAACAGAATCTTTGATAAACATTTTTAAACACCGGTGGTAAACTCGCACTGGTAATTTTATTATTTTGGCTCAAAAGAGCTCATCTCAGCGTTGTATGTGCGTGTACAGACTTAAATGAAATTTTAGACGTCATATTCACTGACTGGTTATTAATTGTATCAATATTTGGTGATAGGTGTTCCTGTGCAAGCCTGTGTATGAACAAGTCCTCCAGACACTGGACAATTTGTCCCTGATTGAGGAGCAACGAGTCACACCCAGCCAACCGCCCACACCCCCACCACCAACTCCTTCCTCCACCAGGCCTCACCGCTTTCCTGACCCCCAGGGAGGGCTGTTTGCAAGGGACCCTCCCCACATCAGCTTCTCCCACTCGTCACTTTCCTCTCCTTTGCCTCTACAGTCTCACAAACCCGCTCTTCACTCTTCCTCATTCACTCAGCTAAAAGTCACCTTACACGTGGCAGAACTGCAGGTCCAGCTCAGTGCTGACCTGACCCAGGGCTCTCAGGGCTTAGTCAGTCTGCGCTTCCAAGATCTGGAGGGAGACTTTACCAAAGACCACCCTCAGCTACTGGCAATCCAGCTGGCGCTGCGCTCGCTGCTAATGGAGGACCTCCTGGAGCAGAACCCTGAGTCTAAGTACAAACATTTGATGGTGTCTCGCGGAGCTCCCAAGCCATCCACTTTCAGTCCAAAGGAGTACCTTTCCCAAAGCTGTCCATCAGCATCCAATGCCCTGTACCCAGACATGCCCCGCTCACTGCCTGCCCACATGGAGGAGGCCCAGAACGTCTTCCAGCTCTACCAGAGGCATCCTAGCACCCCCTCAGCTAGCAGTCGCAAATCCAAGAGGGACCCAGAATGTCCCAGCACTCCACCTCCCTCTCCGACCCACCACACGCCCTCCCCTCAGCCACCCCCAGACTTTGACGACTCATTAGTTCATATCAATGTGCTGCTGGTGGACCAGAACCACCCGGAGTTCAAAACGCGCTATGGCAGTGTGGGACGAAGCGTAGATGTTGACTTTAACTGCCTGGACGTTTTGATCACACTACAGACCTGGGTGGTTATCCTGGACTTCTTTGGTATTGGCTCCACAGCCAATAATCACGCAGTGAGGGGGAACCCTATGTCACCTCAACCTGTGCCGGGACATCCTCTGTATGAGCCAGACATGAGTGAGGAGGAGACAACAGAGGCCGTCAACACTAGAGTGGACCTAAAGGTGGGTCACTGGTGGGAACGGCTGCAGTTACATGTTCGTGTACATTAGGAACAAATGTTGTTGTGGAATAAATAGTGTTATTACTATTAATAGCCACACTATGCCAGCTGCATTGCTGTAGGGATGACGATGTCAGTTTGTCTGTCCATCCACCACATAGTTGTTTATGGTTCCCAGAGGATGAATGCTGCTGACTTTGGTGATCCTCTGACGTTTCGTCTAACACTACAGCAAGTGACAGGTTCACTGCTTCTGAGTGAAATATCTCAAAACATTTGGATAGATTCATGAAATATAGAACAGATATTCAAGGTGGCCTAATTGACAATAGATTAATCCAGTGGTTCTCAAACTGGGGGGGCGGGAATGACCAGGGGAAAAAATACAGAGTGGAACTGAGTTGAATGAACATGATTTATGTAGGGAAATAAAAAAACAAGAGTTTGCTGACCTGAATCAATTCTTTTATTTCAATCGAATTCAACTGGGCTCCTTTTTTATTTGTTGCTCCCCCAATATTGTTAATGATTTATAAGAATTGAATCCGTTTACGTGTGGTGGGGGGGCATGAACTTTTTTTTTTTTTTTTTTGGCTTCTGAAGGGGGGGCATGACAGAAACAGTTTGAGAACCACTGGATTAATCAGTAAATTAATCAATATCCCAGTATATGACTGTGACTTCTTAAATGAAATTTACAAAAACAGCAGCTTAGTATCATTGGTGAAGAATTAGTATTTTATGCCACACCAAGCAGCATTTTAAATGTTCTGATTTGTGTTACGCTCCACTGCTGGGATGGGCTGATGTGCTACACCGCACTTTAACAGTGAAACTAAGGTATAAATCGCAGCGCAACACAGTCCTGCTGTCTTTACTACTGTAGCTGCTTTATTTCACAGAGCCATTCTATATCATTTTCAGCTGATTGTTATTGGATGGAAACACAACACCCAGTGTGATGGCTAACATCTTTTCTCTCTGTCGTAAGTGAATGCTTCGTGATTAAACCTGTCCATGTTTAATTTTTAGGTTCATGCTTTGTCTCTTGTACTGAACAAGAAACTCAACGAGCTTGCCAGAGCGAGTGTATCCAAATTATCTGCTCATCTGGAAATGTTGGGTGTGTATGAAAAACGTCAGATTCACCTAAGATAAAAAAACAAACCCTCCACACAACATAATGCTCTTTTACGTAACTGGGTTGACTTGTGAAAATGATGTGATGTTTAATGTTATCACATTATGTCTAATGTTTCAGACGGTGACTTGGCATTACAAGGCAGTTTAGGAAGTTTGTCCCTGAGTGACCTTACCCCACATGGTGATCTCTACCGAGAGCGCTTCACCACACGAGGAGGGGAGGCCCTTATTTTCAACATCCATAAGTATATATCACTAAAGTTCTTCCAACAGACAATTACCCTGCATGATACTGAAGAACTTGGAAGAAGTGGTGTTGTTTTAGTCACCTTTGTATTCCGGTCCATTCAGGTACGGCCTGCCTGATCCTTACCTGGAGCGGGAATGTGACATCAAGGTGTCTTTGCAGATGGCCTCAGTGCAGTACGTCCACACCCAGCGCTTCCAGGCCGAGGTGGTGGCCTTCATCCAACATTTCACCCAGCTGCAGGATGTCCTGGGCAGGCAGAGGGCTGCAATGGAGGGTCAGGCTGTAAGTACTTCACCATGATAGTCACATACTGTATAATAGTTCTCCTTCCTTCTCAACTTATTGTCTAAATTGAATTTTCTCCTGCTCTTTCCTTATCTCTATCTACCCTTCTCCTGTCCCCTCCCTCCCCTCTGTCTCCTGTCTCTCCCTGCAGGTGCGGGATCATCCTCAGCGGGCATCCAGGGTTCTGCTGGACATTGAGGCCGGCGCCCCGGTTATTCTTATCCCAGAGAGCTCACGGTCGCCAAGGGTCATTGTGGCCAACCTCGGCCAGCTGAAGGTGCAGAACTGCTTCCTGCCAGCTGGGGCTTATGGGACTTTTTCCCTCCGAGACAAGGTAGAGAAACTCACCATGGCTCATGCCTTTTTCCCTTCTCTGGTGAGTCACGCTGCCCGTTCATCCACTCATGCAGTGCTCCCTGACCCTCCGTTCTCTGCCTCCCCTCGTCTCTAATTTCACTGTATTCATTTATGCATTTAATGGTATTACCCGAGTTTTAAGAATTCAGGATTACCTCATGCTACTTGGTTCTTGATACTACCATCATGCTCCCTGAAAAAGCCATGGAAACCCTGCACTGATGATTTCTCATCATCTTATTATTTTAGTAACTGGCCTTATCATCTGAATCTGATCTGAAATGCTGAATGAATACAGCGTTGCCTGATGGTTTACTGAAGACTGTAAAGTATGTTTCCATAACTAAACCTTGTCAACGTCTCTAACTGTCTTTGGTTTTGTTTAAATGTAATGTTTTTAGAGAAACAGTCCAGCATTTTGGGTGCTATTCTACCTAGCATCGGATGAAAAGATTTAGATTTAAGTCCAGGGCCCCGTTTTTCAGACTTGGCTTAACTAATCCAGGCTAATACGATGTTAGCCAGCTAAAACAAACCTTTTAAGTCTCATTTCAGCTGGCTAAAATGATCCTGTTCGTTCTCATCCAGCTGGCTCGGTCCTCCGAAACAGTTTAAGGATCGATTTGTTAATCTTGAACGGCAGTGCACTTTTAAACGGAAATAAAGGCAACACGAGTAGAAAGTCGAAACCATGTTGATATGACTGTCGAACTTCAGAGCAGTGCTGATCGTATGATTGTAGTGGCTATAAGTGGCTCAGTGGCTCTTTTAAAGCTCATTTACCACCTTAAACATATTCTAAATATGAAAAGAAACCTCACAAAATCTCTCATAAAGAATATTAAACTTCTGAGATTGAATTGTATGAAAATGTTCCAGGAAACTGAATTCAGTAATGATTTTACTTGAATCATTTACCTATAATTTATTAATCTTGCTCAGATGTTTTACATTTAACTGAAATAAATTCATCGTTTCAATGCAACTGTGTACAATTTATACTTATGATGCAACATTTTAAATGTGATTAAATGACAAATCCCCATCAAAAAACTTACTAAATTACATTTATGTTGCTTATAGTACCTCAAACTAAATTTGAAGTAGCTCTTTTTTAAAGTTAATCTTTACTCAAAATGTGTTTAGCTGATTGTTTCTTGATTTGGATGTTTTCACATTCATCTGCTGAAGGACGAAAGTCTGAGCTCACCTCAGTGTCGACGGACGATTTTGTGACAACTTGTTTAAGCCAGTCGTATTTCAATATGCAACGTACACAAGGTGAGATGTGGAAATTGAAGCCTCCAGTGCACAAACACTGACAATGGACTTTATCTTGAAACGTCTTTAAGTGTACCAATCAGATCCGTTTTTACATCTTATATTTGATGATTTTTCAATACTTGTTCTTTTCCAAAATCAGAATTACAGCAACATTTTTCTAATGATGCCTATAATGAAAGAAGTTGTTTGTATCTGAAAATGATTTAATGTGTAGAGTTGAACTTGTAAAGTCCTGGTCATGACCCAGCTAACTGTGAATAAGATACACTCTGCTGGTTTGTTCTGAAGGCAATGACCACATTTTCAGATACATTTTAAACCAGCTTTGAGGAAAATCCAGGATCATCAGCAGTCAAATCAAGTTAACTCGGTCAGGTGTGAAGAACAGGGCCTGTTCACGTCCTCAGTAGTTTGGGAGGATAGTGTATTTTGGAAGTAGAACACTAAATAAATTTCATATGCATCTTGTGTTTTTTTGTGAAGAATTTTATACTGCATGCACATTCGTACAAGGATCCATCCCATTACAAGGTACACTGGCATGCTTTTGCTTTGGTGTGGGAAAGGGTTGTCACAATATCACAGTTTACCTTTCAATTTTCATCCTACAACAAGTATCAGAAACTATCCCAATAACACACTACAGCTGACAGATGACAGTACATGTCAAGGATTCCTTTGACATAGAAGTTATCATGTTGAAAGCAGTTCTGAACTGCGTTAGAGCATTTGGTTTGGGGTGTAGATTCACCTGTGGAACCTCTGGTGAAACAGTTTCAGACGATCTGGTGTCACGTTGCTTTAGTCGCAATGAAATATTGTCCAGCCCTGGTGTGCAGTTTGTCTGTTTGCGGTTGGTTATGTGATGAGCTGAGCATTTCTGCTGTTGCATGTATTGTTTAAAGGAATACACCAACTTAATACTCCAAGGTCCTTGATCATGTTTGTGTTGTACGATTTGATGTTTTAGATGCCAATGCCTTTTGAAAACACGTTGTTTAGAAAATGTCTTTAAATGAGTTTGAAACTAAGATCCCCAGATACCCATCGTAAACCACTTTAAACGGTGAAGAAGAAGATGATAGAGAGTTAATGGGCATGAGTTTATCCTTGTAAAAATAATGTTGACTTAGTTATATTAATAACTCTTGCACTGCTGAAACAGATGAGATTGGATTAGAAGTATTTAGAAGACGATCGTCTGCGTATAGTGAAGGTTTCTGAGTTGTTCCAGTCCCGTTAATGCGCTCAGACCCCTTCGACTCCCTAAACCGCAACAGCTCAGTAGTGACGGGATGATAAAATGGGAGACGAGGGGCAGCTCTGCCTCGTTCCCATGGTAAAGAGGGAAGGAGCAGGATAACAACATACCCGTATCCTGATGCGATGATGCTCTATCAGACAGTGTCTTCGTAGATCTTTTAAAGAAGTATTACTCCTGGTGCATGATGTCAGTCACGTTTTCAGTTTTAAAAGTCAGTCACGTTTAAAATAATCTTAATGAGAACAGCGACTGGATCAGAAAACAAATCCCATAATAGCACACACTAAGATTTTATCTCGCGACTGTCAACACCAAGTGGCCTGTAGTTACATCTCGGCTGAATCAGTCGTGACGACCAAATCAGAACTATAATGGCTCAACAATTGTAAATGTGTCCCTGCCTTAAGTCATGTACTATGTACACTGATCAGAGAACTTACTGGCAAAAGTTGGTGTATTGTTTTGATGCAGTTTGATCTTGAAATAGTGTTGTGAAATTGACTTTGCTGTCATTGAGAATGTGTTTTCCCAGTGTTTGACCCACTGAATCAGAATGTTAAAAAATACAACATGATAGTAATTTCTTTTTAAAAAGGTGGACTTATTGTTGAAGTTACAAACAGCGGAAAAGACAAACTGCTGTGTTGAATTATTCTTTCTGGCTTAGGAGATAATGGTACAATGTCATTGAGTTATTGGGGAATTCAGTGAGCTTCACCTGTATCAAACAGTGGGAACATTGACAGAAACACCTGTTCTCCAACACTGTCATTAGCACAACTACATGCCCAAGGTTTAGCACTGTCCTCCGGGTGGAAAATGCTTTTAAGTGAAGAGGGAGTGGTAACGTCTTTCTAATAGATAAAGAAAGTGTGGAAACTGAATCATTAGTATTTATTAAAACCATATCAGATTCTCTTTGTAAATTTATTTTGTGCTTTGGCCCCTTTTAAAAAGTATCGTCTGCTTTTGTGTGAAATACATTGCTAACTGGACTTAATGTGTCTCTTCTGTTTCTTTTCTCTGGAAAAAGGAGCGTGTCCGGAGTGCAGCAGGGAGGAGTAGTGAGCAGGAGAAGCCGAGAGCCTCCCCTTCCACCTCCTCCTCCTCCTCCTCCTCCACGGGGTTCACCCTTGGCAGGCCACAGGCCCCAGACACAGGGAGGGCCCCTGAGGAGGATGGCCCTCGCAGCTTAGGTTAGCATCGCTGCATGGTTTGAAAGAAAACCCTTCAGTGCACCTGCAAGTCCTGAAAATGTGGACCTCAGTATGATACGAGGCTTTGAAGTTCACTTTGAACCCACTATGTTGTTGCAGTTAAATGGTGTGTTCCCTCTCCACTGTACACTGTAATAAAAAGTCATCTTTAAAATAGCTGGTGTGTTTTTTCCCCATTAGAAGACCACGTTTGCCTGCTGGACTGCATTGCTCTGGACCTGCAGGAGGTGGATATCTTTGCTGCAGAGCGTCTGCCCTGTCAGCCCTGGGACAGCGGTGGTAAACCTCCCGAGTCCTCAGACCTCATCTTTCCTTCGTACTCTGTCCGTCGCACCGGAGACAACCTGCTCAAAGACTGCTGCCGCCTCAAGCTTAAAGTGGAACGCAACCTGGACAAGTACGTCCCGCTTTTTGTTTTTATTGGTGACAAAACTTATGACCTTTTTATAAAGAGATCGTGTTGAGGACTGTCCGATCAGTCTTTTTATAAGAAAATGAATGATAGAAACTTTATACTTACACTTCATACTGTACAACAGTCAGTTTGCACTTGTTATTTCAATGTGTCACATGCATATTCAATCAACATTTAAATAAATAAAAGTACCGGCAGATATCCAACGTTAAAGGACTCGGATCGGGATATGGGTTAAAAACAAACTTGATCGGGACATCTCTACGTAAATGAATTAAAATAATGCTGAAACAAACACAACATACATCTTGCATCTCCACCGCACCTGTAACACTACAGCGCTGAAACGACGGACCCGTGGATTACGTAATCGTTCACCCCTGCTGTACAAAAAACTGATACGATTAGGAAACTTTTCCTCACTTCACAGACCATATGTTTATTCAGCTGCATCAAGTAATTCTGACCACTAGGGGGCAGAAAGACTTCCAAACACTCTTACAGCAATGTGACTTTTTGTTAAGCCATTGGCTTGTGCGTCATCAAACAGCTGCCTCGTTAGACATGCGCCTGTCAGATACAAGTCCAGTGTTTAATGGCATTATTTGGCTCTGGTCTGGTCCTCCAGCTGTGGTCTCGTTGGCTTGCTACTTGTTTTTTAATACCATCGACTTCTGCGTTCCACTACTAGACACAGACCTTTGGTACATCGGGCTTATTAGCATTGTGCCTCTTGTTTTAATGTTGTTGTTGGGGATGGCTTATGGAGAGCAGTTGTTCAGAAAGGGACTGGGCCTGGTTTGTTTTTCTGTAAGAAAGCAGTAGGTATGAAAGTACTCACGCTTGTGTTCACTGGCGTCGTCAGGGAGCTGAGCCATGCAGTACCTGACATGTCCATCCACGGCAGCCTGTCGTCGGTACACTGCTCTCTGGACCTGGAGCACTACCAGCTGATCCGAGGGCTGCTGGAGAACAACCTGGGAGAGCCCGTTGAAGACTTCCTGCGACCCTACAACCTGCAGGACCCCAGCAGCTATGTGAGAAAGCAGAAAGCCGACACTCTGACCAACCAACAGTTCACTGCTGTGAATGATATCCTATAAATACGGCTTAGGCTTGCTGTAAATGACTTAAAATACTCTACAGAACATGCTGCTCATTGTCTGTCAAATTTAGATTTTTTTCTTTTAATTTGCAGGGAAATTACAATTATGTTCTTGCCTGTTTTGTTTTTCAACTGCCAGCACTGTGATATCAAACAGCTACATCAGCTATTTCCAAAGTTTTGTTACAAACAAGCTGCAAAAGGAGCCCACAGAGAGCTTATAGTTTACTGTATAATTAACAGCTTGTAGGGTATTTTATGCCTCTGTCTCTTTTAATGATCATTTTGTCTCGTTTATGATGAAATTGTCACCTTTTGTCATTTCCAAACAGGCCCCTATATGTTCTAGTTTATGAACTGCTGTTGTGTCTCTCTTCAGACGGTGTTAAGTGGAGATGTCTACACCAACTTGTCATTCCTGGTGGACATGATGGATGTCAGTCTGGAGCTCTTGGACAGCCCCAAACGCTCATTAGCAAGGTGGGCCGTTTCTGTCTTCTGACTGCCCGATAAATCTCCAAATCTATCGATATGTACATACATGTGATGTGCTGTGAAAGCACCTAAGGTCACGAAATAACCACAGTTCACTTTTCTCACGGAAGTCCAGATGCTAGCATCGCGAATCAGAATCAGAATCAGAAATACTTTATTGATCCCCGAAGGGAAACTCTTTGTTACAGTAGCTCGCCTTTACGTCAGTGCACACAGGAGAAAACAATATTATACACTATAAACAGGTCAGAAATAAATTAAGTAACAAGTTGGTATAAGTATAAGATAAACTAAGTGTCGAGTACCAAGTGGGTTTACTGGTAGATGGTGAAGTACAGTATAAATACAATGTCACTAATTATGTAATAAATAATAGTAAAAGCGGAGGTGCATGTACTGTCGAGAGTAATTGAGGTATATCCGTAACAATAAATAAGAAAAACTAACAAGGGAAAACTAATATTGCACTTGAGTAGTAAACAGAATATTGCACAATTATTATTAATTATGGCAGAGATGTAATGCTCAATGTCCAGTTTAGTGACTTCGGGTCAAACAGACTGACACTTAGAGGGAGGAGCTAAAGAGTCTGATGGCCACAGGCAGGAATGACTTCCTGTGGTGCTCTTTGGTGGGATGAGTCTTCCGCTGAAGGCGCTCCTTTGTTTGACCAGCGCGTCATGGAGCGGGTGGGAGACGCTGTCCAAGATGGCGTGTAGTTTACCCAGCATCCTCCTCTCTGACACCACCGCCAGAGAGTCCAGCTCCACCCCCACAATGTCACTGGCCTTACGGATCAGTTTGTTCAGTCTGTTTGCGTCCGCTACCTTTAACCTGCTGCCCCAGCATGCAACAGCATACAGGACAGCACTGGCCACCACAGACTCATAGAACATCTTCAGCATCGTCCGGCAGATGTTGAAGGACCTCAGCCTCCTCAGGAGGCTCAATCAAATTCAATAATGGCTCATCAAATTCGTGAGGTCATAATGCCAGGGCCGTGGCACACAGTGTGAAGGCACCGAAGATCTCACGGCCGTGAACTGTATGTCTGAGCCAGATGAGCTGTTAAAGAGTAACTTTGATCATCTTTAACCATCTGAAGCTAAAATGCTACAGAACAGCTTCATCAAAGGGATGTTCTCTTGTGCTGAATGCTGACAGAGAGTCGATATGGCCGAGGAAGGAGACCGGCAGAACAAGTTCAGTATGTCACTGAGTTCATTTGATGATGCCAACGAGCGTCACACGCGCAGCCAAAGCCAAACACGTGTACGTACAATAATCCATATTGCTGCCGATTCACAGTCATTTCACATCTCGCCTGGCGCTGAGCCCCCAAAGGTGCCGCGTCCTGACTAATGAGCTGTCAATCACATATCACATATCGACCTGTTTCTGTCTCAGACGAAACGTTTCAAAACTGCTTAAAACTCGGACCTGTTTCAACCAGGAAATAAAAACTACTGGAACGACATAGAAGAGTTATTGATCAGTAACTCACCACCTCAATTAACAGCTATTCAGTACCAGTGCATCATTTTAAGTATAAATCATGGGAAACGCCGAGAGAGTTTAAGGACACTCACAGTTAAACACTTTGACTAGAAAGTTGTCAGAAATTGTATTTCTCCATGTGGTTACAGTATGAGAGAGAAACTCCCTCACAGCTTATAGCTAGCTCATCTAAAACCTTTCATGGACCAGCTGCACATCGGATCGCTCTGTTGGGTCATAGTGGAGAGTTGGAAAATGTAAAACAGACATTTGTCTACAGGGAAGTTGCCATTTTAATATTATGTTTGGATTTCTCTTGCAAAGGTTTGACTTCATGAAATCCAAGCTGCTCTTTGAGAGTTTCTCCAATGGATCCAAGTCTGTCAACTTGGTGTCTCACTCCCTGCTGGCATATGACACTCGGTACCCCGAGCCCAATAAAAGCACTGGTGGAGCTGATGGGGCGAGGCCCAACGTCTTTGACTGCATCCTCCAGCCCTCCAAAACAGGCACCAACCGGGCGTCGCTGCAGCTGGAACTGCATTACAGGTATGTGGTACACTTCCAAACATAGGTAGAGATTTTAGGTAGTGCTGGATCGTAAAGAGTTGTGTTCCACCTTCCTGCAGATCCACACGTGACTCCTCCTGCTTCACGGTGGTCCTCAACAACCTGAGGGTCTTCCTCATCTTCGACTGGCTCCAGCTGGTGCGAGACTTCCTGCGGGTACCGGTGGAGAAGGCGTCGAGTGGCGCCGAGCCACGTCAGCGCTGGCCCAGTAACACCAGCACTGACTCGGGCCCCACCACCAGCACCACCGGAGCCGTCATGCCAAAGACGGTCAAGAGCGGAGTGGTCACCAAGAGGTCCACGGTGCCCGTCACCCAGGACCGCTGCCTGGAGGTCAAGATCAACGTCACAGGTCAGAAAACACTGATCAGACAGTAACTGCTGAACGTTTTGGATTGTTTTTAATGCAATAAATAAAGTACTATAAACACATAGAGGCCACAAATCCTACTCTTGGTAACACTTGAGTAATTAGAAGTGACGCATCATTAAAACATAATAATAAAAGACAAGTGTTTGTGCTTCTATGTTGAAATGTAGTTAAAGTGTCACAGCGCAGCTGGAGTCCCAGATACATACACATGGACCTCTGTGGCTACTGCTAATCAGAATCAGAAATACTTTATTGATCCCCGAGGGAAACTCTTTCGTTACAGCAGCTCACTGTCAGTCAGTGCACACAGGAATATAAGTAATACTGCTGTTACCACCATTAGTGGTACTACTGCTACTACTGCTACTACTACTGCTACTGCTACCACTGCTACTGCTACTGCCACTGCTACCACTGCCACTGCTGCCACCACTGCCACTGCCACTGCCACTGCCACTGCTACTACCACTGCTGCCACTGCTACTGCCACTGCTGCCACTGCTGCCACCACTGCCACACTGCCACTGCTACTGCCACTGCTGCCACCACCACTGCTGCCACTGCCACCACCACCGCTGCCACTGCTGCCACTGCCACCACTGCCACCACTGCCACCACCACTGCTGCCACTGCCACTGCCACCGCTGCCACCACCACTGCTGCCACTGCCACCACCGCTGCCACCGCCACTGCCACTGCCACCACCGCTGCCACCGCTGCCACCACCACCGCTGCCACTGCCACCACTGCTGCTGCTACCACTGCTACCACTGCTGCTGCCACTGCCACCACCGCTGCCACTGCTACCACTGCCACCACTGCTGCTGCTGCCACCACTGCTGCTGCCACTGCTGCCACCACCACCGCTGCCACTGCTACCACTGCTACTGCTGCTACCACTGCCACCACCGCTGCCACTGCTGCACCACTGCTGCCACACTGCCACTGCTGCCACTGCTGCCACTGCTGCCACCACTGCTACCACTGCCACTGCCACTGCTGCACTGCTGCTGCTACCACCACTGCTGCTGCCACTGCTGCCACCACCGCTGCCACTGCCACACTGCCACTGCCACCACTGCTGCCACACTGCCACTGCCACTACCACCACTGCTGCCACTGCCACCACTGCCACTGCCACCACTGCACCACTGCCAACACTGCCACCACCGCCAACACCACCGCCAACACCACTGCCACCACCGCCACCGCCACCGCCACCACCGCCACCACCACCGCCACCACCACCACCACCGCCAACACCACCACCGCCACCACCGCCAACACCACCACTGCCACTGCTACCACTGCCAACACCACCGCCACCACCACTGCTACTGCTACCACCACTGCCACTGCCACCACTGCCAACACCACTGCCAACACCACCACTGCCACCACTGCTACTACCACTGCTACCACTGCTAACACCACCACTGCCACTGCTACCACTGCCAACACCACCACTGCCAACACCACCACTGCTACCACTGCCACTACTACTGCTACTGCTACTACTACTGCTACTGCTGCTAATACTGCTACTGTCCAACATATTTAATTTCAAGTGTTTTATTAAATATGTCAATGTCTTTGAGCTGTACCTTGACAAAATAAAATGTTGCCATAAATGTTCCTCTCCTGGATTTGTAGCTTATACTTGGACCTGCCCAGAATAAGTTTATACGGTGTAAGTGACGCAGGTCTTTAGATGAGCTCCTCAGTATGAACCTTAATGACCTGGCCTGTGTATTTCACTGAATCTTCCATTTAAAATGTTGCATTGTTATTCGGTCCTCAGGCACAGAGTTTGTGGTTGTGGAGGACTCGTCCTGTCTGGATACCAACGCCATCATTCTGAAAGGCACCACCGTCCTCACCTACAAACCCCGTCTGCTGGACAGACCCTTCTCTGGCAGCCTCGCAGGAATAGAGGTGACATCTCCCCCCGTCATAGCCCCGTGTCGCGGCCCAACATTACCGCTGAGACTGCTGGTTCTACCACTGCTCATCTGTGAATCAAAGAATCCCAATCTCAAAGAGACTGCTTTATTAAATAGATGACGAATGAACTGAAATACTGCTGCTGTTATTGCTCTAGTACTACTTGTACTTTTACTGCCATCGCAAATTCTGTTATTGCAAGGGCACTAATTGTGTTACTGTTGCTACTGCTAAAACTGCTGCAGGCACTGCCTTACAACTCCATCTCCGACCCTAATGTCCAGAACAGTGTACAGCGAAGCTCAGTACGTAGTGATACTTTTGTTTTGTTTAGTATGTAGCATGTACGCGGTGCATTGGTGCAGGAGTGCCACTAACTACTAGCCCAGTATCCATGTCATACTTTTATTAGCGTTGGTATCTCGTCACCCCCAGGTGTTCTCGTGTCGGCTGGGCAGTGAGCAGGAGACGGCGCTGTCCATCATCGACCCGGTCAACGTCCAGGTGGAGCTGTGTGGGAGCCCCACATACCAAAGCAGCTCAGGTCTACTGGACGCCTTCAATGTGGAGGACATCCCACCGCTGCTGGAGGTCAGGAGTTAGCGCTCAACCACAATAAGATATGCAACATGTAACTGGGGGAGGCACGGGGGTGCAGTGGTTAGCAGCAGGAGGGTCGACTCCAGCACTCCGCGACCCTTCAAAGGATAAGCGGGTGTAGCTGATGGATGGATGGATGGAACGTGTAACTGTCACTGTGGGGAAGTGGAGGCACTGCAGAAACAAAAGAATAGCATATCAATGAGAATACTCCTCCAGCATGTCGCCCCCGTTATTGTCTCCAAATGTTTGACACTTTTGGTTTGACAAACAAACAGCTTGTTCCTTCTGGTCCTAAATCCAACGTTCATCCCGTGTGAAGGCTCCATTTATGGTTTGGAGGCCAAACTGTTCCTTACACCCAAAGCGGTACAAACTGCATTTTATGAGCATTTTGAAACAGTTGTGAGCATGGCTCTTCAAAGAGTACTCCAGAGGTTTAGTATTTTACTTCCATAAAGTTGGACTTACAGGAGACACATTTAAAAAGAATGACCTTTAGTCTCTAGTATGGGTAGTATACACTGGCTCCTACAATTCCCATAATGCAACTCGATAGCTGAGACACCAGGTGACGTCTCTCAAGTCAGAGACAACTGTTTTCTCAGGGTGACTAGTGAAGTGACTTTAATCGTGCATGTGATTCTCTCAGATTCAGTTTCCTGCTCTGGACATCCGTCTGTCCTACAACGACATTCAGCTCTTCTTGGCCATCGCCAAGTCCATCCCTACGGCCAGCGCTCCGCTGCCCTCTGACTCTGACACCGCCGCTGCACCCAGCACCGAGCCCGCTGCTACACCCAAAGACAGCTTCAGGCAGAAGACCGAGGCCCTCATAGGTGCGTAGAGAGTGATTGTTAGTCTTCCACGGTCTAAGTTTTTTGGAACAATTATCATCAGTGTCCAAAAAACATCTTGAATTGCTTTCTTGTGTAATATTGCTTCAAGTGGTCACGGCTACAGTTTAGTCCCAGAGATGGCATCCTGTTGTTCTGCGGCTGATTGCTGTTGTCAGAAAGCTGTTTATGGGGTTGTGTCGTGTCTCCACAGAGGGTCAGCTGACCCGTTTACAAGACCTCGGCTTCAGGAAAGATGACTGCAAACGAGCCCTGATCCACTGTAAAGGTGAGGCAACCTGCCAGTACAACTCACTAAGTCTTGAGCATTATTTATTGGAGACCTATATAAAGACAGAGTAACGCGTCCCTCAGGCCAGCTGGACCAGGCTGCCACCTGGCTGCTGGAGAACGCTGAGAACATGGTGGGCCATCCCAGAGCCAGGGCGGACTCTGGCTCCAGCAGCCACTCGGCTCCTCTGTCTGGGGTGGAGGTGAAGGCGGAGAGCGTCTGCATCTGTTTGATCGATGACTGCCTGGACTGTGACATACCGCTGGCTGAGCTCACCTTCTCCAGTAAGTCTCCTGCACGTTGTTTTTAAGGTCTAGCTAGGCGTCAGTGACCACACTAAACGAACCACAGAGAGTGAAAAAGAGGAAGAAATGAGTCGAGGACGAAACATGTTGTATCTCAGCCTGACTGGGATGTTTGTTCTTGCAGGACTTTATGTGCTGCAGCGCATCGGTTCCACCCAGGAAGGCAAAGCCAGCTTCACGCTGTCTGGAGACTACTACAACAGAGAGCTGTCGGGTAATAACATTATTTAGTGTCGGAACAGCTTTCGAACAGTGTTCTGGAGAACCGTGAAGGGAGTTCAGCTCCGAGTTTGTTCACAGCCATCGAAACCTAAAACAGTATTTCTGTTAAATCTGAGTTTTGACATCAGTTTAAATGGCACCGTGTTGAAACTGTGGATAGAAATAATAAACAGTATTCTGACATTTATCCAGATGTGATGATGATATTATCTACGGACTGATTAGGATCAGTGATGGCTGATTTCTCTGTCGTGTGTGTGCGCGTCAGGCTGGGAGCCCTTCATCGAGCCCTGGCCCTGCTTCCTGTCCTGGCAGCAGCAGGCCGCCGGCCGTCTCCACCCTCCACGTCTCAAGATGGGGATTCGAGCCAAGCAGAGACTGGACGTCAACGTCACTTCTGTCCTGTTGGGTGCGTGAAGGCCGGAACAGGCGTCTCTGCACGTAAACAAACGTCCCACCGGCCAGAAATGTTGAACTTGTCGTTATCTGGTCCTTCCAGAACAATACAACACCACCAAGAGCTCCTGGATAGCTGACTACTGTAACGAGGAGGAGCAGACCCCCCAGTCTCCACCCCCCCAGCCCTGGATGGGCTCCTCGGTCGACCCACCCAGCTTTGGACAGAGTGAGTTCCAGCTACACACAGTACCACAAACTAAGTGAAGAACTTCTTCACACAAGTACGTGTTGAATTGTTTGAATGGATGGCTTCCTGGATAACACATTTAATTTAAAAAAAATCTGAATAAATAAGAAGAATAACCAGGTCACTGTTTCAGATATTTGAGCTTCATCTTTGTGCTAGCAGTCTTCACCTTTACTAGCTCTTTGTAGTTGAAGATACCAGCGCTAATCAGAGCTAACATGCTAACGTGGCAACACAATCTGGGTGACGTTTCCACTCTTGGAAATTTGCACAGTTAAACACACACCGAAGAAAGAACGATGTGATCTTTGGTCAGTTATTATATAACCGACCAACTCAAAGGACACTAAAAGACACTGATGCCAGTCAATTATAAGTCTGGTGATATTCTATATTTGTCTTCATGCACCGACTCAAACCAGCGGTGAAAGCGTGTGTGTGTGCGTGTGCGTGCGTGTGTGTCAACTATATATCTGTGTTTTAAAGATTTCCGTCTTCAGCAGGAGCCAATGGGCTCGCAGCTGAGAGCCGCAGACAGGAAGTGAGACGGCACTGAGAGACGCACCGACGTGTTGCTGGATTGAGTCTGAACATGAGATTTGTTGACAATCAGAAAAATACAGAATATCACCAGCCTTGTCCCTAAAGTGCTGGTTTAGGACTGGTGGGGCTTTGCTTGGTGACGTGAAACTTGGTTGATGGGTTGCTTTATTCTGAAGAGCTGTAGGCAGAACAGGAAGTTCTAGCTGCTTTTCTCCAGACTTTTATAATGTTGGGTTTATTTTAGTAGTAGCTAAGTAAGCCAAGTGGCATCAATCAATCAAATGAACCACACAACCTGCCACTCATCAGCCAAGTTCTGCTGGCCCCCCAGTTGAACAGGAAGTGAGCGGACCCGCGCCGTGTCGGCTGCTGTTCTGAACGCATGTAAAGAGAAGGGAGATGACTTGAAGTGGAGCGTGATTTGCCAACACAGAGTGCAGAGTGAGGATGCTGAACCTCTAACCCTCTTGTGTGTTCCCTCTGCATGTGTCTCTGTAGTAACTGTCTCTCTCTGCTGTCAGGTGCTCCTCTTGCTCACCTTAGAACTAGGAGCACAGCCAGCTTGGCCTGCCTCGAGCAGCAGATTCACTCCAGAGGTACAGTTCAGAGTTTAGTCGCCCAGACAGTCTCCTTCAGTATCAAAGCTCTCATTCAGTCATCATGAATTGTTCCTCACGGGTGCTTAGACACCTCGCAGTGCTGTGAGGCAATAAAGGATCAGATGTTTCCAGCAAGCTCTTCAAAAACGATCACAGTAGAAATCACAACTAATGTCAGTGCAGTGCTGTTGTAGGGGGGGCGGCCCTGTGGCTCAGGACCACGAACTCTCTCTCTCCCGGCATCTCTTCTACTGTTGCTATCGAAAGGTTTGAAATAGTTTTTTAAAGAAATAAAAATGCAACTATATAAATGTAGAAAAAAGGTTCAAATTAAAAAAAGATGCATATTCATGTGTTCACTAACTCGCAGGACGTCCTGCTCGAGGCTTTGCACTAGTTTACTGGAGCAGTTTTAAAGTTAAGAACCAGCTGGCCCAGCTCTCAGTGAACACACGCTGGGTTAGAAAGAGACTGGACCCTGTTCACTTAGACCTGCTGCACAACTGAACGATGACTGACTGTGTGTTCGGTGATGACTGCAGTGTTTCAGATCAGGATTATCGCCTGTCCTGTCTCTCCTCCTCTTGCAGACCGGTTTATGTTTCTTTTAGCATTTTGCCTGAGCAGCATGATGTGTTCGTCATTAGCTTCCCGCTGCATGAACCCGCTGTGACGGCCCACTTGACATCATGGCGCCGTAGTCTTCTGTGTGTTGCTGATGTCGCTCATTGTGCAGGCTGTAGTGCAGTCGCCCTTTAGTACATGTGATTGTCGTCTGTCAAACTTATCATCTGATCGCACTGTTCCGGCAGTTTCCGTGTGTCCACTAGCTGTTATACTACTTTGAGTATATAAATAAAGTTTTGCCTAAATATAAAGTCAAGGGTTAGTCTGGACAACTACTGGACACAGGTCAAACCGTGTTTCTGTGCTCGATGGTAAGTTGGCCAAACAGTCGATGTGTTTGCAGTCTGCTTACATTTGTGTGTATTTGTTATTTTTGTTCAATAAGACCGTTTCCTGTGGTATATGATATGAACAGTAATAATACAGTAAGTAAAGAGCAAAATGCTGCTTTCAGTGACTTCTAGGAAAATCATTTTCTCTCTACAAAGTGCTGTTTGTGTTTGTGTGCTTTTAGTTTCTAGCTGATTCCACATATTGATCTGTACACACTGTATGTTCATGTGTACAGCGATAGGCCAAGCCAAGCCAATTATAACTGTTACACTGTTATAATTGCACATTTACAAAACGTTCATTTCATTTCTAAACACGTTGCCTTTTTAAAGGGGCACTCCAGTGATTTCTATAAAGTCGGGGGCACATTAAAAAAAGAGCTGTCGTGACTTTTAGTCCCTAGTGTGGCTCAGGCTCCAGAAACTCTGGCTAACGCCCCTAAAAGCGTCTTTTCACACCCCCAGTTCATGATGTACTGAAGGCTTTCTGTTCAGTCTTCAGTTTGTTATCTCCGAGCGGAGATAAATAACTTAAATATTCTTGTGTCAGAGTCTCCAGAGCCACAGAAGATACTTCACAGCTAGTTGTCCCTGTGACTACTAAGTTGATCTTTTTTGATTGATTGATGGAGTGCCCCTTTTTAAGGCGCCTGTGCCTCCGCTGCTTTTAGGTCTCAGCCCGAGAAGAAAGCAAGCGCATGACTGCTAGAACTGAACTAATGCTACTAAAGTCAGTAGTGAATAATGTAAAAGGCATGATTCGCTTTTCATCTCTGTTTCCAGCAGATGTCAAGCTGTCCAAGAGGAGGCAGCCATTCGTGCCGTACGCTCTGCGCAACCACACGGGCTGCACCATGTTGTTTGCCACTCTGACCACGACCCCCACGAGGTAGGTCGATCCATAAACACCTACATGTACTACAAGCTGGAGATACAGCATGTTTGGCAGGATAGCTAAATCACTAGAATACCAGGATCCAAACTGAAGGTGACTGACTTGGGCCAATCAGCAATCCCACCAAAAAGCACCACAGAGCGCCACAGGAAGTAGCTCCTGGTGTGAAGGTGTGTTGATAAAGTTAAATGAGACGGTTCTCCCCTGCAGACAGTTTCAACTTGTCTCCAGGTAAAGCTATTCACATGTTCCCCACAGGGTGGCGCTGTCTCACAGCAGCAGTGCAGACTCCATCTCAGATGTCCACGGTCCAGGAACTGACGACACTCACAACGTCAGCCAGTGGAGAGAGGTGCTGCCTGGGGAGGAGATTCCCTTTGAGTTTGAAGCCCGCGAGAAACTCCGCCACCGGTACAGATCTGATTCACTTTACGACACTGGTGACCGGTTTGGCCGTCATTCTTACTGGTTTAACTCTTGCTAGCAGCATTAATTCTACAACTAAGCTGATAAAAAAAAACGTTGTTATCAAAACCAATAGGAGTGATGACCAAAACTATGAAAATGAATCGCATGTTTTAAAAAATATATCTATGTCTGTATCAGTAAAGCTGAACTCCACTGTGTCTGCGTGTCCATGTTACCTGTCAGAGCGGTGACGCGCTCACATCGGCTCTGCTGGAGTTTATCATTGAACGTGAACGCCAGCGATGTGGTCTTCAGCAGTCGTTCAGTGAATCAGTGCTTGTTGTTAACTGTTGCTTCGTATATAGCATAAATGATGGTGTTATTATGCATCACTGATCTCTCAGACTCCTCCTCCTCCTCTGCAGACACACTCACGAGCTGAAGCTGCACCAGTTGCTGGTTCGGGTGTGTGGATGGGAGCAAGTCAAGCCGGTGTCTGTGGACAAAGTGGGCGTCTTCTTCCGCTACGCAGCTCCGGACAGAAACAACTCTTCCAACACTGTGAGCACAAGTCAGAAACTCATGCTGCTGATGTTTCTAACCTGCAGTTTGATGTTAAGCCTTTGTTTTTCTGCTTTACTCTTCCACAGGTTGGCAGTCCTATTAGCAGAACCAACATCATCCACCCACATGTTTATGTAAGTCTGGAAAGTCTAAATCAGAGAGCAGTCAGTGAAAGTAGCTGCTCATGATACACCAGGAAACGGAATAGGTTCAGGTTCAGGTTACTTTATTTGTACCCGCAGGTACATTTGGTTTGCAGTAGACAAGGAAGATGGAAAGTAAATATTATAATAATAATATAAGTATACCAAACATTTTCAAGTGAAATCCGGTTTTCAGATAGTGGCCAGCATGAACACACAGAGGCTCGGTGTAATACTCTGAGGTGAGGTGGAATGACCTGGATTATCATAGTTTAGCACAAACTCAGCGTAACGTAACCACCGAGTCATGAGAGTCCACAATCAGGTCCGCCGCTGTCAATGAATCTTCACATTTCCTGCAGATGTTTCAAATTAAATGCCAGAAAAGAGACAGATTTAGGAACTAAAGAGTATTTTCATTATCGATTAATCTGCAGATTCACACGGTTTATAAAACATTAGATTATGGGGGGAAAAAACAAACACAGTTCCTCAGAAAGTGCTTGTTTTGTCCAACCAACAGTCCAGAACCTAAAGATATTTAGGACAAGTAAACACCGCAAATCTGAGACGATGGAACTGGGGAAAACTTTTCGCTTGATAAACGTTAGATTCTCAAAATAGTTGCCAATTATTTTTCTGTTGACCGACTAATCGATTGACTAATTGTTTCAGCTCTGGATGGATTGTGTCCTTTTAATATGAAACATCTGTGCAGGGGCGTGTTGAGTTTCACTGAAAGCAGCTTAACAGCAGTGAGACAACAGGTAAACATGGAGGAAACTTCCAACAGGAGCAGATCAGAAACATGGAGGCGTCTTACTAACACATGATGGCACATTAGAAATATAGGCCTGTCTCTAATAAGGATCATAATAAAGGCCTGTCTCTAATAAGGATGCGAATAAAGGCCTGTCTCTAATAAGGATGGGAATAAAGGCCTGTCTCTAATAAGGAATCGAATAAAGGCCTGTCTCTAATAAGGAATCGAATAAAGGCCTGTCTCTAATAAGGATGATAATAAAGGCCTGTCTCTAATAAGGATGGGAATAAAGGCCTGTCTCTAATAAGGATGTGAATAAAGGCCTGTCTCTAATAAGGAATCAAATAAAGGCCTGTCTCTAATAAGGATGGGAATAAAGGCCTGTCTCTAATAAGGATGGGAATAAAGGCCTGTCTCTAATAAGGATGTGAATAAAGGCCTGTCTCTAATAAGGATGGGAATAAAGGCCTGTCTCTAATAAGGAATCAAATAAAGGCCTGTCTCTAATAAGGAATCGAATAAAGGCCTGTCTCTAATAAGGATGATAAAGGTTGAGCGTCTTCAGCACTTCATGCTCGTTATGAATTCAAACCCGATGGCGACTTGTTGTTTTTGGCCCCTCAGTTCTCGGCCCTTCCTCCAGTCAGAGTGGTCTTCTCCATCACGATGGAGGGCAGCGCCAGGAAGGTCATCACGGTCCGCTCGGCCCTCATGGTGAAGAACCGGCTGGATGTTCCTATGGAGGTCAGACTGGACAGCCCCTCCGCCCCCGACAGTAAGACACTGCTCCGTTTTATTTCCATTTACTCAATTTCATTATCATATTAACCAAGATTTTTATATTTTATATTTATTTATTTATGTTGTTTTATCTCATTTTCTATATTTTAGCTTATTTAGTGTTTTCTATTGTTTTATTTAATTCAATTTAATTTTCTTATTTAATTTCATTTATTTACTTATTTTACTATATGTAAACTTAATTAAATTAATTATATGAAATGTACATTATATTCAGTTTAATTAGGTTTAAATTTATAAAATTATTTTATATATTTTATTTTATCTTTCTATTTAATTTTTAATTACATCTCATGTATTTTATTTCATTGCATTTTGTCTATTTTATATATCACAAAATATTAATAAAATTGAATATATTCTATTAAACTCCCTTAAAATGTTTATATTATTGTATTACATTTAATTAAATTCAATTTGTTATATAAAATGATGATAATAAATAATGATAGATTTAATTATATTAAATTGTAAATACATATTTAAAATATTATACATATTTTAATATAAATGTTTTGGGGGTTTTTGTCTTTTATTTTGTTTCATTTTTATTTTGTACATTTTATTTGATTTTATCTTTTTTATTTTGTGTAGTTTTTTTTTTTTATCCTTTTAATTGAAGTGATCTTCTTTCGTGTCGTGTCATTTGAGTGAAGCCGACTGTGTCCCTGTGTTGACAGAACCAGTGGTGCTGCCTCCCATCCTGCCGGGCCAGGCCTTGGCGGTCCCCCTCCACCTGACGTCCTGGCGGCTGCAGGCTCGGCCCAAAGGCCTGGGCTTGTTCTTCTGTAAGGTCCCCATCCACTGGACCAGCGTGGAGCGGCCCGGGGAGATCAGCAGCAGTAAGAGGGAGTGTCAGTCAGCAGACTTTGACGACAACCTCAAGCGTAACTTCAGGTAAATGCAGTCAGTCAGACATCTTGTTCTCGGTTCTTGTCTTCCTCACATCTGGCTCCGTTCCCCTCGTTTCTCGCAGGTTTTGTGTGGTCATCAAAAAGGAGAACTACCCAGACCAGCAGCCTGCCAAGAGGGTTTCTGGCGGTGCGAAGCAGATCTATCGACAGCCAGGCCACACCATCTACCTGCTGCCCACCATGGTGCTGGCCAACCTGCTCCCCTGTGACCTCAACTACTACATCAAAGGGTCGTCCATCAAAGGCTCCCTGAAGCCGGGGAAAGAGGCCGTGCTTCACGCTGCCGACACCTCGCAGAACATGGAGCTAGGTCAGGACTTCAGGACCGTCACTCACTGGCTGCTCTTCATTTCCTCAGCGTTGTCCTTGTTCTCACTCCTGGTGGTTCTTGATGTGTGTCCTTCAGGGGTCCTGCTGGAGAACTTCCCTGTGTGCAAAGAGCTGCTGATCCCCCCCGGGACTCAGAACTATGTGGTCCGCATGAGGCTGTATGACACCAACAAACAGCTGCTGTGCCTCACCATCCGCATCATCCTGCGGGCGCAGGGGGCGCTGAAGATCCTGATCTCTGCCCCCTACTGGCTCATCAACAAGACTGGTAATGTTTTCGTTGTCGTCCGGTTGTCTTTAAGAACAAGCTTCTTGTTATCATTCTCTAAAGCCATGTTCCTCCTCAGGTCTGCCGTTAATTTTCCGCCAGGACAACAGCAAAGCCGACGCAGCGGGCCAGTTTGAGGAGCACGAGTTGGCCCGAAGCCTCAGTCCGTTGCTGTTCTGCTACACTGACAAGGAGCAGCCTGCTATGTAAGTGTGTCAGAGACCAGACCACTCTGTAGTCCTGAGGACCGGCGTCTGGACTACGCATAATGTCTTAGGTGTAGTGAGTGATGTTCTACCCAGCCGACATCCTCCTGGTGTTTTTTTTTTCATTCCTTCCTTCCCCATCTGTCTTGATCCCAGGTGTACTATGCGGATCGGGAAAGGGATCCACCCAGACGGGGTTCCGGGCTGGTGCCAGGGCTTCTCCCTGGACGGAGGGAGTGGAGTCAGAGCAGTGAAGGTCATCCAGCACGGGAACCGGCCCGGCCTCATCTACAACCTAGGCAAGTTGGTACATTCACAATCAGCACAAAGCGATAGCACTAACTGCATCCTGGGACCGTGGGATACACAGGATCGGGATCAGGGCGGATCACTGCATTGAACTGGTGTTGGCTATATGAAGCCCGGAAACTCTACGCTAGAAATATTATGGCACGACCTTTGGGGATTATTTCTATTGAGATTTAAGGACTGAGCCGTGACATCGATACAACAGCTTGCTTTGCTACGTAGTTCATGACAGCGTGTGTTCAGCATTGTCGGGTTAATTTTCCTGCACACATTAACTCATTTTGCAAAGACGTACGCAGTGAGAAGAAAACTGAGGTGAGCTGACTTGCAGTAGTCCATTACAATGTGTTCATGACCTCCTTGGATGATTAAACGTTCTCAAAATGTTGACGCAACATTGAATTTAATAACTCCCCTATGATTAAATCTAAGAGGTATGAGGTTTTTTTGTCTTTTGTCTTTGATCAGGACTCCAGTAGTACTTTACTTTAATATTCTCCCTTCTTTCTGAAGGCCTGCTTGGCCATTATTAATAATCACTGAATCGATCGTCCTTTTTCTTGGGTGGATTGGCACGTAGATGATCTCTCAGCACTCCTTCACTTTCACACCAGGATTTCTTGATGCACGTAGCAAAGATCTGTACTGTGCGACAGACATCTTGGCATTTCTTCTCCAGTGGTTGAGCTAAAATGTCTCTGTCTGTTGCTGCTGTCACAATATCAATAAAAATGTTTGTCAGGCGTTCATTGTTCCCTGTCTGATCAACACAGGCATCAGTGTGCGGAAAGGGAAAGGACGCTACAGGGACACTCACATAGTGACCTTTGCCCCACGCTACTTGCTGGACAACCGCTCGACACACAAACTGGCCTTCGCTCAGAGAGAGTTTGCAAGAGGAAAGGTGAGAAGTTAACTCAGAAATGTTCACAAGGCGTTCTGGTAGCCTAGTGGTGAAGCACACCTTATACAGCGATCGCAACAAACGACCTTTGTTTCATACCTGTCTGCGTCTCTACTGAGATCTATCTAATAAAGAAAGAAACAAAGAAAAGAAAGAGATGAACTGTTCGTCCCTGTGGCCCAGTGGTCTAAAGCATTCAGTTCATTAATGAACACATGTGTCCCAGGGTACGGCCAACCCCGACGGGTACATCTCCACCCTGCCGGGCTCCAGCGTTGTCTTCCACTGGCCCCGTAACGACTACGACCAGCTGCTGTGTGTGCGCCTCATGGACACCCCCGACTGCACCTGGTCTGGAGGCTTCGAGGTCAACAAACCCAAGTCCTTTCACATCAACATGAGGTGAGCTACACACACATACACACTCTCCTGCACCAACACGTTATTTACTCAAACAATGCATCTGTTCAGATCCGTGTTTGCCTTCCTTTACAGATCAGAATGCATTTCAACGGGACAATATGTGCTTTACAACAATCAATATAAAACACACAAATCAAAATAAAAGTTAAAATAAAAATAAGCATCACACAGTAAAATCTTTTTATAAAAATGTGTCCTAAGAAGTGAGATAAAACAGGGGACTGATTGTGCAAGCCGGATCTCCTCTGGCAGGTTGTTCCAGAGTGGGGGGGCCCCGTCTGGTTTTCAGTCTAGACCTTGGGACAGCTAGCAACACCCTGCCAGAGGATCTCAGTCTGCGTCCTGGCTCCTAGGGAGGGCCAGCCCATGCCTGGCCTTAAAAGTACTTAAAAGATTTTTAAAATCAATCCTGAAATTAACAGGCAGCTAAAACAGGGTGATATGGTCACATTCTTTGGATTGAGTTAAAAGCCGAGCTGCAGCATTTTGGACTGACTGTAGGCGGTGGATTGATTTCTGACTGAGACGGGTATGCAGGGAGTCACAGTAGTCGAGGCAGGAGGAGATCAAATCATGGAGGAGTTTCTGTGGTTGTAATAAAAGTCTTAATCTTGGCTATATTTCTCAAATTATAAAAACATGACTGAACAATTGTCTCTAGATAACAGCGACAAAGTGATCTGGGCGGTTTCTTCCCCGCTGTACCGAAAACAGATTCCACCGACTCGGGTCGGGTGGCCGCTGAGGGAAGTATTTGACAGGTTTTAAGTGGATCTTGGTTTGAACAGGGACACGCTGGGGAACTGCTTCTTCCTGCGGACAGAGATCACCCTGAAGGGAGCCACGTACCAGATCTCCTTCACTGACACGGACCAGCTGCCTCCACCTTTCCGCATCGACAACATCTCTGAGGTAAGCCACTGCTGTGACAGCTTCAGCAGCACGAGCTGTTACTAACACTGATCACATCAGGAAGCCTGTGCCCGAATCACTGACTGGACTCTCCAGGTCTGTTGAAGATCCGTTGCCGGAGCCCGTCGCCCCCCTCCCCTCTCACTGTGCCATCACAGTGGTCTCACTGAAATGAACGAGAGGCTGCGTGTTTTAACGCCGTGCTGCTGTCGGCCAGTCAGACAAAAATAAAAGACCAAATAGAATAAACTGAATAGATTCCACTGTTTGAATCCCTTCAGGTGCCTATCCAGGTCTGGCAGCACGGCGTGGCTGACATTAGGCTGCACACTGAGGTGAAGGCGGGCTCGGTGCTGGACTACGCCTGCGACGAGCCCACATTGCCCCCCTACCTCACACTGATTGTGAAGGGAGCTGGATCCTCAGAGGTCACAGCCGACATGAACTTCTTCAGAGAATACAACAAGCTCTACTACGAGAACTTCATCTACATCGCAGCCACACACACCTTCTCACAGTACGGACCGGTGACACGACCGGCTAATAATCTTTTGATATCATTAAGCTTTGTGGTATAGAAAAGTTAAAGTGATAAAGGTAAGCGGCATCATTTTGTTGACGCAGGAATGTTGAGAGGAGACCTGTTGGGAAGAAGCGTCTGGTGAGCTGTGCTGAACTGGTTCTCGATGTGGACACCAAGACTCAGAGGGTCATCCTGAAAAAGAAGGTACTGTTTTTAGTTTAAAGCGACCCAGAATGAACAGACAGACTTTGGGTAAGATGATAAAAAGCATGTGTGTTTAAATATTAATACTAATAATAATTAATAATATGAGTTATTGTCATGCAAGATTGGAGGGGAAGAGGGGAAAAAGTAGTTCTGAGTTGATCATTTGATTGATTGTCGGTCGATTGCCGGAAAATTAGTCAACAACAATTTTCATAATTGATTCAATAAGATTAATAAAGTCAAGCAAAACTGCCAAATATTCTCTGGTTCAAGTTTCCGCAATGTGAGCATGTGTTGCTGTCTGAATACTTGTTGGTCGGACAAAACAAGACTATGGATTGTTGACATTTTCTCACTATTTTCAGGCATTTATTTATTTTTTTAATCGAAAAAAGTAGAAAAGAGCACGGAGACAAAGTCCGTTAACGTGTAGTACCGTGTGCTGCGATTGTTGTGCAGGAGCCGGGGAAGCGCTCCCAGCTGTGGAGGATGACGGGGAGCGGCATGCTGTGTCACGAAGGCTCGTCTCCACCGCAGAGCAAGCCGGCCCAGCCACGCCCACTGGACTCCTCTAAGGTGCTGGACATCGCCGGGCTGGCAGCCGTTAGCGACAACAGGTTTGTACTGTGTGCAGCGCTCGCGCTTCTGTAAGGCAACACATTGTTTCTCTCAGGAGTCGTTTAGACTCTGGACCGTAAACTGGAAGGTGGGATGTACGAGGTGTCTCTCTCTCTCCACCTGTTCCTCTCTCCAGTTTTGAGCCGTTGATGCTGAGGAGGCCGGACTCTCGCCGCAGCACCACCCAGACGTGGTACTTCAGCTCAGGCATGTTGACCTGCGGCCTCCCCCGGCTGGTGGTGCAGGTGGGTACACCTAGCTCTGTCTATACGTCTGTGGTGTGGAGAGGAGCTCCTCTCCTCTGCTGCGGAGTTCAGAGTCCTGAGATTTTAGCGTTGGTTGACAGTTTCTTGATTTTCTCCAGTTGTATTTGTGATGTGGGACTTGTACCCTTCAGGTGAAGGGTGGGGTGGCAGGCCTGTATGATGGAGCAGAGGTGGTGCTGGGACCAGACTCGGGGCTGCTGGAGCCTGGCCCCGAGCAGCAGTTCATCAACCAGAAGATGAGACCTGGTTCTGGGGTGCTGTCGGTCCAGGTGCTGCCAGATGGACCCACACGTGTCCTGCAGGTGAGAACAAAACCAGTAAAACTCGAAAGCAATAATAATCGCTCAGCACTGAGCAGCTCTTTAAGGCGTCTTGTTATATTTCACCTTTTTTCCTCTTCTTTCTCGTTGCCTTGACCTTTCATAGAATTAATGGTGATAAAACACATAATGCTGCTTTTCAAAGGTTTAGCACATTTTACACATCACAGATATTTATCACAACATACCTGGAAAATATCTTCTTGAGGCCTAAAAGCTGCTTGAGTCAGTGGCAGTTATTCCCAGTTTAGTCCATGCACCACGGCAAAGGCCCTCTGCCTGCCTGCGTTAGGCCTGTAGTCAGAGAGGCTCATGTATGTCTTTAATATACATTTGATTTTTGATCTGTCATGTCAGTAATGTTTCCACGATGATTGTGTTAAGTGAGCATCTAAATGTATGCAATGATCTAGGATGAGGGGCCTTTATTTGAAAATCAGGCTCTCCTGCGGAGGTTTTGTGGTTCGGTTCAGTTCTCATGTCTAAATGGATGATAGCAAGTTGAATTTTAGCCAAATCTATCGGAGCCTGAAGCCTTTAAGTTAAAGGAAAGTCACAGGTCCATGTGATGAAGCTAAAGTTCACCAGACGTTTCTCACAGAGATACAGACACCAGGAACAACAAAGTCACATGGTGCAGGTTGCCATAGCAATACATAAACATGTCACACGGTGTAAATGTAACAGAGGAATGTCACAGAGAGAAACTGAAAACACTGCAGAGCAACTTCATCCAACAGGAAACTGTGCTGAATACACAGAGGATCAATACACTTGACCGGCTTCTGCATCACGTACAGCAACGACCCCACGAGTGACAAACGAGCTGTGTTTCAGCTGTTTAACTTGGACCCAGAGCTGCAGCTGTAGCAGTGAAACAGATGTTTCCCACGGCAGCGTCACGCTGTATCACACACTGTTTGTTTTGGATCCAGTTCTGCTGAAATGCAAGTTTCATCGTTGGACCCTTGACAGACGTCAGGAAGACGCCTTCTCTCAACGCGTCGCACATCAAACAGACGCCCACACTGCTCCACAGTGTGAAGCAATTACCAGCAACTCATGGCATTACTAAGAGCTGCTGGCAACACCACCGACAACTGTGCCATTAAATACTTGAGAATATATCTGTAATATATGGAAGCGTAATGCATTCACCTGAGAAAGAAAATTCTGCTCTGTTTTTCCGAATTAACGAGATAATTATCTCAGAATGTGAACGAGTTTGCTCGAATATCGGTAGGGACAATTCTGTCCTCCCAAAAGGACATGTCCCTACCGTCCATATGCAAACCTGCGCCCTTGATGTTACCGAAAGACAGGAGTATCTCCCAATGTCTCAAACCCAAACCAAAATAAAACTGGATTAAACTAAACAGACGGGACGTTTGCTTCCATGAAATCGAGCTAAAGGACAGCTTCTTGCAGTACTTTGAAGTATCTCGTTAATTCAGAAAAACAGAGCAGGATTTCTTTTTTTCTCAAGTGAAGGCATTACGCTTCCGTAGGAATAAACCGACTCTCGAATTTCCCTTTTGGTGATGTGATTTTGAATATTTGAGTAAGTATTGTGATTTACTGGTGTCGAGATTATAATAGAATGATTGCAGTACTTCGCAGTTAGGTTTTACTTCCTATCTTTGGTTTCTCTCTGCTACAGAACGCTTGTGTTCATACACTGTAAATCACATAACAGAGCTTCTTTCAGAGCGTAAAAATCTTCGGTGCTCTGATAACATCTACTTTTCATTTTCGGTGATGGTGAACGTCATCATTTCTCTTTGTTTGTGTGTAGATCAGTGACTTCAACCAGAGGAGGATGATCCGGAGCTCGCCCAGCACAGAGCAGGACCGGAGCAAAGAGGATGTGAAGAAGAGAGAGCCAGAGCAGGAGCTGGAGGTACCAGAAGCATTTTACAGGCACCGTTCACAAACTCATAATTACTACATGACACATTCGTGAATCCCCACTCATTTGTGTCTCTATGAGAAACCTCTCCTCCTCCGCCGCCCTTGCTTTCACTCACAGGTGTTGGTGAACTTGGAGGAGGGTGTGGGCGTGTCTCTGGTCAACAAGGTTCCCGAGGAGCTCGTGTTCACTACACTGTCTGGTATCGACGTCCACTTCATCCGCACTGCTACCAACGAGGTGCTGGAGCTCAGCATTCAGAACATCCAGGTGAGCTCAGCCACGAGAACATTCACAGTTCAAACTTTATTTCTAAAACACCATCTCATGCAAGAGCAGTTCGAGGTGCGGCACATGTTGATAAAACAACAAAACAGAAATATATACGCACTCTGTATTTCATTAGAGGACAGTAGCGCAACGACACAGTGTCGTCGGCATAGCGATGTTTGCTGAATGGGGGTCCAGTGACCCCACACAGCCGTGTTGGTTGGAACCACTGAAGAACCGTGTCAGAAAGACCGTGTCAGTTCATCAGCACAATCCATGTCTTCTTACTGCACGACTCATCATTCAGACCAGATGAAATGACTTTATAATGCATGGAACCGTCACATCCGGTCGAGACTGTGTGTAGTGTGAACGCTCATGTTGTGGTCGTCAGGTGGACAACCAGCTGCTAGGTACCACCCAGCCCGTGATGCTGTGTGTGACTCCCGGCTCCAGTGACAGCAGTGTCAGCGAGAGCGGCCCGGCGCTGCAGGTCAACGCGGTCAAGGTTCCCAGCAGCCTCATGCTCACCGATCTCTTCAAGGTCAGTTTCTGACACCGAATCACTGCTGGGTTACATTAAATCACTCTGTGCTACAGAAAATGTCACAAAGAGCACCAGATAATTCCTGGTTTCTTGTGCGTCTAGCGCTACTAGAATCACGTGACTAACGATGTAACCGTGATGTGTTCACAGCACCTGATGGTGACGGCCCGACGCTTCACTGTCATCATCGAGGAGAAACTGCTGCTCAAGCTGCTCAGCTTCTTTGGATACGGGCAGACAGAAGCTGGTGGGTCTTTAGTTGAATGTCATTAATATTTGTGTGATGCTCTGAGTAAGCAGGTCGTTTTTGCCTAAAAGTACAAAAATAAATCCTAATTGAAATGAATGCAGAGCTGGAGAAGTTGGATGAAAACCTGCACGAGAAGCCCAGCGAGGACGCAGGACCTCCCAAACGTTACTACTTTGAGAACCTGAAGATCAGCCTCCCTCAGGTCAAGCTGAGTGTCTTCACCTCTCACAAGCTGCCTCCTGATCTCAAGGTAACACGACAGCGTCTGGTTCTTTCTCTCATAAATCTGCACTTAGCGGACGCAGAGTGACGCCACCTTTGACAGAGAGCAACATGTCTCCTTGTAAAGCTGACAAGACAGAAGAGGCTTCACACGTGCAGTTGGATTGTTTTAATCTCAAAGCAATAGTTAAGCATTTTGGGAAATTAATTTCTTTCTGAGAGTCAGATGTTCAGAAGGATCTCAGTCTCATGTCTGTGTGTTAATACGGAGCTGGAGTCAGGACGTGGTTAGCTTAGCTTAGCATAAAGACTGGAAGCAGGGGGAAACAGCTAGCTTAGCTCTGTCCAGTGTTCAATAATACACCTGCCAGCGCCTCTAAAGCTCTCCGACGAACACGCTGCATCTGTCTGTTTAATCTGGACACAACCAGAAATGTAAAAACCGCCGTTTGTGGTTTTAGGGGGAGTTACGTTCTGAAGTGTTTCTTGGTGAACAGCTGGGTGCAGCGACTGCGTGCAGCTTCCTGGAGTCTTTTCATCAGTGAGGTTGCCAGGTTTGACTCACAGACTGTATCTGGCAACCTGCAGAGGCTGGAGATGCTGCACGGAAGTTTTTTGGGGGGGGATAAACTGTTGTTCGTCAAGAAATAGTTCCAGCACGCAACTCCCCCTAAAACCACTCTCCTTCCTTTAATAGGACTCATCGAGTCATTTGATTTCATACGATTTCAATAAACTTGTTAAAAGTGATCATTAATATGTGGTTGCAGATATTCTGTTACGCTGAGAAACACAAGAACAACAATCTGCTCATCATTAAAGACAGCGGTATTTTAAATGCGAAAAGAATTTACAATAGTTGAAAATGAAAACTTATATCTTACAACACATATGCATCATAGGATCGCTCACCCGTCGGAACAGATTCAAGGATTCGGCAGCATTTCAAACCTCTGCAGTAAAGTCAGCATGAATATTCAAACTGTGGTAAACTTTAACTTCACAGAAAATAAAGATTCACAGACAGTCACTTCGTCTTAACTGAGCCGAACGCTGAGAGACAGACAGGAGTGTTCATTCAAACTAAATGTCTGGACGTTTTTAGGGCTCAAAGGATTGAAACAGACTGAACTAATACGACTTGGTGGTTAAAAGTGATTTTTAAGATGCACCGGTTTTTAAGTTGCAGTAAGTTGTGTCATGCTGCCACTTCCAGTTACCACACGATGTCACCCTGTTACTTCCTGTTCTTCACGTGGATGCGTTTTGTCACTGCAGGTTCTGAAAGGCACCCTGGGCTTTCCTCTGGTTCGCTTTGAGGACGCTGTCATCAACATGTACCCGTTCACCAGAGTGCACCCCTACGAGACCCAGGAGATCATCATCAACGACATCCTCAAGCACTTCAGAGAGGTACGCTGGACACACGCTGTCAAGCATGCGTGGAAGTGCTGCTGTGAACCTATTGTCCACTCGCCACTCGCCACACCGCTTTCAAGAAAAGCTGGAGTAAAAACATGACAACGTGCCCGAACAGTTTCTGCAGATCCCTGATAACAATCCATCGAGTCTCTGTAATGTCTCTTGTGCTGCTGCCCAGCTCTAAGAAACAAACTGTTCTTCATTTTCCCACTAAAATAGCTAAGATCAAACGTGTCGGGCCCTTTTACTGATCTCTCTTCCCACATTGTCCTGTTTTCATCCCTAAGGCATCCTTTCACAAGCTGGACACATTCATAGATTAGGAAACGTTTTACTGCAACGTCCTGAATCATTCGGTGTTAAGGCATTGCCAGATATTCAGTCTTATTGCTGAGCAGCCGACCTGCATGCACTGCAGCATTGGATCTGACCTAATGCTGTATTTTACAACCTCCTCCAGAATGGCTCCAGTTAGAAAATCCTCCTGACACTGTAGTCCAGTCCTGTGGGAAAAGAAGAGTTTAATCATCATCTTATCTTTTATATCTGGTCTAACCACGGCAGCAACTGGACCTGAACAGTGACGCCACTTTATTATCTTTTCAGCGGTTAGAAGAAACATTTTCAATCCTCCAAAATCATGTTTAGGTTCTCGCTGGTCCGTAGTTTCGCCCACAGTGTGGACGTGTGGCAGGAGGACTGAGGAGGAGTGGGATGATATTCTTCTTCTAAGAGTTCATTCTTCTTCTTCTCCGTCTATGGAGTCAGACTCCAGAGACGGATCCAGAGACGGACGTGGTCTGTGGCTGTCCTCTTTCATTCACATGCCAGTCATCACAGTGTGAAGTCCTCCTTTCTGCAGAAGTAACTCCAAATCATTTTTCCAGTGTTGTAGCATTTGTGACGTTGTTGGTCAGACGTCTTGTCGCTCCAAAGCCGTTCCTTACGGTTTAAAGACGTCATCCAGTATGTTTTATTTTGAAAGGTTCCTCCTCAAAATTTGACAAAACATTTTGGAAAAGCTTTCCTCTTTCACTATTTTTGAGTAATGCTCAAAACTCCAAGAACTTGACCTCATCCACCTCTACACTCACACGCAGTACAGTTGGTACACAAGCTTGTATTTGCATTTAAAGCAGAAGGCTGTCATATTTCTATTTCATGCAGCTGTGTGTGTCGGTGTATATGAGCATATCTCTGAGCATGTCTGGCTAACGGTGGGTCCGCTGTTTCTTACCTGTCTGTTTGAACTGCTGCTGTCGCTGCTTCGTGTGGAAATAGATGGAATGATGGCTGCATATTAAAAATGCCCAAAATCCTCAGCTGTGAAGGATATAAATGATGTAAAGTCGGCATATATTTAATAATATTTTTGCAAAGGAAAGATAATTCATTTCCACCAGCTATGAGCCGCTACATGGACAGGTATCACACGCGCAGGTGTGATGTGGTTTGTGTCGGATCGTGACCGTGTAGCGTTTCCTGTCTGTAGGAGCTGATCAGCCAGGCAGCTCAGATCCTGGGCTCTGTGGACTTCCTGGGAAACCCCATGGGCCTCCTGAACGACGTCACTGAGGGCATGTCTGAGCTCATCAAGTACGGCAACGTGGGCGGCCTCATACGCAATGTGACCCACGGTGTGTCCAACTCTGCTGCCAAGGTATATCGTTCAGGTGTTGCTGTTAATGTGTCCGCCTGCTGAATTAACACGAGCTGTAAAGAAGCGCAGTGTGAACATCCTCCTGGTCTCTCTGTGTCAGTTTGCAGGGACACTGTCCGACGGGCTGGGGAAGACCATGGACAACCGGCACCAGAGTGAGCGAGAGTACATCAGATACCACGGAGCCACCAGCGGAGAGCACCTGGTAGCAGGGATCCATGGCCTGGCTCATGGTACGTCTTGAACACCTCTGTCTGCTTACAGTTACAGCTAGTGGGCAAAAGAATCACTTAGTGGGGGTCTAAACTGACACCTAGGGCCCCTGCACACCCAAACATCGCATTTTTGGTGGAGTTTGAAAAATCAGGCCAGGTATTTTCTCCGCACAGATACTATACATTTATTTGCCTGTTGAAATGTGAGGAGCAGCACTTGGTGCTGGAGCCGCTGCCGCCGTGCCTCAAATATAGTAAAAACGCAAATATAGACACGTTAATGAGATGCATGGTGGGAACCAAAAAGTTGTTTTAGTGCCATAAACTGTACAAACTGCAAAGGTAATGTGAGGAAAATGTTTAGCACCCCAAGAAAGAAACCTCCCTGTGAGCATCGAGCGGTCTGGTCAAGATAAACGTAGCGTCTAAGTATTCACCAGTAAAATGTCGTTTTACTGGTTTCCAGCGAGTTGCTTTATTTCCAAATACGAAAATGTCTATAAATAAGCTCACATTGCTGTGAGTTCAAGGAGAGGAGGAAATCTGACCCAAAGCATCATGGGAAAACATGTCTGAAGTCTTACACAGTATAATGTGCGGAGCTGAGGTACAGTGGCTTCAGTGGATCCCGCTGGATTCCAGCTGCGTCCGAGCTGTATGTTCGGGGATCGGTCAGATGCTCCACAGTGTGTCCGCTGTGTGACCCGCCGCTGGTCTAAATCTGAAACTACAGCACGCGGTCCGGTAACTGCCGAACCTTAGATATCCTCGTGTACGCTCTAATGTTGGCAGAGCTGGGTTCAGGTACAGTCTCACATCCCCGTGGAGGTTTTAAAGCTTTACTATCTGAAGGTTTCGATGATTCTTGTAACAGTTTTAATGAATTACCTTGTTTACTGTGTCTTTTGAATGCTCTTGTTCTCACTGAGACTGCCTGATTAAATAAAATAAAAGAAGCATCTGGACCCCTCAGTGATCCCACTCTTTCTGCCCCCCCACCCCAAAAAGGTATCATCGGAGGCATGACGAGCATCATCACCTCCACAGTGGAAGGGGTGAAGACGGAGGGCGGAGTCAGCGGCTTCTTCTCGGGCCTGGGTAAAGGTCTGGTCGGCACTGTGACCAAACCGGTGGCTGGAGCTCTGGACTTTGCCTCGGAGACGGCGCAGACGGTCCGGGACATGGCAAGTCTCAGTAACCACAGGTCAGCTTCAGACTCCCGTCGAGGCGTTTCGTGTCTGTGCTGCTAAATGTTGTCTGACGCGTCCACAGGGCAACGCTTTACCTTAAGTCCCCGTATTTACAATTTCTAAGCAGCAAACCTTTAATTTATAACTCGCTATAATGTATTGTAAGCAGGTGTGTGTGTGTGTGTGTGTGTGTGTATTAATGTATGAATGTACAGTATTTGTCAACTTCTCCTATAAAGACATGTTTTATATTGTTCCAGCTGTGTTTGACTATAACAAATGCATTCATAAACACACAGATCTGTTTACAGCTGCATTATAGTCTGTTATTAACCATTTACTAAAGGCTAATATACGGCTTGTAAATGCTAAATAGGGGGACTTATACGTACAAAGCTCTGATCCTGGTTCAGGTCCGTGTCCCACCTGATGTCAGGTTTAGTGGCTGTAATCAGTGTTTTTATAATACCGATGTACGAGCTGACGATGTGAGAACAGCGTGTTGATGTTAGTGATGTAATGATGTAATCATTGACAAAGAACATTTTGCAGCTGTTTACATGTTCGTTCAAAATGTTTCCTCATTACGTTGAGAAACGTAGTTGTAATTATTTCAGGATAAAGTAACGTCTCAAAACACAAACTCATCGTATCGACATGGACAGAAAAGTCGGAGCTCCGGACATTATATTGTGTTATTAACGCGTTATTACATGTTTATACACTGATTATAAATGCTAAATAGGGCCGACTTGAGATAAAGTGTTAATAAAACTTCAGAGTATTATCGACCTGACTGGTGCTTAAACAGGAAGTGTGTGTGTGTGTGTGTGTGTTGCGCGTCCTGTGTGTGTGTGTGTGTGTGTGCGTCCTGTGTGTGTGTGTGTGCGCGTCCTGTGTGTGTGTGTGTGCGTGTGTGTGTGTGTGTGTGTGTGTGTGTGTGTGCGCGCGTCCTGTGTGTGTGTGTGTGTGTGTGTGTGTGTGTGTGTGTGTGTGTGTGTGTGTGTGTGTGTGTGTGTGTGTGTGTGTGCGTCCTGTGTGTGTGCGTGTGTGTGCGTCCTGTGTGTGTGTGTGCGTCCTGTGCGTCCTGTGCGTGTGTGCGTCCTGTGTGTGCGTCCTGTGCGTGTGCGTGTGTGTGCGTCCTGTGCGTGTGCGTGTGTGTGCGTCCTGTGCGTGTGCCCTGTGCGTGTGTGTGCGTCCTGTGTGTGTGCGTCCTGTGCGTGTGCGTGTGTGTGCGTCCTGTGTGTGTGCGTCCTGTGTGCGTCCTGTGTGTGTGCGTCGTGTGTGTGCGTCCTATGCGTGTGTCCTGTGTGCGTCCTGTGCGTGTGTGTGCGTCCTGTGCGTGTGTGTGCGTCCTGTGTGTGTGTGTGCGTCCTGTGCGTGCGTCCTGTGCGTGTGTCCTGTGTGCGTCCTGTGTGCGTGTGTGTGTGCGTCCTGTGTGTGTGCGTGCGTCCTGTGCGTGTCCAGGCTCGGCGTGCAGCGGGTCAGGAAGCCTCGCTGCTGTAAGGGTCCTCAGGGTCTGCTGCCTCGCCACTCGAGCACTCAGGCCGACGGTCAGGAGCAGCTCTTCCGCCTCACGGACAGCATCCAGTCTGAGTTGTGAGTCTCGTTCGTTTCCACTCTGAGTCGAGCGCCCTGATCTCCTGCAGCTCCGTCACACTGACCACGCTGTGTTTCTCACACCAGCTTCATCGCCGTGGAGCCCATCGACAGCTACTGCGTCCTCATCTCCTCCAAAGCGGTCTACTTCCTGAAGCCGGGGGACTACGTGGACCGCGAGGCCATCTTCCTAGAGGTCAAGTACGACGACCTCTACCACTGCCTGGTCTCTAAGGATCACGGGAAGGTTTATGTGCAGCTCACCAAGAAGGCTGAGAGCACCAGCAGCGGTGTGGCCATGCCCGGCCCCTCCCACCAGAAACCCATGGTGAGACCCCCCTTTCACTGGCAGTCTCTGCAGGTCCATGTGTTCCCAGTTTAGGTTCTGCTACTAACTACTGAAAGCTAGTTGTTTAGTTTCTGTAGTAGCTAATCGTGTAACGTCCTCTCTGCAGGTCCATGTGAAGAGTGAGAGTCTCGCCATCAAAATCTCTCAAGAAATCAACTACGCCAAGAGTCTGTACTACGAGCAGCAGCTCATGCTGCCTGCCAGTGAGAACGAGGACTACTTACTGCTCGAGTCTTGATCAACAACCGTTACTAACTCTTCTTCAGTCCTTTTATTGACCTTCGTAGGCCTCCGTATTTTAAAGTGTTTGACAGACTGCAGTAAAGGGAAGAGTGAGACACGCCCGTGCACCTGGTTTAGTCACATGACCCGATGTTTGGCAAAGCACATACATGTAGGTGACATGAAACACATATGCAAGGCGGCGTTAGTGTGTAGATGTAGAGACACACTGGTTCTGTGTTTACATGTCGGCTGATGGCCGCCGGAGTTCTTTATGTTTGTGAATAGACAGAAATGTAAATAGAGATACGTTCAACAAAGCAGTGTACATACTGTATTAATTAATTATGAAGTATGGAGAGTAACAACACAAGCTGATATAATGTGAAATGTAACAAACTGCCTTTACAACTCTATTTTGTGTATAAGAGACTATTAGTTTTTTTGGGGGGGGTTCCTGCAGCCCCCCTGCCTCACAAACACTGGAGCTGCCTGTCTCTCTGCCTTCTACGGTCGCACCCCTCCAGGTCTGACGTGTCTACTTATCGTTAACGACCCTTTTTTTAATGAGCCTGGTGTTGTTTCTAACCGCAGTCGTCCTCTAAAGGAGATTTTCTTGAGCTGAGTTTGAGTTGTTGTGTGTTGAGAGGAGGAGTGGAGGTCAGGACAGGCCTGTCCGGAGGGGGCGCGGAGCCTGTAAAATACCGTTCACATGGACACTGCTTCAAATAAAGCAACTGCAGCACTCTCTGCGTGGGGCCTGTTATTTCCACACTGAGCCAACACAGGTGTGCACTGTTTCCTGTTTCCTGTCATTGCATACACACACCTGTCTGGGTCACGAGGTTAAAAAGCACCTGAGACTGTTTTGGGGGTTTAGCACCGACTGTTCATCAAAACTGCGTCTACAGAACGAGACAACGGCCATTTTCTGCAGCGGAGAACAAGTATCGAGCCGCAGGAAGGAGTTAGCGTGTTTCAAGTCACTGGGCTTCCGGTATTTCAGAAATAAGGTCTGTGGGGAACAAGTGGCTTGTGACCTCCGTTATTTCAATCATTTTCACTGACGTCGAGTACAAAACAGAATAAATACACAAAAAATAAATAACGAGAAAACAGACAGCAACAGAACAGTTACAAACTGGTACATTCGCGTGCGGAGTGGTTCGTAATCCTGGTTTTAAATTGACCTACAGGTACAAATGTGCTGAGTTTCAGTGTGTGTTGTAAAATGTTCCAAGTGTGTGTGCAGCACAAAAACCAGCAGCAGTTTGCACGCGGGACATCGAGCATCAACCAACCACTAGATGGAGTCAGATACTGACTGTGGGACCAGTTTAATAAGGAGGTGATATATTGTGGCAAGTTGCCTTTAAAGGCTTTATAAATAAATGGAAACCAACGCCTTTCCGAACACGGAAACTCATCTAGTGCAGTACTATGAGTCTAGTGCTCATTTCCACAGCCGTGAAAATAGATACGTGACTTTTTCCAATAATTTTGCAATAATCGCTCCATGATGACGCAAGATCGCGCTGATCGACTGGTGGGGCAACCTTCGTCTAGCGCCACCATCAGGTCGACGTGTTAACGTGTCCGACACTTTGGTTTCTGACCTGCAGAGCTGCTGGCGCTCCCATCAGCCTCAGCTGCACTCTGTGCTTTGAGCTAATTAGCAAACATGCTAACACGCGTGACTAAATTAAGATGGTGAACATCAGCATATTAGCATTTTCACTGTGCGCATGTTAGCATGCTGATGTTAGCATTTAGCTCATAGCACTGCTGTGCCTGAGTACAGCAAGAGAGTCCAACTGCCGACCTCTCACCTGTGGTGACCTCCAGCTCTGCCAGCCAATGGGAAGAGGGTACGGTCCCGACGCGTGAGTGTGAGAGAACATTAGATTACTACTCTTGCAATGAATTCATTTTGGCTCAGAATGAGACGCTAACAGGATCTTCAGCTGTGAGTGAAATAAAAACACACAAAGAGTGAAATGTTCAGGTGTTACTGTGCAGACGTGAGGCCCCAGCCGGGCCCTTGGCCCCTTGACTCTCAGTTCAGTTCGGAAACAAATGTTTTACTAAGAATTACACACTCGAATAAACAGGTGAAGATGAAGGAGAGCTCCATCATTTAAACAAGGAAACACTGTCGGTAACGTCAACAACAGAGAGTGAAAGAAGCATTTTCAGGAATAATAGTTTGTGATGTGGTCTGCGGAGACCCTGTGGGAGGGGAGCAAAGACGGGACCCAAAGAAACCAGCTCAGTCAGCCTGGAGCTACAGGTGAGCAGCTTTAAGGTGTTGATTTCGGAGAAGTCACCAGATCCCACAGAATAACGGCCCCTTTTTGTAACTTTGCTTCTTGCAGTGTCCCATAAGGAGATGAAGTCTTATCTGGCCTGGTGTCTGCGCAGACCGGCCTATCAGGACTGCCATTCTCCAGTGCCGTTATTCCCCGGGATCTGGTGTGGACCCTGCAGACAGGTGAGCCTCAGTATGATGCAGTTAGAGCCTCTAACGTACTCATAATCAGTCCGAGCAGAGGAACCCCTCGGCAGCTCACAGAGTGACGGCGTGCTGTAGCATCTGGACCTGATGCTGCATCAGTATCTGTCCTGCTGCACCTTTAGTGTTGCGGCTGGGTGGAGGTTTAGCTACTGCCGGGGTGCCTCAGGTAGACGTGGGTGGTGGTGTGTGGAGGAGCAGCAGAGCCTCGGGTCACGTCAGCTCGCAGGTGAAGCTCAGCAGCAGCAACATGGAGGTTAATGTGAGGCAGCGCTGACTGACCGCTGCGTCGATGGCTGCACACAAACAAGACAGTTCATTCAGTCTTTACACCTTAATTACACCTTAATTACAGCTTAATTACACCTTAATTACAGCTTAATTACAGCTTAATTACACCTTAATTACAGCTTAATTACACATTAAAGCTTAATTACACCTTAATTACACCTTACACCATGACTGTGACATGTTGACAGTAACTGTTTCAACTTCACATAACTTTTTAATTAAAGGATAAATCTATATTCTATATTTGTATCATCAACAAATCTCATGTACGGAGCTGAAAATCCAACGAATGCACTGTTTATACATATCTTGAGTGACGTTTGATAAAAACTACTGTTTGAGGAAATCACTGAGCCTTTTTAAACATGAAACTATGTATTTGTGAGGTGTTTGCGTCGTTTGATCTGTAAACTTTGGGACTTTGCACCACTGATGTACATTATCAGCTTAGGCAGGCGGCATTATTACTTAAAGGTTCCCCTGGGAGGCGCTATGGAGCGACGTCTTCATGAGCGGCTCCCCGTTTTGTTTGTATGCTGCACGAACACGATTCGCATTCTGCCGGTGGTGTCACGCTGTTCCACTGATCCACAGTTTGTCGGCAGTAAATATATATAAATATGATAATGCGCCTGAACGTGGACGTAAATAACGCTGGATTAAAGCGTTTTTTAATGAATTAATGAATTAAATTTTTTTAGAAACACTGAATGAAAACAGAAACTTTGTTTACAGAAACTGTTAATCTTGAGGCTGAGCTTTAACGCCTTTATTATTCTACGTAGGGTTCGTGGTCAACGTTAAGTCAGTCTTTTCCAAGAAGGCCGTACACCTGCTGGCCCAATCTGCAAAGGGTCTGTACAGCTTGGGGGAGGGCCATAGTTCAAATGCAGCCAATCAAAGTGGGAATCCAGTGACCAATAGGACGGCCCAGTAGACTTTCACTAAGGTGTAATGGGAATGTCTCACACACACACACACACAGAAATGGTGCCTATTACTAAAATCGGTGGGTGGGGAAAAGTCTGCAAAGGTCCCAAAGTCTGGCATCTCCTGCTGTTTCCTGTCAGGATTTGACTCATACACTGACAGCGAATCTGTAAACGCTACTAGTTAAATCACCATGGTAACAGTCAAAAAGAGAAAAGGCTCTCCTTTAACCTCCATCCCAACTGAGACACTGCCATGGTAACTGACTTCATTGGATTCATGTGAAACGGCTCTGAGGCTGACTGCAGAGTAACGTGTTGCTGCTGTATTAGCGAGAAGCACCAGATCCGTCCATGTTTCCATCCTTTCCACTGCAGCAGCCGTCAGCCGTCAGCCGTCAGCCTCGCTGCTGAGCAGACCGCAGGCCGTCAGAAGGAAGACAGCTGCTGAACTGAATCTACTGTTCGACTTCTACCTTGAGCTGCATGGCAACACGGTTCGAAGCTCTCTGATTGGATGTTTCCGTAAGTTGCTATGGACACAAGTTTTTTACCTTTGACTTTGACTTTTCTTCAAGGAAGCATATTTTTTCCAACTTATTGTTTGTACTAATGGTTCATGTCCAAAGTCTCTCGACTGATGTGAGTTGCAACAGTCTGGTTTTAGGTCTGAGCGTAGCCTCCACCTAGCAGCTGATACTGGCCTTTGCTCCATGTTTGTCTTGCTTAAACTCCCAGCAGCATTCAACACTATCAATCATAACATCACCTTCCTCAGCCCCCCCTCAAGGCTCGATCCTGGCTCCTATTGTTTTGTCTGTTTACATGCTTCCTCTTGGTCACATAATTAGTAGACATAATAAATCTTGTTATTTTTATGCAGATGATACACAGTTATATCTTCTGCTCTTCATTTTGATGCTGATTAACAAACCAAGCTCACAACCCCACCTCGCTAGTTGGCCAGCTCGGTAGTTAGCATGTGCAGCCTTGTTACGCTAAATAAATAAAAGATGTTGGTTTCTGTGTCTCTAGGCTGTATTCGGAACCACTTACTACACTTACTACATACTACAGGCGAACGCAGTATGCAGCATGTACTTCTGCATACTGCTTTTCATAGTTTTCAACAGTATCAAACTGTTCAATCGATTCATTTTGCAGTATGCTAGGCCAGGCTTAGCCGGTTTCCGGTTTTGGAAAGTGGAAGTAAACAATAGGAGGAATGTAAATGTAAATACCACTTATAACATTTTATTCAAATTTAATCTTGTGTAAGAACAATTCCCAACTGTGACTCGGCTACAGCCGATCTGTTACGAACGCATCGCTACGTTTGTCCTACTAACGTTACTCATAACAAAGCCATTAAAGTTAATCCTGCTAAGCTAACGTTTGATATTACGAAGACAACAACACTGACCTCAGCGAGCTGTCAATAAGAAAACAACACGACATACAAACTTAAATCTAACGTTGAGTTATATTTTTTGTTTTTAGGGACAGAGCCGTTATATTCACTGACGCGGGGTGACCGGTCGTTGAGACTGTCTGATTAAATAAAGATTACATTTTGGAAAAAAATAACCCTTGTTGTGAGCGTTCCAGCACTTAGCATGGTGGGACACAGTACTTGAGGTAGACTGGTCCGATGCATACTGGAGATTTTTTCCGAATCAGTACGACATCCGGGTATTTTTGATATACTGTAGATTTTGCTTTTGGTTGCATGCTACATGCTACATGCTACGTTCTGGCCATAGTAGGTGGTTTTGAATACAGCAGAAGCTAGCTGGTTGATTCAGAATTACACTGTTGTTGCTTTAGCTAATAGGTGCTAACTGGCTAAATCTGGTTAGCAGTTGCTGAGCATGTGATTGGCTGAAATGAAACTCGACGTGAAATAAAAGGGTTATTGGGAAAAATGCTACCATAAAATATAAACAGACTTTCGGCCATTTTGAAATAAAGGTTTATTTAAAGTTAAAGTTTATTTTATAAAAATTAATCATGATGAAATAACATTTTATAGTAATTAGTTGAGTTTTAACAATTTCTTAAATTATTTCGCAAATTGTTGTTTCATGTATATATTTTTACACAGTTTATTCACGTGATTATTTATTTCATAATTATTTATTCAATATTACCTACCAATGAAATGTTCCTTTTCTTTCTTCAGTCTTGGGTTGTCTGTAAAGACACACAAAATAAAAGACATTTACTGTGAGCACAGCGAACAAGTGATGCACAGACGGCAGACTGACAGACTGACCAAACACGATGAGGCGGGTGTGTGTGTCCGTGGAGCCCAGAGGATTCTGGGCCGTGCAGCGGAACATGGACCCGTTGAGTTCAGCAGGAACTCTCTCCAGGATGAGTTCCCGTCCATTGTGCTCCTCGCTGCCGTCCAGCAGACGCCCTCCGACCCTGGTCCAGGTGTAAATGGGCTCAGGGAAGACCTCGCTCTGTGGACACACACACACACACACACACACACACTGAACTAGAACAACAATCAATCTGCTGAGGAACAAGTGACAAAAGTTCGGATTTCATATCAGAAGCTTTTATAATGAAATCTTGCGTATTGTGGCACAGCCGTCTTACTTTGACTGATGAGATGTGTCACGTGTCTTAGTGTGAGATTTAACCTGACAAAGAGAATAATCAAGTGTTGCAATTGGTGTCTTTTACTAAACATCACCCACATATCCAAGAAATGGACCTTGTAGTACAGAATGACGATTTGTATGCTTTTATGCTTTTATGAGAGCATAAATCATGAACTGCAGCCTGAGGCTCTCAGACAGGGGCCTGTGGCCTGAGGCTCTCAGACAGGGGCCTGTGGGCCTGGGGCTCTCAGACAGGGGCCTGTGGGCCTGGGGCTCAGGGGGACCAGCGCTCTGCAAACTGACTCTCAAACTACCAGGCAGATGGGGTCGGGAATCAAAATGTGGGAGATACTTTATTGTAGAAGTCTGACTTTAAGACATTTGTGATTATTGTGCAGCTCTTTGGCCGCAGGCAGCTTCCACACCGACTCTGATAAGCAAACAATATCTATATCATATCAAACTTCAAACTATCTACATGTATTTCTGTTTTGTTTGCATTTATAATCTGCAGTCGAGCTGCTTTAGCTGCTAGCTGTTCCTGGAACCGTGAGAACAGACAATCCCCTGGATTACCTCAATACTGAGGAAAAGTACTGAATTGAATTACAAAATCTGTAGTTGCTGTATGTGGAGCGTCTTTTCACAGATTACATTGTATTTCTGTACGTTTGTTTCTTGAGCGGCTGAGACACTGATATCTCAGGTTAACCTCGTGAATATACGGGAATCTAATTTGTTTGCCGCCAAAAATCTGCCTAATGTTTATGAAGCGGGATCTTTCCAGGAAAGACCTGGAACCAGTGACAGGAAGAGCCTATCGTCAGGAATATTCCAGGATTTCGGAAACAGATGTATTTGTTATGCAGGGAAATCATTTGCATCTAAATGTGTTGATAAACAGCATCATTATCATAACAGTGTTGATCCATCTAAAGTGTCCTTGGGCAAACCCCCCCCCCCTCCAGGAGCTCTGCTGCAGGCTGCTGCCCCACTCCGCTCTCTTCACAAGGCAATAACACGTCTGTTTACACTCTGTGCAAACTGTGAATAACATCACATCTGCTCAGCTCTCAAGGTTAATGGAAAAACTCCAGAGAAGTGACGAGTGAGCCTTATGACGTGGTGAGTTTAGCACTCTGTGTTCCACAGACAGACGTCCATCCAAACACAGTACAGATCGTAGAAAAGGTTTCAGTCGTAGTCGTCTGGACGCTGTTTTCAGAATCAAGACGTTTCGGCTCCCATCCGGAAGTCATTCTCAATTTGTCATTCTCGAGAATGACTTCCGGATGGGAGCCGAAACGTCTTGATTCTGAAAACAGCGTCCAGACGACTACGACTGAAACCTTTTCTACGATGGACCGCTCCTGGACGAATGAGGGACTACACCGTCTTATACGGTACAGATGGGACCGAATGTCTCGTGCTTGATAATGTAAATACGACTGCACTCACACGTTGTATCATAACAGCACGTCACAAACCCTTTTGTTTGGAGAGCTTTAACATTGTCCCTGCTTCCAACAGCTCCACTGTGTCACATGACAAACTCAAAGTGGACGGACAGGAACTGAAACCAATTGCTGCCTGGAAGGAAGGAACTCAATTCAAAAACTTGCGGTACGCTTTGAAAAGTGGCCTTTTTTATTCTGTCCACGTCTTTGACGCTGTCCCCCACCCGCTGGTGACATTGTTTGCATTTCACAGAGCTTCCCCTGTTCAAAGAGCCACTTTGTTGGACACTCACTGCAGAAGGTCCCAGCTGGAAGCCCTGGACAGTGATCCGCACCGTGTCTCCCACCTTGGCCTTACCGGGACTCATGGACAGCTTGGGTCCTCTGGGAGCAGCTGATGGAAAAGTAAAATACCACGTTGGACTGTTGTACAGTAAGACAACACTCAGCTCTCAGATGTCTGAATGATAAAGTCATAATAGTACATTAGTTACCTAACTGTGGCTGCCCACATTTCCAGGATGTACTCACCTGCTCAGAGAACATGTCTGCCTCGTGTTCAGGGTATCAATCAGCTGAAGCAGTACAAACTGTGCTGAAGGCTCAGGATGACCCACTTTCTGTTTATTGTTCTCAGTTCACTTTGAATGAATGAAAGCAGTGACTTGCGCCAGTTCATTCTTCGTAGCCCTGAATTCGTCCTCCAACAAATGTGATTGTGTGCCGTTTGAATCTGAACAGCTCTCATTATACATCTCATTAGCTCTTAACTGTGTCAGGACTCCTGGGGTGCGTCTGACTTCAGTATTTACAGTATATTCTGCATCTTTATTCTTATTGTTGATGCTGCGTTGAAAAAGGGAACTGACTGATCCTAATCCCCGCCCCTTTCCTTCACTGGTCCAATCACAAGAACTCAGACAACCTTTCTGGAGAAGTACGTCCCTAAATTAATGCCAGGAGGTTGAGTCTTATTCAGTATGTTGCTTTGGTAAATCTACAGTTGACCTTTCATATATGCGTAACTTTAGAGTTTAGAGAACATTGTGCATCTTTTGGGCTGCAGGAGTGCAAAGCACGCTAACAGGTGCTTCGGTATCCTTCAGTATGTTGTAGGCTACATTTATCTAATGACTTGTGAAATTTTGCTCACTGTGATAATTGTGTTGTACTTGTGTTGTACTTTTACAGTAAATACAAATAAAAACTGCCAACATGTAATTATGTTGTACAATGACAGTAGCAGAAATTAAGTGATGATTAAAGTATTTAAATCAATATGCAAAACAATTATTAACACTAACTAATGAACAACAAGCACTACCGCTACTGAGCTAATATGGGGAGTTTATCTATGTTCCCAGGGTCCTAAGTTCCCTAACCCCCTAACCCTAACCCTAGAACTGGGGAACATAGGACCCTTTGTCATGTTCCCATTATGTGCCACATCAATCTGGGGAACAACTAGCATATTCTGCCGGTCTTGCGTCAAAGTCCCCTTCTTAGTTTATGGTTATGGTTAGGCATCGCAGAGATAACTGGTTGGGGCTGCGGATCATTAAATGTTTTCAAAATCTGATTAAGTTATGTTTGCATGAATATTCATGAAGGGTATCGTGTTGTATTTTGGAGGGAGGTTGGGTTGCTGCAAGTCTTTATTTAGTTTTGCTTTGTCAAAGCTAAATAAAGGTGAAAGACTAAAGAAGCGCAGCACATTGATTAACAAGCGATGCTCCTTTTTCCCTTTGCTGAGAGAACTGAACGGATTATCGTCTTAGAGTACAAGCTAGTAGACAAGCTAGCAAGGCTACCGAAAAGTGGGCTACTGACACCTTTGGAAGTCACATGACAGCAGTCCCTCGAGGGTCTCTCGTACCGTCTGATACTAGAACAAGAACAAACCTAGCGGCCCCAAGGCTCGCAAGCAGTATCGGTATCCTATGCAACTTGAGTTTATTGGGAGCAAAGGGTGCATGAGGGCTTGTACGGCAACAGCAAGGCATGATGGGAAAATGTGTCATTCACCACCGTTACAGTAAGCTACACTTTTTCACAATACTGGAGTAAGTTTATACGAGCGTTTAAGGTCTTAATGCTTCCATCTCAGTAGCTGGCAGTTAGCTTGGTGATATATTAAGCCAAGTCAGCAGGAGGTGAGAGGTTATGTCAGGTAGTAAGTAGGAAGCACCGGGTCTGCACTCAGACACATGAACACATTTGAAGTAAAAGGATTTGGTTCTCTTCTGTATTCATATAAAACCTGACCTTACAACCAGATGATCTGAGTCACTGGATTCAGAGAGGACTCTGTGTCCTGCATGTTAGCTCAGCCAGAGTGTGTTGGTGCGTGACTCACTCAGTGTGACCTCGGCCTGCATGGGCATGGACAGAGCTGGGTGGTTGACCTCACAGCTGAACAGGGCCTCGTTGTCCAGCTGGGGGTTGAGGCTCCAGGTCAGCATGGCTCTCACCTCCATGGTGCCATCACCTGCCGCCTGCTGCTGGTGCTGGAAGTAGTAGAGCGGGTCGCTGCTCTGGACCCAGCGGGGAAACTCGCGGCTCACCACCGTCTCGGGGATCACCTCGGTGGTTGGCTCGGGGTCCGACTCGGACACTTGCTCTTGGCCCTGTTCGGGACCGTCTTGGCCCAGCCGAGCCAGCTTCCCGTCTTGTTCCAGCAGGGACAGGGACTTCTGGAGTTTGGTGTCGTCGAGGTCTCGACTGGTGAGAACCTGGGAGCTCCAGAGCCCCGCCTGGCTCCTGGCCCCGCTTTTTTTTTTACCTGGGCCCTTGCTTTGGTCTCCCTCTGAGGGGGAAGACTGGGCACTTGGCACCACATCAATGAGCTCACCATCCCGCTTGAAGTACACCTGAGAGGCAGGGACAAAGGCAGGTGAGCGCAACAGGAACAGCGGAAGTATTTCAAATCAAAACCCTGACCCTTGTCTTCTGCTGTTTGCTCTCAATGGCCGAAGGGGCAGGACAAGCATTTCCTGAGTCAAATACTTTGTCACAATAATAGCTGGTTGAAGGAGATGCTAAGACGTCAGCGATGGTGTTCAACAGGAACCTGTGGTTGTAACACATGGTGGGTATCAGTGTCGCTGTTCCTCATTTCTCATGTCGGAAAACATCAGTTATGATCAGAGCCAGTGTTCCACTAACCATGTATGTAAAACATGATTATATTATATGCTTAACATTTTTATTACATTGTAAGTACTAAGTAGATTTTACATTATGTGTTTCTACACAACCTCTGGCCCACTTCAAGGTCATCTGAAACAAATTATATATATATATATATACTTAATCTCTAATACTACAGCTGTAGTCGTGCTGTACATGCTGCTGTATTTATAGATATGTGTGCATCAGTGGGAAGCTTGCAGCTGGATGCTGCTGTGTTTATCTTGTTTATTGCTCAGAGTACGTGGTCATGTGACCCGGGAGATTTGTGTCTGCCATCATCACTACAATAACCCAGTGCGAGGCAGAGGTGACCTTGGTTAAACAAAGAGAGCTGTTGAACAGCACGTCCCGTTCAGTAGATAAACACAGAAATTGGAAAAACAAAAATTAAATAAAGTGGTTTTCTGTCACGGTTATGATTTCATGTAGTATTGCTCCTCTTCATCTTGCTGATGTGTTTGTCTCATTCGGGACATGTGAAGCCACTCTTCGCTGGACTTTTACTGTTTCACATATGCAGCTGTCCTCTAATCCCCTGAGATCAATCCCCAATACATTTTCTAAAGAGGTCATTGCTTTAAACATTTCAAATCCAGCGGTGCTCCCGATTTCATTCTACAGTGAAAGTACCGGCATCCTCTTTTACTGCATCAGGATTTGTTTGCCAGGATCATAAATGGACGGAAGGTTCATGAAGCTTTCCTTCATAGCACACAAAGCACTGACGCAAATTCGATTATGGAGACTGAGTCCTTGAAGAGAGATAAAGATTAAAAAGGCTCCATCTCACCATGGGAGCTGGCTTTGCTCCTGTAACAATGCAAACCAGAGTGAAGTTCTGGGCCTCGTAGCGGCTGAAAGGAGCCGGGCTGTTGGCTGCTACCACAGAGATAGACTTGGGAGGTACTGTGGAGAAAATACAAAGAAGACTGAGCCACTCAAACATGGACATGCTTTCCAGTCATTGAAAGAAAATATATATATACAATACAAGTTATGAGGTCTGTGAAAATCTGGGTTAAGTGATGAGTCAGTGTGCTGGTGATGAAGCTGAGCAAGTGTGAACATTTCAAATCAATTCAATTATACTTTTCATTTTGGGAAATACGCTGATTCTCTTTCTTTCTGAGAGTCAGATGTTCAGATGGATCTCAGTCTGTGTGTTCAGTACAGAGCTGGAGTCAGGACGTGGTTAGCCTAGCTTAGCATAAAGACTGGAAGCAGGTGGGAACAGATAGCCTGGCTCTGTCCAAAGTTCAAAAATGCACCTGCCAGCACCTCTGAAGCTCAGGGAGTTACATGTTGTTTAACTTGTTGAAGTGTAAAAACAACAGTTTGTGGTTTTACGGGGAGTCACGTGCTGGAACTATTTTGTTTATCCATCCACCCAGCACTTCTTCTCCAGCTACAGCGCAGGTTATCAGATACAGTCAGTCCGCACGGGTTTTGGATTTGGTCCAAACCTGACAACCAAACTGTGACGACAAGACGCTGCACACAGTCACTGCACCCAGCTGCTGTTCACCAAGAAATACTTCCAGCATGTAACCACAAACTTTCATTTCTACATTTCTGTTCATATGTTAAACCATCACGAGACGCCGTGTCGATCAGTGAGCTTCAGAGGTGTTGCTAGGTGTGTTTTTAGCCATGCTAGTGTTGTTAACAACAGCTGCGTGGATTGCCATGAAATTTGGTTCAGACATTCATGGTCTTCAGAGGATCGATCCTGTGTACTTTGGTGACTTTTCCTCTAGCGCCACTGGCAGGTTGGTGCCCACAGGACCAATCCTAACGAGCCTGGTGATCCTCTAAAGTTACCGTCTTTATTCAAATTCATGAGACAACCCCAGAAATGAATACTTACCAATGACAGAGAGGACGATGCTGCCGGAGGCTAGAATCACTTTGTCTCTGGAGCTCCTGTCATAGATCCCCACGTGGCACTCGTAGAGACCGTCGTCCTCCATCTGGACCTCAGGAAGCCTGTTCATTCACACAGTAACAAAGATTACAGGACGTTTTTTCAACTATATCTTTCATTTATCTCCGTTCTTGAGATTAGAGATCCCACTGGGTTCGCCTTAAATTCACCTCCCACTACCAATACTCCTCCACCGTCAAACGAAAGAATGCTACAGGTGTGAACGTCCCCCCAAACGTCTCTGTCACTCAAAGGATACGAGTTATTAGAAGACAACTTGTCCAGTGCTAGGAGCCCGTCTTACCGCACAGTTGACTGGTAGACCAGGTCCTCCCGTCTGCGGTTGTCCTCCATGTGGGAGTAGCTGGTGTTGAACATGGCATCATAGGTGAAAATCTTCTGCTTGGCACTGCCTCCGTCAATCACCTGAGAGGAGAAAGAACATTGTTGTATTCATTATCCAAGCTGGCGGCGTAATAACTTTGTTGACCCTGTGGCTTTTTATCTCGCGGCGTCATCCGGTCAAAACTTCACTTTGTCCAACACCTCGGTTTATGAATAAAAACCTAAAGCACGCCTACAAAGGTTTTCTCTCTTTGTGGTTTGCTTCTGCTCGTGTCAGAGGCGTGTCCCCGGCCCGGCCCGCCACACCTTTAGACTTTACACTGCGATGCAAATACAGCTTTTAAAATTCATGAACTAAAAGTGAAGTAAGTGACTGTTGTTGCAGCCGGAGACGATTCTTTTGTAACGGGGGTCTACGGGGAAAACGCTTTATGTTACTGCAGTACAGCAGCGAGGCCGACTCAGCCAGCTCACTTTCTACAGTTTAGTGATAGTTATGGCTGCAACTAGCGATTAACATGCAGATTATTGATTTGATTAATTAAGAAATCTTTTGATCTATGAAAATGTCAGAAAAGTGAAAAGTAGATTTAGACCAAGTAGACGTCTTCAGATAACCTGTTTTGAAGAAACTGTCTGCCAACAGTAATAGTTTACTCCCTAATTAGTTTTTTTTGATAAAAACAAACTTATAATTCCCAGCTTTTTGAGGCCCCTCCCCATGTTGGGGCCCCGAGCTCTTTTCCCCTCACTATGACCCCCCTACTCTTCACACTCACTGCGGACACTTGGTTTATATACGGTTTGGTTTTGGGCTGAGACATGTGGACATACTTCAGGTTAAAGTCAACGTTTTCTTTGCGATCCTTTAGACTTATTTGAGATAATGAACTGTCTCGCACGATGCTGCAGATCATCCAGTTCTGGTCCTGGAGACTTCATAAATATCTTCTTTTTAGTAACTTGTGCACACTAATCATTAAATTGGGTGCAAATTCTTAATTGAGAGCAGAAATGGTTAATCATGCTCACAAATGAATTGTTTTCCTTCATGACAGCTCCGGAGATTATCAACATAGTTGGTGAACACGCTGAACACTTCCTGCTAAACATCATTGTGTTAGCATCGGCATTAGCATGCGCGTTAGCATGCTCATCCTGTGAGTGCAGCCTCACTGCTGGCGTGACGTTACCCATCGAGGAGAACACATGCAGATGTTGCTGTGCTGGAAGTCTAAATCTACAGAACGTCTAACACACGAGGCCGGTGGTTCTTCAGAACAGGAGACGGAGGAACCCACTGAGCTGTAAGACTCTAAACGTGAACATTTTCACTGAGGCAGACGATGACATACACATGCAGACAGAAGCTGGCAAACAGCTGCATGAAGTTCACCTGTGCGCTCACCCGAAACCACACAATCTCCCGGAGGTTTCCGTCTGTTTGGAAGTTGCACTTGAGTGTGACTGTGTCTCCAATGACAGCGGGAGGAAGAGGCTCGATGGAAACGGTCAAATAACCTGCCAAAGAGAGAAGAATGGAGAGGAAGTGACGTTCAGCTTTATTCCTGCACACACTGACGTCTTTTGAAGGAGGTCAACAGAACATGAACACTTTGCAATATGTAAACTGAAAAACTACGTGTGTGTTTGGACTCGCTGGAGGTTGATTTGGGCCTCTGGCTGGCCGGCGCCAGCAGTGACCTGCAGCCAACATGAAGGTGGAAGAGAAGACAATATCAGCAACATTTCTTCCATGGTTGTCTGTCCCACTGCCAGTCACATCACTTCTTTACCGTAGTGTAACACACAGTGTAGTCAGTCCTGCTGCTGCCTGTTGCCTAGTGAAATACAGCGGAAACACAAGGAAGAACCTGGAACCAGGCGCAGGTCATGTGACAGGATGTTAAACTGATGAAGGGCTCAGCACAGTCTCAACATGAAGGACTGCTGCAATAGAGAAGGTACTGTAGTACACAGGCGCTGCTATGTGTAGCGTTGCTAATGGAAACCTTCCTGCGACCTGCAGTGAAGTGTAACACAGAGACGCAGCTCCAGGCGAGGGGAAAGCCGTGGACAGGGAGCAGGAGACACGTTACAAAGAGAGCCGCTGCACGACGAGGGAGCATCCAGAAGGCTGAACAGGCCTCGTCTGCTGAAAGACCGACCCAGCGGGGGGGGCGCTCCTTACTAAGCCAAACTTTGCTCTTTTAAACTGAATTTTGGTGAAATGTGTATAAAAAAAAACCGATTCTCGAGACATTTAGAATATTTCCATTTGATGGAATAGTGCAGCCATAAAACTTTGAATATTTAATTCAGTGTGAAGTCATATAGCTCCAAGGAAGAGCTGCAACATCATACCGAATAGAAATGATCCCGTCAGGGGGGAATAAGACGACTCTGACAACCGTACAGATACTTAGGAGCAAACAAAAAGGGAGAAACTGGGCTTTACGAGTTCACTTCGATGTGTTCTTTTATCTGCGTAGTCGTACAATAATGACACGATCAAAACTTCCAGCAAATAAAAGCGTAGCTTGCTGTGTTCACAGCAGCAGTGCAGCTTTTGGTTTCCTGACACTTGAATATTTAACAGGGACTCGATCCCTCAGAGAGGGTTCAGTTCAGCAGGAACGTGCAGCTGCTGCTGCGGTGCTTTGCGACACTGGTAGATTCTGCTTCATACGCTAATCCCCGGGGGCCGCCGTCTTTACAGCGGCCTGAGAGTTATGTGTTGCTGTGCTGCGGCCGGTGGGATTATTAATGCAAGAGTGACGTAATAAACGCACGCCGCGTTCAGTACGCGAAGAACGCCGCTGCACGTGCTCGTGCAGGTACATGTGATCCGTGGTTTCTGGACATGTTGCACTTTCATATAGACGCGTTTGACTTTATGTGTTTTTGTGATAAGTGCACATTTGATTGGCACATGCACATTGTTAGATACTGTTTGTTCACATTGTGAAAACACAACTTAAACTGTAATATCGCACGTTATATCAAATGTGATAAATGGGATTTTCAGATTCCTCCCTTATGAAATGTTAGTCTTTGCAAACAGAATCGATGAATTGACATAAAGGCATCAGTGTCGTTTTCAGATATTTCACATGTGAAAACATCCGTTTCACATGTCGGCAAAAGAAACATTATTTCACATAAAGACTTCTAATATTTCACATGTGCTTTCATGTGTGAAGGACTGAAACAAAGCCCGGCCTGATGTAGTCTCTACAGTGTGTGTGTGTGTGTGTGTGTGTGGCCCCCTGACACATGGACTGGGACCAAAGGCACCTTGCAGTGCAGCCGCCTGGCGGTGCCTGGCGGTGCCGGGCGGTGCCGGGAGGAGCAGCGGTGCCCTCTGCCATCACAGCCCGCCTCACCTCCACTACACCCGCCGGCACTGCGTGACGTCAGCCTGCCTACAGATTATTTTTCCCATGTTTTTCCTCTTAATCCTCCCTCCAGCTTTTCATCCAAAGAGCCAGCCATTCGCCAGGCTGCGGTCTCTCCACACACACAAACAATGTGGCAGAGAGATTAACGCGTATCAGCATAACGCTGAAATGAAAACCAAAAAAACCCCAGAACTTGCACATGATAACTGATCCATAATGTCCTCTGTAAACACCAATCATTTAACTGAGGGAAATCATATTTTGGAATGAGATTAGGGTTAGTGAAATGAGATATGCAGGAGTGATATCACCGCTCAGCTTGTGTTGGGATGCGGACTGTGGCTGCTTTTGCCCCACTTCAACGTGACAAACACAGAAAGGACAATTCAGCCGCTTAGCCTGTGCAGAGGGCCGCGCGCTGTGCAGAGGGCCGCGCAGAGGGCCGCGCGCTGTGCAGAGGGCCGCGCAGAGGGCCGCGCGCTGTGCAGAGGGCCGCGCGCTGTGCAGAGGGCCGCGCAGAGGGCCGTGCGCTGTGCAGAGGGCCGCGCAGAGGGCCGCGCGCTGTGCAGAGCCTGATATTCCTTGATATTCGTGTGTTGTCCTTGCTGGAGGAGATAGAGCTGGCTGATCCAGCCAAGGCGCCCCTCTTTGTAAAATCCTCCCAGTATAGAAGGCAGAGCGTCTGTCCTGCTGTCAGATGAAAGACTCCGAGAAGTGTTGGACCGCCGCCGCTGCGCTGCGCGTTAGGAGCGCAGCGGCGGCAGGCGAAACAAAAGCTGCTTCGAATGGAAACACAGGAGGTTCGCCTCGTGGCAATACTCTGATCACAGAGCTCGCTTCCACATTCAGGGCAACCGCATCTGTCCTCTGGCCAACAAGGTGCCAAACTTCAGGCCAAAGCCAGAACTCACATGTGACGTCCTTTCATCCTCCAGACACAAGAAGGAAAAAAGAAGCGTCGCTGCAGCGGACGTGTTAGTATGAGATAAGAGTTTCTATCGTTCCACGTTTCGTTTGTGATGAGCACAGCCGCCGGACAGAAATGCACATTACTAAAAAGATCAGGCCAAAGGAAAAGTTTTAACGCAGCTCGGAACAAAACCCAAAGATTCAGAAGGCGAGGGGATGTTAGAGGACCGTTATGGATTTATAAATCATCCCCACCTGAAAATGAACTGGAGCGAGTAATGTGGCTCAGTGTGGATTAATCAGAGTGTTTTAGAATTAAACTTCGGTGGCAGTGAAATAAAGTCAAAAGCTCGGCCTGCAGTGACGACGTGATGATTCAGAATGTGTATTTTTCATCGTCAAACTAAACTCTTTGGCTTCTGTTTGCAGTTTTTCTTGTTATTGTGGTTGCAGAAGTCTGGCCGGGCTGAGGACGCCCCCCCTGGATCCTGACCCTGTGTCAGAGCTCCACATCGAGGCTCTGCGGTTCAGGGGGAAGAAGATTCATTCGTAATCCAAAATCTAGACAGAGGCTCCCAAGACCGTGGACAGGAAATCTGTGAGTTCTGCTGCGGGATTAGCATGCGTGCAGTTTGAGGTTTGAACCGCCGCGAGCGTTTAATCATTATAAAGTACAGATTACCTTGAGCAATATGGGTCAGAGTCAGACAACGGGCTTTTATCCCCGAGAGCAACAGTCTGCAGACAGCGTTAGGTAACTTATCAGCCCTCTGCCGCGCTCAGGCCGCGCTCATGCCGCGCTCAGGCCGCGCTCAGGCCGCGCTCAGGCCGCGTCTCATGCCGCGCTCATGCCGCGCTCAGGCCGCGCTCAGGCCGCGTCTCATGCCGCGTCTCATGCCGCGCTCAGGCCGCGTCTCATGCCGCGCTCAGGCCGCGTCTCAGTGCACTTTGACCTTCACCAGCAGAGAGACTGTGGGACCTGGACTCCTGCAGGCTGGTGCCTCTGGGCTCTCAGCCGGTCTGCAGTCTGCAGGTTTTAAGTCCTACAGTGTTTAAGGTCAGGCAGCCATGGTGGTCCTGGGTTAGTTTTGTGTAAGCTGAAAGACTCATTAGGGTTAGAGAGTTCTGGATCGTGATTAACGTTCGGAGCAGCTTCTTCATGGTCCATGAGCACAAGCTAAAGTTAGTCAAATGAGCAAAAACCCTAATCACACAGTGAACCTGCAGCTGTTGTGGCCCCTGGAGGTCTGGGCCCCTGGAGGTCGGGGCCCCTGGAGGTCTGGGCCCCGGAGCAGTTACAGTAATCCAGCCTCAGTCTCTAATATGAAGATCTACTCGCAGAGACTTAAAACTTTCCTGTGCGCAACCATCCCAGGGAGCATCACGTCTGCGTTTACTGCGTCACACTGCTCACGCACAACGCTAACACGCAGTAACCATGGCAACGGTACAGCCAGACGTGGCGGTCACTGTGACGAAGCGCTCGTGTCAAGAAGAAGAAACCTCCAGCCACGTGCAGGTCTCCATCAGCTGTTCACTGACTTGTCATGTGACCGAAGGGCCAAACTCGGGTCAGGTGATGACAACTGAGCAAACTCCATTTGCTGATGAAGACCATCAGATGCGCTCGAAAGACCTGCAGAAAGCTAGTAAGAGGAACTTGAGTTCAAATTAACATCTTATTTTAAATTTTTGTCAAACTACTTTTCCAGAAGTCAAAAATGATCAATTGTAATGAATATAATATGCAAACGCACACACACGCACGCACACACACACACACACACCATTGGAATAATGAAAGTGAGGAGCTGCTCCCGGGCTGGCGGGATCGCGTCCATCGCCCTGCGGGTCCAGATGCAAACATTATTTCCAGTCCAGTAACAAACGCTTCTAACACAAGTCAACTTGTTTAAGAGTCTTGAACCATGAGGGAGGAATAAACACTGCAATGGATGGAAATCTAACGGGATCTTTGGAAATAGTAGAGATATTCTTCGTGCACCGGCAGGCTGTCTGCTATGACCGGTGTCAACACTATCAAACTACCAAAGAATGTGAAAGCCAGCGCGCCACGGTCTGCCCGAAACCGCTCCGTGCAGCCGGGCTCCGTGCAGCCCAGCCGGGCTCCGTGCAGCCGGGCTCCGTGCAGCCCAGCCGGGCTCCGTGCAGCCGGGCGTGGAGGAGCACTTACCGGCTGTCAGGCGGAGGCAGTGAGCGGAGAGGAGCAGGCAGCAGAGCGCGAGGACGGGTCATCCTGCTGGGTGGTGCCGCTCAGAGAGCGATGCTCCATCAGTCGTCAGAGCGGAGGACCACGGCAGCGTCTCACCGCCCATCCTTCACACTGAGGCTGCCTCCCTCTGCTGCTGGGGTGCACTCCGAGGATTACAGCAGCTCCACCTCTCTGCCTCTGTGCCTCCACCTCTCTGTCTCTGTGCCTCTGTCTCTCCACCTCTCTCTCTCTGTCTCTCCACCTCTCTCTCTCTGTCTCTCCACCTCTCTGTCTTTGTTTCTGTCTCTCCACCTCTCTCTCCACCTCTCTGTCTTTGTCTCTGTCTCTCCACCTCTCTCTCCACCTCTCTGTCTGTTTCTCCACCTCTCTCTCTCTGTCTCTCCACCTCTCTCTCTCTGTCTCTCCACCTCTCTGTCTTTGTTTCTGTTTCTCCACCTCTCTGCCTCTGTCTCTCCACCTCTCTCTCCACCTCTCTGTCTTTGTCTCTGTCTCTCCACCTCTCTGTCTTTGTCTCTGTCTCTCCACCTCTCTGTCTCTGTTTCTCCACCTCTCTCTCCACCTCTCTGTCTTTGTCTCTGTCTCTCCACCTCTCTCTCCACCTCTCTGTCTTTGTCTCTGTCTCTCCACCTCTCTGTCTTTGTCTCTGTCTCTCCACCTCTCTGTCTCTGTTTCTCCACCTCTCTCTCCACCTCTCTGTCTTTGTCTCTGTCTCTCTCCACCTCTCTCTCCACCTCTCCACCTCTGTCTCTGTCTCTCCACCTCTCTCTCCACCTCTCTGTCTTTGTTTCTGTTTCTCCACCTCTCTGTCTCTGTCTCTCCACCTCTCTGCCTCTGTCTCTCCACCTCTCTCTCCACCTCTCTGTCTTTGTCTCTGTCTCTCCACCTCTCTGTCTTTGTTTCTGTTTCTCCACCTCTCTGTCTCTGTTTCTCCACCTCTCTCCACCTCTGTCTTTGTCTCTGTCTCTCCACCTCTCTCTCTGTCTCTCCACCTCTCTGTCTTTGTTTCTGTTTCTCCACCTCTCTCTCCACCTCTCTGTCTTTGTCTCTGTTTCTCCACCTCTCTGTCTCTGTCTCTCCACCTCTCTCTCCACCTCTCTGTCTTTGTTTCTGTTTCTCCACCTCTCTCCACCTCTCTGCCTCTGTCTCTCCACCTCTCTGTCTCTGTTTCTCCACCTCTCTCTCCACCTCTCTGTCTTTGTCTCTGTCTCTCCACCTCTCTGTGTTTGTTCCTCCACCTCTCTCTCTGTTTCTGTTCCTCCACCTCTCTGTGTTTGTTCCTCCACCTCTCTCTGTTTCTGTTCCTCCACCTCTCTGTCTGTTTCTCCACCTCTCTGCCTCTGTCTCTCCACCTCTCTCTCCACCTCTCTGTCTTTGTCTCTGTCTCTCCACCTCTCTGTCTTTGTCTCTGTCTCTCCACCTCTCTGTCTCTGTCTCCACCTCTCCACCTCTGTCTTTGTCTCTGTCTCTCCACCTCTCTGTCTTTGTCTCTGTCTCCACCTCTCTGTCTTTGTCTCTGTCTCCACCTCTCTGTCTCTGTTTCTCCACCTCTCTCCACCTCTCTGTCTTTGTCTCTGTCTCTGTTCCTCCACCTCTGTCTCTGTCTCTCCACCTCTCTCTCCACCTCTCTGTCTTTGTTTCTGTTTCTCCACCTCTCTGTCTCTGTCTCTCCACCTCTCTGCCTCTGTCTCTCCACCTCTCTCTCCACCTCTCTGTCTTTGTCTCTGTCTCTCCACCTCTCTGTCTTTGTTTCTGTTTCTCCACCTCTCTGTCTCTGTTTCTCCACCTCTCTCTCCACCTCTCTGTCTTTGTCTCTGTCTCTCCACCTCTCTCTCCACCTCTCTCTCTCTGTCTCTCCACCTCTCTGTCTTTGTTTCTGTTTCTCCACCTCTCTCTCCACCTCTCTGTCTTTGTCTCTGTCTCTCCACCTCTCTCTCCACCTCTCTGTCTTTGTTTCTGTTTCTCCACCTCTCTGCCTCTGTCTCTCCACCTCTCTGTCTCTGTTTCTCCACCTCTCTCTCCACCTCTCTGTCTTTGTCTCTGTCTCTCCACCTCTCTGTTTGTTCCTCCACCTCTCTCTCTGTTTCTGTTCCTCCACCTCTCTGTCTGTTCCTCCACCTCTCTGTCTGTTCCTCCACCTCTCTGTCTGTTTCTCCACCTCTCTGTCTCTGTCTCTCCACCTCTCTCTCCACCTCTCTGTCTTTGTCTCTCCACCTCTCTGTCTGTCTCACCAACTCTCTGTTCCTCCACCTCTCTGTTTCTCCACCTCTCTGTCTCTCCACCTCTCTGTCTGTCTCACCAACTCTCTGTTCCTCCACCTCTCTGTCTCTCCACCTCTCTGTCTTTGTTTCTGTTTCTCCACCTCTGTCTTTGTCTCTGTTCCTCCACCTCTCTGTCTCTGTCTCTCCACCTCTGTCTGTCTCTCCACCTCTCTGTTCCTCCACCTCTCTCTCCACCTCTCTGTCTGTGTCTCTCCACCTCTCTGTCTCTGTCTCTCCACCTCTCTGTTCCTCCACCTCTCTCTCCACCTCTCTGTCTGTCTCTTCACCTCTGTCTCTCCTCCTTGTGTTTCGTTGTGTGCGAGTCAGAGCTCCACCTCTGTCTGTCTGTTCCTCCACCTCTCTGTCTCTGTTCCTCCACCTCTCTGTCTCTGTTCCTCCACCTCTCTGGCTCGAAACAGCGTTGGATGAAACAAAGTGATGATGTGTGGAGTTCAGACTCCCCGCTGTTTGTTTCGACTTGTTATTATTCGGTCAGAACTGCGTTCTGAAGACAATCGTTGTGTTTCTACCGGGACAGCGCCCCCTACGTTCTGACTGTCCTGTGACCAGAGCTGCGTGGACGGGAACTCCAAACACTTTGTTATATCACTTCCATCATCCTGAAGCTCCGCTCAGAGAAAGGTGCAGCGCTTCTCCGAGGAGGTTCAAATCCATTTCCAAAGCTGTCTCATTTACACATTTATCTTATTTATTTAAGTGAGGTAGGAACCAGAGAGGAACTTCTAAATTGTGGTTTATTGGCGTTATCTCCCGTGAAGCGCTTCGAGCGGTCGGAGGACTAGAAAGGCGGTGTAAGTCCTGTTTAAACGCTGCAGTCAGAGTACTGACATATTCCACTTTTAGGAAAAAATGGGTCAGTTCAAATGTACTCTGAGTAAACGTTACTGCGTTACATTTTTAAAAGGAAAGAGAAGGAAAGCTCCATGAGCTCCACCACAGGAAGGAGACTGAGCTCCAGGCTTCAGCTACGGGTGGAGACTGAGATGGAGTCCCATGCGGGGACTGAGGGCTGAGCAGGAGACCGAAGCCCTGCAGCTTTAGGCCTCCGAGGAGGATCACCGATGCACCTGGAGGTGGGCCTGCGCTGCATGCCGCGTTCAGCCGGGTCCGGTCCTCTGCAGGGTCGATCAGCACCACGACGAGGACACGAGAGGAGCGATGCCTGCAGGTGTGTTGACTCAGCAGGGACGACATCAAACGAGGAAAGTGGAGAATAAATATTTGAAAGCGCTGCAGACTGCCCGAGAGCCGAACTGCATTACACTCCTTCAGTTATCCTTCGAATTCACCTGCCGCCTGTTTTTATTGAGACAAATAAAGACAACCGATGCAGAAAAATGTACCATAATGCAGGAAATTAAGTGTTTGATGCTCAAAATTTACGGAGGGAGAACCCCAGACCCCCACTTAATATGTGCCCCTCAATGAACCCTACGCCCTTGAGTGTCACTGAAGACACTGGCAGACAGAAATGGCTGCTGCAATGGACGATTCTGCAAAACCCAGGAATCCAGTGGCAGCGTTTCTTCTTTACCTGCGCAGCCTCGGTCGGGCCGATCGCGGTTCCAGGTTTTTAAAAAGCCAACACGTCGAGTATAGTTCTGTATTTTCCCGTTTGTACCGTAACGTTTTCAGTACTCCACTACTGGACACTGTGAGATGCAGAACAACACAAACGACACAGAAAGTGATGCACTCCCTTTAAACATCCGTCGTTTTATTGTATTTAAAAGTGCCGGTGTAAAATGTACGACTAAACGCTGAGACCGGCTGCGTCCAACATGGCTGCAACGTTTCTGCCATGCAGGTGAAGCAACGCAGGTGAAAATGAAGAATGGACCTGACTCTACTTCTTCACAGTAATATTACCACTCCTGTAGTTTCCCAACCTGTCCAGTAGAGGCACCGAGCACAGCAGGAGGACAAAAAGCTGTGGACGTACCGTGGACATACAACATGTAGTAATACAATCTGTAAACAAACTGTAAAATAACTCTCTTAGGAGTGTAAAGTATCAAATACATGCTGACAAAAACAAGTCAAATATTAAAATTACAATATTACATCATTTGATAACAAAATAAATACAGACATGTTGTGTTTGTGTCTCAGTTCGGGCTGAAAGGACTCTGCAGAGGAGGACTCGCGAGTCCAGCCGGGTTCGGTGCTTTCGGTCAGATTTCTACGACGGAGCGGAAAGGAAAGTCATAATGTTACGAATATTTGAAATAAGTTGTGTTTTTATGACTAAAATCAGAACTGAGCAGAACTCCATTTTAAGAAAAACTGCGATATTATGACTTTCTCTTAAAATTACAGCTTTATTCTGACAACCTTCGGCGTTGTCCTCAGAATAAAGTATTATCGCTGTCTACGCGTCCGTTTCAGCACAGGGTTAAGTAAAGAGTTAAGGTGCGCACATCGATAATGTCATGTCTGTTAATCACTGTAACAGAGTTAAACATGGACACTGAAGTTCACGTAGACGTTTTAAATAACTGCCATGAATCTGGCTTCAGATCAGCGCATTATGCCACACCGAAATGTTAAAAGTGCTGTTGTTAGGACTCACAGACCCCAGGTCAGTGCTGCAGCAGCCGTTTTAAAGAGAAAGCAGCAGAGCAGGATGTTGAGCCGCGAGGAGGAACACATCACACCCTCACAGGAAGCAAAAGACTCAGTTAGCCTAGCTTAGCATAAGGACTGGAAGCAGGGGGAACAGCTAGCCTTGCTAATACACTTTCTGACACCTCTACAGCTCTCTGACTAACATCTCGTATCTGTTTGTTTAATCCGGACGCAAACTGAAATGTAAAACCGTTTGTGGCTTTAGGGGCGTTAGGGCGGAGCTCCAGGGTTTCTTGACAAACGGCAGTTTAATCGTCCGCCAGCACTTCTGCGCAGCGTGTTCACGATGGTGCTGGAAACCTCACCGAGGCTGCACGCAGTCACCGCGCCGGCCGTTGTTCGTCAAGAAATAGTTCCAGCATGTAGCTGACCCCAGCGCTGCACTGAACCAGGGCTCCTACAGCTTAAGGCAAGGTAGATTTCGTCTGTCTCTCCACCTCTCTGCAGAATCCTGCGTCCCAGAAAGTTGCCGTGTTCCTTTAAATGACACAAACTACGAGCCTGTTTGTGAATTCCCGCCACGTGTCGTGGTCCGAATAAGTCACGGTTGAACACGCAGCCCCGAGAGGATGTGAGGAGCTGATACAGATTCATGAACAATGTTGGTCTCCGTGATGTCCAACATTACTGGTGTAATGCTACCTGTAGCGTTAGCGTGCTAACATCACCTGTCCACCTGAAGAGGAACAGGAAGCCGCCAGAGGCTCCTTTGACTTCAGAGTCCAGCTCACGTGTTCGGGGGTGAGCTGGTGTTGGCGTCCACAGACTGGGACCACAGGTGACATGCTCGTCCGTCATTGGCTGAGAGTCAGAGGGAGCTGCCACACCAGCAGAGTGTTTTCAGTGGCGTCTGAGCCGGTCTCCGCTGAGGCCGTCGGGCCGATCCTGCGGTGGCCTCTGCCCCCGGAGAAGATGGCCGTTGAGGTGACCTTGCTGCGCCTGGCCTCCCCCTCCTTCCCCCAGTCCACGGGCCGCCCCCTCACCCACACATCAGGGTCCTCGCTCACTTCATAGATGGAGCCGTCCTCCGGCTGTGCTCCAGGGAGTCTGGGGGCCTCGGGTTTCCCTGTTCGGGCTGCGCTGTCAGCAGCTTCCCGGGCAGCTGGCAGGTGGAGTGGAGGCGGTACTGCAGCAGGAGACGCTTGGGCTTCTCCTCCCTCAGCGGAGGAGCGCAACAAAATAAATACATTTTGTAATACAGACATGTTGTGTTTGTGTCTCAGTTCGGGCTGAAAGGACTCTGCAGAGGAGGACTCGCGAGTCCAGCCGGGTTCGGTGCTTTCGGTCAGATTTCTACGACGGAGCGGAAAGGAAAGTCATAATGTTACGAATATTTGAAATAAGTTGTGTTTTTATGACTAAAATCAGAACTGAGCAGAACTCCATTTTAAGAAAAACTGCGATATTATGACTTTCTCTTAAAATTACAGCTTTATTCTGACAACCTTCGGCGTTGTCCTCAGAATAAAGTATTATCGCTGTCTACGCGTCCGTTTCAGCACAGGGTTAAGTAAAGAGTTAAGGTGCGCACATCGATAATGTCATGTCTGTTAATCACTGTAACAGAGTTAAACATGGACACTGAAGTTCACGTAGACGTTTTAAATAACTGCCATGAATCTGAAATCGAAATGTTAAAAGTGCTGTTGTTAGGACTCACAGACCCCAGGTCAGTGCTGCAGCAGCTGTTTTAAAGAGAAAGCAGCAGAGCAGGATGTTGAGCCGCGAGGAGGAACACATCACACCCTCACAGGAAGCAAAAGACTCAGTTAGCCTAGCTTAGCATAAGGACTGGAAGCAGGGGGAACAGCTAGCCTTGCTAATACACTTTCTGACACCTCTACAGCTCTCTGACTAACATCTCGTATCTGTTTGTTTAATCCGGACGCAAACTGAAATGTAAAAACCGTTTGTGGCTTTAGGGGCGTTGTGGGCCGGAGCTACAGGGTTTCTTGACAAACGGCAGTTTAATCGTCCGCCAGCACTTCTGCGCAGCGTGTCTACGATGGTGCTGGAAACCTCACCGAGGCTGCACGCAGTCACTGCGCCGGCCGTTGTTCGTCAAGAAATAGTTCCAGCATGTAGCTGACCCCAGCGCTGCACTGAACCAGGGCTCCTACAGCTTAAGGCAAGGTAGATTTCGTCTGTCTCTCCACCTCTCTGCAGAATCCTGCGTCCCAGAAAGTTGCCGTGTTCCTTTAAATGACACAAACTACGAGCCTGTTTGTGAATTCCCGCCACGTGTCGTGGTCCGAATAAGTCACGGTTGAACACGCAGCCCCGAGAGGATGTGAGGAGCTGATACCGATTCATGAACAATGTTGGTCTCCGTGATGTCCAACATTACTGGTGTAATGCTACCTGTAGCGTTAGCGTGCTAACATCACCTGTCCACCTGAAGAGGAACAGGAAGCCGCCAGAGGCTCCTTTGACTTCAGAGTCCAGCTCACGTGTTCGGGGGTGAGCTGGTGTTGGCGTCCACAGACTGGGACCACAGGTGACATGCTCGTCCGTCATTGGCTGAGAGTCAGAGGGAGCTGCCACACCAGCAGAGTGTTTTCAGTGGCGTCTGAGCCGGTCTCCGCTGAGGCCGTCGGGCCGATCCTGCGGTGGCCTCTGCCCCCGGAGAAGATGGCCGTTGAGGTGACCTTGCTGCGCCTGGCCTCCCCCTCCTTCCCCAGTCCACGGGCCGCCCCCTCACCCACACATCAGGGTCCTCGCTCACTTCATAGATGGAGCCGTCCTCCGGGCTGTGCTCCAGGGAGTCTGGGGGGGCCCTCGGGTTTCCCTGTTCGGGCTGCGCTGTCAGCAGCTTCCCGGGCAGCTGGCAGGTGGAGTGGAGGCGGTACTGCAGCAGGAGACGCTTGGGCTTCTCCTCCCTCAGCGGAGGAGCGCCGGAGTCCTGGGGGTAGCTGCTCTGCTCCAACCTCTGCCCTCCTTCATCTCCTCCCACATCACCTTTACCCCCCCCTCCTCCTCCGTTAACACCGTCCTCGCCGCCGTTGAGGATGGAGTCCCGTCTGAGCAAGTCGGAGGCCAGCGTGCTGGAGGTCGACACCAGGAAGTCCACCGGACCACAGTGAGCGTTCAGAGACGTCATCCCTTTACCTGGGGGGGCAACAGGATAAAGTGCTTAAAATCAGAGTCTTAACGTGTCGGAGCAACATATATTATATAATAATGTCAGAGCTGCAGCAGCAGCCAGATCTACGAGAATCAGCTATTCAGAAGCAGCTTGACTTTCATTCCTTCTGCGTCTCAGTCCTCAAACATTAAAAAAGGGTCCAAATGTGGCCTTTTTTCAACCCAATCAACGTCTGGGAGCTTTAATCCAGCGTCAAGACACTAAAGGACCTCCAACGGGCTGATCAGAGGTCAGTGCTCACTGCACAGGGAACACACTGGCTTCAGGCTCTCCATTGTCTTCAATGTGTGACAAATGCAGTAAAATACATTACTGGCAAAATAAATCTAGTTCCTGTTTTGGTTCTTTGTCTTGAACTGGCTGCTGTTGGGGCTCAGTTCCCCGTTTTAGCCGCTTCGGTGCCTTATTCAACACGGACACGCCATGTGCTCGTGATGTCACGCTGCGGAGGTTTTATATGAACCGCCTTCAGGGAATAACGAGCACATGCAGCACCAGGAGGATGCGGGGAGCTGCCGGACTCAGCACTGACCTGTGATCTTGGGGATGCCCTCCAGCGTGGGCACCGGGAAGGCGAGGATGATGCCTTGGCTGGTCCCCACCCACAGCAGGCCCTGGCAGATCAGCAGGCTGGACACACAAACCTGACCTGCAGCACAAACAGACATTCAACCATTAACATGACCACAGTCCATGTTTCGTGTTGTCTAGACCTGATCCAGGACCCTCACAGTACGTGTCCTGGATCTCCACCCCCCAGAACCTGGACGTTTCAGTCTCTGAGCAAAGTGTTCGCTCCCTGTATTTCCATCCGGCTCGGGTGCTAACGTGTTGTTTGGCCTTGCCTGGTGTCAGATGGGTGGTGCGGGTGGAGATGTTGACTTCCTGCAGTGGTTCCAAGGTCTCTGTGTGAAACAGGTGGATGGAGGAGCCCTGGGTGAAGGCCATCCACACCCCCCCGCCTGAGCGAACCATGTGGCTAACACTGCAGCCTGGATCGGCGTGGGCTTCGAAACCCTGCAGCAGAGACAGAGACAGAGACAGAGACAGACAGGGGACGGCCTCACTCAGAGGTATGAATATTAAAGCAGGTGGACTGAAGACAACTGAGCTCTTTCATAATGAGGTGTGAGCGGCAGGAGACGTGAGCGGCGAGGCGGCGAGGGTTACAGCGTGCCAGCAGGATAACCGGTTAGGGGGGACGGACGGACGCAGCGTGGACGTCGCTGAAAGCCACATGTAAGTAGTTCATACAGTTTTTATCTTTTTAAAATCCCGTTGGTAACTGAGTCTGCCCGTTATCAGGGGTCTGAGAGCCGTCAGGTTCCGACCATGGCGGTTTTCCATGACCGGCACTAACACAGACGAGGACGGCGCGCCACTCGCTCGTTCTGTGCAGCTGTTTGGTTCAGATCGTCAAATCTGATGACTAGTGGCCGGACGCCCGCTGACTAAATGAAATATGCCGTACCGTAAACACTGTACGTGTGGCAAAAAGCCAGTAACGAGCTTCTACGTGATCAGACATGTCAGTGAAAGTCCACAAGGTGTTTGTTCTAACAGCTTTTCTTTAAGGACATATTCGTGTTTCAGCAGTTTCACAGAGACTAACAGTAGAAAGGTCTTATGTTCAGCAAAAGCACGAGTGCAAACGCTCGCACAAACACCAGCGAGCGATCAAAACATCACGTTCCTCGATTCAGTTTCCCAGCCTTCCCCGCGGAGCCCGAGCTGCAGCCTCCGGTGCGGCAGCCTGTTAGTCTGTCAGTCAGGCTCACACACAGCAAGCGCAGCACACACACACCTCCCGTGTACACCAGCCGCCGACACGGGGCCACCGGCGACAGGAAGTGACTGACTGACGGAGGGGGGAGGGGAAACGTAGTAACCGCCATGGAGATGGAAAAGGAAACTACACACTGAGTTGATCAGTACTGGGGCAAATGAAAGATTTGACTTAACGAAATGATTTGAATTTATTTGAATTTTCCACACAAGCTAAACAGATTTTCAGCTTGTGTGGAAAACTAGGGCAGCAGTGCCGCGCTGAGAGCCAGCAGCCGGGACGTCTGGCACACGGAGCTGCACAGTACGAGCTTCCGTCACTGCCGTGCCCTCTGTACGTGTGAAACACTGGTAACATCAACAGAGTGCATCAGATCTCCAGGCCACACGGAGGCGTGACAGGTGGGGGGGGCTCAGGGGAACTGGCCTACCTGTGTGCAGAGGCTGGATCCTTGGATGACGGTGACCTGGTTGGCACAGCTGGCCCATACAGCGTCTTCAAGTGTCAGCAGACTGCAGACCGGCTGAGAGCCCAGAGGCACCAGCCTGCACGAGTCCAGGTCCCACAGTCTCTCTGAGGGGAAGAACGGTTCAGAACTACTGCGGCGTAATCTGGACTCTGACGTGTAAACCAGCAGAGAGCGCTCACCTCCGGTCTTTCTGTGGTACACGGCTACTTTGCCGTTGGCCAGTCCAGCGAAGAGGAAAGACAGCGAGTGTCTGAGGCTGAGGACCGGACTGCGGTCAGGGTTCACCAAGGTCAGCAGGCACTGAACAGCTGTGTCCACGCTGCTGTACACCTGGATGCTGCAACACAAGGAGACACATTACACTGCAGTAGTTCAACACTTCTTATCTCTCTTTGTGAGAGTCAGATGTTCAGATGGCTCTCAGTCTGTGTTCAGTACAAGGCTGGACTCAGGACGTGGTTAGCCTAGCTTAGCATAAAGACTGGAGGGGGAGCAGATGAGATCCGTTAGTGTCTGCGGACACGGAGCTTTGGGACTGACCTGCCGTCCTGCAGGCCGACACAGATGATGTTTCCTATCTTGGCTGCAGTCTGGGTCTTCTCAGCCTCCTTCTCCTCTGTGCTGGGACACGGCTCCTTCACATACTCCAGACAGAGGACTGGGACCCTCAGTGGGACGGTCTTGACCAGGCGAGGAGTGGCTCGGTTCAGGGAGAAGATCTCCACTTGGCCATGGTTGGAGCTGCCTCCTCCACCAGCCACCTGAACACCATGGCAACAGAAAGGGGGGCCGGCTTATCTCAGGGTAAATAAAGGTTCAAACCAGCAGACAACTGTCATGTAAAATGGCACAAATACACATAGAAAAGAAAAGAAAAGAGTTTGACCTCACGAATTAAACGTGATGACAATTTCTTTTTAAAGACTTCGACAGATTAGCGACGAAAACGTGTCCAGACGAAGACGGCCGACCTGTCTGGTATTACAGGAATGAATCTGAATCTGAAGGAGTTACTAAAATATGATGTACATATATTTATATATAAACCAACATATGTGATGAATATTCATATTAGATACTGAAAGAAAGTTATGTCTTCTGAACAGGGGGACAGACGCCTCCTTAGTTTGGTGATTCGATATTCAAACTACAGTTCAAACGTGATAAAAGGGAAATACTCAATGTGCACTGAAAATTCAATTCCCATTCAAAATGTACAGTCTACAGGCCACGCCTTGTACTACTTCCAGGAAAATAGTTGTTCTTTGTTTACACAAAGGGAGGAAACTAGCGAGTTGTGCTAAACTAATGATTATGAAACTATAGATGCAAAAATCCTGAAGAAAGGTGAGACTGTAACGTCACTACCACAAATCTGAAATCAACTGTTCCCTTGTCGCTCAGTCAGGCAGCAGAGGCGAATGACCAGAACTACTGCTGGCCGTTAGCAGTGCTGTAGCTAACGGTACTCACCCAGAGGTAACCCTGTGGTAAGGACGTACTGGCAGTGCAGAAACCGAGCAGGCTGGACTGAGACGGACTGTGAAGAGCTGCCTCCAGCTGCACAAACAGAAACAGACATGCTTCATTACCGCGGGACTCCTGGACACCAGAAATACGAGCAGGACAGGAGAAGCTCATTTTCACACGTGTGCAGAAAGAGGCATCAAATATGCTGCGAGCCCAGATGGAGACCTTTTTCATCAATCACAACTTTCATGGTTGTGATCGCAAAATTACCGCACAGAAAATAGGACAAAGAGACGGGAAGGAAGTGCAACAGTGATTCAACTGAATTGAATTGAACCCCACGTCACCCCCATAGAGTCAAAGTAAACTACATGTATTTATTTCTAAATTTCTGTGTCTAAATCTTTGAGGTAGGAAGTAATAACCTCACTGTAGAAATACAGGAAAAATGAATACATACATTTATTTACACAAAACTCCTACCTTTATTTATGATTTGATTGATGACCAGCATGTATTTGTGCATTTAATTATTTATTTCTGCACTTATTTCATTTATTTATATATTTATTCTTTTAGTAATTAATTATTTTTTAAAATACTGTATTCTAGCTTTAATTTCTGTATTAATTACAGTATCTGTTTATTTCTATATTTATCTTAGCATTTATTTATGCATGTATTTGTTTGTTTGTTTGTTTCCAGGGCACATTTAAACACAGCTTAAGCTGAACAAAGTGCTGTACAAAATAACGTTAAAATATAAAGTACAGAAGGCCAAAATACAGAGTTAGAGACATGACAACCGATTAAAAGATTAGTGGGCCAAAAAGGCCAATGAATAACAATGAGCCTAGATTTAAAAACAGAGATGGAGGGGGCACAACTAATATCTAACGGCAGCTGGTTCCACAGTTTTGGAGCAGCAACTGCAAATTCTCTGTCACCTTTTAGTTTAAGTCGAAACAAGAGAGACTTGTTGACAGATGTAAGAGACTTCGGCGCTGAGTGCCAGTGAATACGGTCTGTGATGTGAAATGAACAGGAAGCTAATGGAGAGAGGCTAGGACTGGAGTGATTTTTGACACCAGTCAACATCCTTACAGCTGCATTTTGGACCAACTGCAGGCGAGTTAATGAAGACTGGGGAAGGGAATTACAATAATCCAGTCGTGATGTAATGAAAGCGTGGATTACTTTTCCATATCATGGAAAGACAGAAGAGGCTTAAGTTGGGAAATGGTTCTTAGCTGGTAGTAACTATTTTTAACAACATAACTGATCTGTTTATCAAGACAGAGCTCAGAATCAAAGATTAAACCCAGGTTTTCTGCATATGACTTTACATATTGTGTGAGGTATAGCTTACTGGTGAGGTGGTTTCTGCGCTTAGATGGACTAAAGATAATTGCTTCAGTTTTATTACTGTTTAGCTGAAGAAAATGATTTGCCATCCAGCCTTTAATGTCCTCGAAACAGTCCAGGAGAGGTTGTAGGGAATCCCTAGTTTTCAGGGAGGTACAGCTGACAGTCATCAGCGTAAAAGTGACAGGAGAGGCTATGCATCCTAATAATGTTTCCAAGAGGGAGCACGTACAGGCAGAAAAGAAGCGGCCCCAGGATGGATCCCTGAGGGACCCCATGGGTGACCGGCCATAGCCACAGAGAATGTCCCATGTTTAAGATAGGATTTAAACCGGTTTAGTGCTTTACCCTTAATACCAACCCACTGTTCGAGACGTGTCAAAAGGATGTCATGGTCCACAGGATCGAAGGCAGCACTAAGATCTAGTAAATCCAGGATGGCCTTTTCCCCAGAGTCAACAGAGAGCAGATCAGCAGATCATTTGTCACCTTTAACAGAGCTGTTTCAGTGTGCTGTGGAGGGCTTTGAACCCTGATTGATGGAGGGCTTTGAACCCTGATTGTGGAGGGCTTTGAACCCTGATTGATGGATCAGGCATCTTGTTGGTGTGCAGGAATTGTTGCAGTTGTGACAGGACAATTTTCTCCATTATTTTGCTTCAACATCGTGAGAGATACAGGGATTGAGTTTATAGTGCTGAACAGAATTTTAGGTCTGTGAGAGAGTGTTTACTGATTATCTCTTTTTTGGCTGCTGCTTTGAAATTAGCCAGACAGTTTTTAAATATTTCAAATGAAAGTGAGAGGTGATCTTTTTTCCATCCCGCTCAGCTCTCCGACAAGCCCGCCGAAGAGCACGGGTTGAATCGTCCAACTACTGATGGGATTTAACTTTGGGATGTCTATATTTGAGGGGGGCTACAGAGTCCAGGATAGCTGAGCAGGAGGAGTGGAAGAGGGAAACTAATTTATCTGGGCTCGAAAGATGCTCAGCAGCAGAAGAAATACAGGTTGCAATGGCATTTCTTTGATAGGCTTCAGCAAACTGATTTGCAGTGAGAGAATTTATGTTACGGGAATAATAACCAGGGCTTTTGACAGTGCACAGAGGACTAGATAAGGTGGCACGTGATCAGAAAAACATGCATCCTCAATATTAATATTCAAGAGTCAAGAGTATGCCCTAGTGCCTGGGTAGCCAAAAGAGTCCAGGACATGTACGAGATCGTTAGCCACAGGTTTACCTGGACAACATACGTGAATATTAAAATTAACCAAGATCAACGGTCTGTCGTGCAATGGAACAATACGAGACAGGAAGTCTGAGAAATATAAAGTCTTTATCGGACTTGAGAGGCTGTAGGCCAAGACACAGACTAGCACAGTCACTCACACCTGGGGGTACTAATGAAGGAACAGCCTGCAGGGCACAGTTCACCAAAACTGGCTGAGCCACCGTCACCAGATCACGGTGAAGGTGAAGAAGTCATTTAAAATGAACGTCTTATTAGATACAGACCCAGCGTTAACCAGGGCCATTTTCGCCTCGTGAAACAATACTGGAATTAAATTATTTGGGTTTCTGCAGTTATCCAGATTATTCAATGTGGAAGGTGGTCTGTTAGATGTGTCAGTGATTCTGTCTGAGATGACCATGTTATGATGGTCTGAACCAGGTGTGGAAGGTGGAGAGTGTAATACAGAATAAACAACAGTAGGGGACAGTAGTGATTAAGTGTAGAGTTACATATGCCTAGAGAAGTGGTAGTAGGCACTCCTAACCACAAGGGGGAGCTAGTGTGGTTTGTAGGGGACGGAGAGGTTTGCTGGTGGAGACCAGAAGTGTCCAGGGGTGGATGAGGGCATGCGATGAAGGACAGAGAGTTCCAGATTGAGTATCATCGGGGTCACCGGGGTGGATGACGTCACGGCGGGAAAAAAGCTGGACGTTTCCAGTCGAGGTTAAAATTGTTACGGGTCGTTACCATAGACAGTATAAAATATGGGCGTAGTCTCCGTGACGTCACCCGTAGGTTTCTGAAGAGCCCGTGGGAAGCTCAGTGAGCCGACGCCATCTTGGCAGCGCCTGCTCCTTCCGACTCTGACTCTGAATCCAAAAATGGGCAAAGAGGCGGAGCTGAGGCGGAGCTGAGGCGGAGCTGAGGCGGGCTGAATGGAGCCTGGGTGCTGAAACCAGCCACCTGTGACGGCACCCACCTGTCACTCAGAGTGGCCACATCCTTAATTGTGCATAACTTTGAGCCTCGTTAGAATTCAGACAGGTGCGTTATATGCTCCGTAGCGCTCTCACAGTCCATTTATCAGCATCGTGAACGGCATCGCGCTCACCAGAGAGGTTCACCTGGCTGCTCAGGCAGCGGGAACAAACAATGGTTTTACTGGTGACGCATGTCTGTGTGATCGCCCCTCCGTTAAAACATGGGCACAGCCTCAAACACTGACGGATCTGGTCCTGGAGAGTTTCGTCATCTTCTAATGCTTTTTCACGGTTTGTTTTCCTGAAATGAATTTTGATGTTGAAAGGCTGGAACCTCCTCTGCATTCAGCCTCGGTCTGATGTAAACCTCAGTGTTTGGCTGAGCGATGCACACTGAGCAAACACAATACTAACAGCCTCGTATTTATACATACACACATGTTTACATCAGTGACCAGCAGCAGCTCTCACCTTCAGGGTGTGTGTTTTGGAGGCGGAGACAGGAAGCTCGCAGGTCAACAGTGGACAACTAAATGGAGCTTTTGTCTTCCCGTCTTCTTCAGCACTTTCCCAGCCCGGAGTGTTTTCCTGTCCTGAGCAGACAAACCACACACAGGTTTTTAAATACTGGACCATGGTTTGATCACTGAACAGGCCCAGGGGCCCAAGGGATCGGGGGGGGGCCCTAAGACAGAGACTCTGCTGGATTTTTTGCTTGGTTGGAAAGCAAAAGTAGGGATTAAAGCGCGACTGGTGCCGGTGTTTGAGATCGATACTGGCATCAATCATTTGAGTTTTAAAACAATCAGATAATGATAAATCAGCTGATATTATATATATTTATGTATTTTCTAAATTTCATAAACACATAACATAACAAGGATCACTTCTAAGTGGTTATTAAAGAAAATACAACTGTACAACGAGCAACTAGAGGTTTTGTCCAGTAACTGTAATATGCAGTAAATCCTATTCTGTGCGCAGCTTTAACAGAGCAGGCTGCTGATGTTCTCCACAGTCCAGCTGTGCTGTATAAACGGCGTGATGTGGGCGTGCACCATAGCATCAAAACCTTACCGATGTAGATTTGACTCAGTCTGACCACGTTTCACAAAGCCAAGCTGCCTACATCCTCTAAATAAAGCTGAGGACAAATCTGCAGCGACTGAGAGGCAGACATCGTTTTCTAACGTAACTCACTATTTAAACCAAAAGGGAAAACAGAAAGCAGCCAGGTGGTTTATTGGACAATAACTTCGAAACCACAAGACGTCCAACACGAGGCTCAGCGCAAACGAGCTGCATGTTTCACTTCTGGCACACAGCGTACGTGGGATCGCGTTAGTGTCCTGTGGTCTAAATGCAGCAGCAGTGGCTTTTCACAATAAAAGTCTCTTTTGAAAACAAGTCCGAAAAATGAAAAATGTACACGAAATCTACAAGTGAAACAAAAAAATAGACTTCTAAGAATTAAAGAGTGGATTCGTTTCACTGTGAGAACATCAGTGACAGCGACGGGTGTTGGCTAACTGTGAGGATCGGCCTCAGTCCATGTTTACCCCGCTCCCTCACAGGGCTGAACTTACTCTGAGCTATCTTGGCGAGGTGGAGCCGGTTCACCCAGGAGATCTTACTGAGGGGGCTGGGAGTGTTGAAGACCACCATGATGCTCACTGGACGACCAGACCTGGGAGCAAAAAGTGTAGTGGACATGAAAAAACCCACGGCTGACTACAGCTGAACCCGAGCCTGCCCCGCATCAACCTGCTGGCACTCACTTGTCAGGTTTTCCTGGTACAGACAGACGCAGGCGACACTTGTTGGCGTTCTGGATCTCCTCCTCCTTCAGACGGATGAGCCTCTGCAGAGCCAGACACCAGTCCTGAGACACCGTGGTGTTCAGATTCTGACACAGCGGCACGAGAGGGGAAGGGCAGGATGGAGCGGTCAGACTGCTGCAGTTTGAAGAATGGCTATCAAGGTGTTTTATAGAGAACAGGAAGCGCTGTTACCTGGTAGGTTCCATGGAGCGTGCCCACCAGCAGAGACACCTCCTCCACCACAGCCAGGTCGTGCTGCAGCTCCTCCAGCTCCTGGTACAGTCTGGGGGGGCCCAGGAACACTTTACCTGAGACACAGGGAGCCGCATTCAGCGTTACACCTAAACGCTGACTCCGTCTGACTCCGTCCACTGTGCTGATTCAGTGAACATCGGTACTGACACCGTCAGTAATGGACAGAAAACTACGTCAGTGGCAATTTTGAATGGCTACAATAAGCATGTCCTCCATTTCAGGCCTTCAGGGACCGGACAGAAGCAAATAATAATAATAATCAGTCACCTGCGCTCAGTGTATCTACGTAATACCAGTGTTTTAGTTTGTAGACCTTCATCAGCTCTAAAGGTGAAAGAGCCAAATGATGAACCCACTTCAGGCTTTTAAAATTCATCATTTAAAGACACAGTGAGGAAATGCAACAATCACCTTTTTAAATGTCTCAGTTGGTTAGAGTTGAAGTGTTTAAGTGAAAACAGAATTATATATACTGAACGTGCAACAAACAAGAAAAACATGTAAATAAATACATGTTTGCATGAACTGAGTTATTGTGCATGCATTGTATTTACAGTGTGTGTGTGTGTGTGTGTGTGTGTGTGTGTGTGTGTGTGCGTGCTGACAGGCCAGATGTGGGTGTACCTGAGGTGCTGGAGGTGGAGCTGTGGCGTCGGGCTGCGATGGCACTGTCCCGGCTCTGCAGACTGTCCTGTCCCACCTCCACCACCTGAGTCTGCAGCAGAGGGCAAGACCACTTCACCGAGTACTTGGGACCAACAGGAACCAGGCTGCTGATGTCAGGGGGGCCCCTGGTGGACAAACATGTTCACTACATGGCAGTTGCTCTGTCTCCGGCTGTCTCATCATGTAAACATATTTACATAACACGTAAATAACAAGCTTTGGAGTTTGACTTTTGACGGAGCAAGGCTAGCACTTTCCCCCTTCTTCCATTCTTTGTGCTAAGCTAGGCTAAGCATGTATTTGACCGACCTCTGTGCAGGACATGAGACAAACTGCCTGACTGTTTCTTTCCATGACATCGATCACACATTCTTCTAAACCTAAACTCTTCTCAGATCGGCCGGACACCCTGTGAAGAGACAGCGGGAGGGATCAGAGCTTCAGGTTCAGCAGAGACGTACTTCAGGTTGACGTTGGCACAGATCAGGCTGTCGTTGAGGAGGAAGAGCTTTCGCTCCTTCGACTTGAGAACTTGACCTTTATCGCCATAAACTATTTCCGTCAGCAGCTCGCACTGAATCAGCCGCCTCTGCTCCGAGTTCAGCAGCTGGAAACACAGAGCAGTTCACTGATTACAGCAGATCCTCAGCTACAGAAACCAGTAGGTGAGCTTCTGTAGAGCCTGTTTGGAGTGGAAACTGGCAGATGTTCTGCTGAACGGCAGCTCTGTAACAACCCAACTCCAACAATTGACAAAATGCAGCTTTAAGTCCGCGGGCAAGTTAACGCTTTGACAGATGTGGCTCGATGACTAATTATCAATATGAAGCTGAGGATATTCATGGCCACCGGAGGCTGATCTATCCTCTGGCACCATCGACACAAAACGGTTCATGTGAACACAAGAAATATGTAAATGTAACAGACACGCTGTCGTGACGCTTCCTGGACACATTCACGCTCGTCAGAGGACGGACCCTGTTCATTCAGAAATCTCGTGCGTGTGCATTGTAGCGCATCACGTGTCACCTTGTTGAGGCTGCGGTCCCCCGCGCTGTGGGCTAACTGCTGGATCTCGGCCTCCTGATCGGCCAGACGCTTCTGTTCGTTGAGCTTCTCGGCCAGAGTCTCCAGCTCGGTGAGAGCCAGCTGCAGGGGCAGCCGGTCGGGGTGGGACTTCGGAGTGTTCTTCAACATGTCCTGAAACAACGACAGCGACAGCAAAGAGTGTGAACTCACCCGCAGGTGGCAGGGAACGTACAGAGAGTCCCTCTCACATCCCCTGTATATCAGCGCCCATAAATAAAGAACAGATCATTTAACAATCATCTCTCAAACCTTTCATTTGAACTCATCAGTGGGCAGAAAGGTTGAACTCTAAGAGGAATGGCGTTTTGTACGACGGCGATGATGCTGTGTACGTGGTATGTGTGGCGAGTCATTAACTGGAAACTAAAGCACGTGGTGAATAAAGCAGAGTGCTGCACCGCATGTCTCTGACGCTGGGTCCTCTGGACAAAAGCTGCACAGATCTTATAATCTATATTTTTATATATTAAGAGTCTGGACCTGCTCTGTAGGAAAAGTGCAGTGAGATAACTTCTGTTATGAACTGGCGCTGTAGAAATAAAACTGAAGTGACTTGAATGTGACGAACGTCGGCCTGTTTTTATCTTCCAAGCAGTGCACTGCAGCAGACGGGAGCGACTGCCTCTTACTTCCTCTTGTCAGAAACTCCAGCACAAAGTTTCAGGCCTCAAAATGAAACCAAATATTCCACTCGACCGCTCCCCACCTTCCTGAAAGACTTCCTGTCTGAAAAAACGCCACTGTCAGTGCGAAAATAACCACAGAGCCAAGTCAGCACTGATCTACAGCGGAGCAGACCTGCAGGTTCAACGCCGTCTGTCCGTCCAGGAGACGGATCCCTCCTCTGCTGCTCTTCCTGAGCTTTCTACCACTGGTTCCCTGTTAAAGGGCTCCTGGGGAGTTTTTCCTCCCCTCTGAGGACAGGGGGCGTGGTCAGCTGTACAGACTGCCATCTGAGAAATAAAACTGACTTGACTCCACCTGAAACTCGGTGACTGGATTTAAAGTTTGGCTGGTTTAGTGACGGACCTGCGTGACGTCATCAAACAGCGGCTCTATGTCATTTATACATAAAAGAATGATTCACTGATAAACGTCCAGGTGACGTCCCACCTGCCTCCCGTCCACCTGGCTGCAGCTGAATTACAACAGAATGGCGGGGACTGGACGTCGTGTGTGCAGCAGAGAGACGTGCTGATGTGCGACGGCCCTCACAGGTGTGTCGGGCCCTCGCAGGTGTGACGGCCCTCACAGGTGTGTCGGGCCCTCGCAGGTGTGACGGCCCTCACAGGTGTGTCGGGCCCTCACAGGTGTGTCGGGCACTCACAGGTGTCGGGCACTCACAGGTGTGTCGGGCCTCACAGGTGTGACGGCCCTCACAGGTGTGTCGGGCCCTCGCAGGTGTGTCGGCCTCACAGGTGTGTCGG
>CM050849.1:31070785-31168285 GCA_027580175.1 Siniperca scherzeri | reverse complement strand
AGGAAGGACGGAAGGAAGGAAGGAAGGAAAGATAAAGGAAGGAAGGAAGGAAATCCAAAAGGAAGGAAGGAAGGAAAGATAAAGGAAGGAAGGAAGGAAATCCAAAAGGAAGGAAGGAAGGAAAGATAAAGGAGAGAAGGGAGGAAATCCAAAAGGAAGGAGGGAAGGAAGGACGGAAGGAAGGAAGGACAGCCAAAAGGAAGGAAGGAAGGAAGGAAGGAAGGAAGGAAGGAAGAAAAAGGAAGGAAGGAAGGAAATCCAAAAGGAAGGAAGGAAGGAAAGATAAAGGAAGGAAGGAAGGAAATCCAAAAGGAAGGAAGGAAGGAAAGATAAAGGAGAGAAGGGAGGAAAGATAAAGGAAGGAAGGAAGGAAATCCAAAAGGAAGGAAGGAAGGAAGGAAGGAAGAAGGAAGGAAGGAAGGAAGGAAGGAAGGAAGGAAGGAAGGAAGGAAAGGAAGGAAGGAAGGAAGGAAGGAAGGAAGGAAGGAAGGAAGGAAGGAAAGATAAAGGAAGGAAGGAAGGAAATCCAAAAGGAAGGAAGGAAGGAAAGATAAAGGAAGGAAGGAAGGAAATCAAAAGGAAGGAAGGAAGGAAGAAGGAAGGAAGGAAGGAAGGAAGGAAAGGAAGGAAGGAAGAAGGAAGGAAGGAAGGAAGGAAATAAAAGGAAGGAAGGAAGGAAGGAAGGACGGAAGGAAGGAAGGACAGCCAAAAGGAAGGAAGGAAGGAAGGAAAGATAAAGGAAGGAAGGAAGGAAATCCAAAAGGAAGGAAGGAAGGAAAGATAAAGGAGAGAAGGGAGGAAAGATAAAGGAAGGAAGGAAGGAAATCCAAAAGGAAGGAAGGAAGGAAGGAAGGAAATCCAAAAGGAAGGAAGGAAGGAAGGAAGGACAGCCAAAAGGAAGGAAGGAAGGAAGGAAGGAAGGAAGGAAGGAAGGAAGGAAGGACAGCCAAAAGGAAGGAAGGAAGGAAGGAAGGAAGGAAGGAAGGAAGGAAAGATAAAGGAAGGAGGAAGGAAATCCAAAAGGAAGGAAGGAAGGAAAGATAAAGGAAGGAAGGAAGGAAATCCAAAAGGAAGGAAGGAAGGAAAGATAAAGGAGAGAAGGAAGGAAAGATAAAGGAGAGAAGGGAGGAAGGGTCTGAGTGACTGACCGAGGCGACGAACAGGTCTCCGATCTTCTCGCTGTGATCCCACTCGGCCACGCGGGACGCCAGGGCGATCTGGAACATGGAGTGGCACTGATGGATCTCCTGCAGGCGGTAGAAGACCTGACGCACCTTCTTGGGGTTCAGGATGCAGCTCTGTGTCTCCAGCAGCGGCTGCTGGTACTCCTGACAGACAAAGAGAGGTCAGCGAGGCGTCCTGCAGGTCTGTTCCTCCCAGCTGTCAGCAGCAAGGTGCCCAACGCACCAAACCGACGTCCTTCATCATTTCTTCACAGCTAAATGATTTCAGACGTCACTTGTAAAAGATTATTAGCACCATAAGTCACAGAGTGAGGGTTTCTGGTGTCGCTGGCCTCAGATCAGTGAGTTCCACCGTCCATGCAGTGTGTGACCTGAGCAGAGCTGGGACTCACCTGGAGGATCCTCTTGAGAGAGTCCAGGTAGCTGCTCTCGCTCTGCACAATGGAGCTGAGGATGAGACGTCTGACCACCTGACGGGGGCGCAGAGAAATATACCAAGACGCTGTTTTAACACCACCGCGCTGCGCACTGTGCTTCAAATATCTGATAAAAGCTGAAGTTAAAATAAGGACACTAACAGAGGAACTAGCTGCTCTGTCATGTTTGTTTCCACTCTCTCTCCTGCTAACACTAATCTGTGTTCCATCACTAATTAATGCGCTTTCTACTTTGCTTTGTTGTTTCGGTCAATGTTAAGCTTCCGTCTATCAACTTCAACACTTCCTGCAGTTTTAGAGCTACAAAGAGAGAGTGAGAGCAGCAGAGAGACATCATACGGACTTTAACAGACAACAGGTGAACGACAGGAAGTGTCTGGACTGACTTCTTACTAAACAGGATCAAACTCAACATTTAGAAAACACACCTTCCTGTGAACTGCTGCTATTTACGCTGACTGCATCAACGTTACAGATACTCAGGTTAATTACTGCCATGTCACTGTGACACACACACACACACACACACACACACACACCTGCTGACTGCTGAGCCCCTCTGGCATGGGGCAGAGTTGTGGTGGAGGGTGCTTTAACTCACACACAGACACGTCCAGGTAACCTGCATCATCCTTTCCCTCACCTGCAACGCACACACACACACACACACACACTCAAACCAATACATGACTCATAAAAACAGGAACTGAGAAACTGAGGAAACACCAGACAGGATTAGAAATAGACAAAAACTCATAATAATAAAAGTGCTTATCCAGAAATAGACCAAATAATAACATCTTTCATCTAGCAACAGATAAAAACTTAAAGTAATAAAATGATCCGGTAGCAAACAGATAAATAAATCAGGTGTTCAGGTAGGCGTGGGTTTTCGTTCTGACTTTAGCGACCATTAAAAGGCTTGTGAGACAACGCGGGCCAACTCGTGCCGCAACACAGTGACTGTAACACGGCTACAGTCTTCTTCACAACAGCAGGTGCAAAACTAAGATCTGAGTCAAATACAACTCGAGGTTTTCCACTTGTTGACGGGAGGCTGATGCCAGTGCTTCCAGTTTTCTCTCTGAGCTCGAGCTGATGTGAGAAAATCCTCTCCCTCCATAACTTGATGTCTAAAATACAATTAAAAGGACATCTATTGGCCCTGAGATATATACACATATATATCTATCCTGTACTGATATATGTACTGTATATGTTTGGCTGTTGTTGTTGTGCCTGTAAATCCTTTTACCCGCAGTTCCGCCTGTCGGCCACCAGGGCTTTGCTCTCACGATGGTCACAACTGGCTCTGAATGTCTGAAAAGACACTATGAAACTGATTTTCCACAAACTGAACATATCATGTGAACTCGTTCCAGTCCTTGTACCTGCGGAGTCTTTTCTGTGCAGGAACGACACTTTGCGAATCATGGCTAACTTTGTCTTTTCTAAGCCGTCCTTGGTGCCGTCCCTCGCTGCTTTCATCAACTGCTGCACCTGGAAAACACAACGTGAGCACGGATATATAACCATGGTGGCTGCAGATAATAACATCTGGAACAAAAGCGGGAAAAATACAGTTTGTTAAGATTTAAATGATTCTATCAGACTTTTTTTCAAAACTAAAACCAGCCCTCATTTGTATCACGTTGCTCTGACGGGGGACCCCCGGTTCTCCATTAAGATCATTCCAGTTCATCAGATCTTTAAAAGGGCCAAAGACCAAGTCCTCCCTCCCGCAGAGACGCAGGTGGATCCACCAGAAAGAGGAGGAGGAGGAGGAGGAGGAGGGAGCGAAACGTGACCTACCTTAGTGTCGCAGCTCTGCCTGATGTGGGCAACATGAGGCGCACTGAGACGCACCGCCAACTCCCTCCTGGTGACGGCACAACGCTCCTTCAGCCTCAGCACGTCTGCAGGCAGCTGGCAGCAGAAACACAGAAACACAGCGGCAGCATCATGTACTGAGGTCAGCTCTGCTCCCCAGCCTCTTACACCAAGAATACAAACGTTTGTCTGACGTCAGGTGGCAGAAGGAGCGGCAAGCTTTTGGAACATTGAACAGAAGTGAATTGTTATCGTGTTTATGTCACTGCTGATATTTTGGGACAATAAGACGATTCAGATGCCGTTTGCAGCTGAACGTCTACCTGTGAAGTCTGGGACACGGTATCGGTGCAGTACGCACTGTTACTGTGGAGGTACAGAAGGGTTAATACACAACATGTATCTGCTCATTTGATGACTTTAAGGTGGGAACAGACCTTCAGATACACCCCCAACACGGCAACAGCGTCCACCAACGTACACAGATTTCCAGTCTTTCGTTCAGAAAGGAGCATCATTACCGACCGAACACAAAACAGCGGCCGTCTGCGGTTAGAGTCACGCCGCTAGGCAAGAACGCAGATCCTGCAGAAAAAGAAACGGGCCGCCGTGAAAAACAGATTGTTTCGCTACGTGATGCTGCGATTTGCAGGCAAAGGGAGGAAACCTGCTGAATCTGCATCAGACTGTGAACCAGAAGACGAGGACAGGAAACTGGACGGAGCTGGAGGAGAGACAACTTCAACACGATGAACTGGATCCTCAAAATGATTCTCGTCCACTGTGCTGCTACGTGATGTCAGCAGGCCCAAATCCAGGCGTACAGATTAAAGGGTTAAAATAACTGTAAAGAGAACGATGGTCAGCGGCCGGATCAACACCACGCGCTGCATGACTGTCACCAACATGTGTTTATCGCATTTAATAAGCAATAAACACCACGAGGAATTTAAAGTAAATATTGAATTCTACCACGTGTGTGTTGAAAGTGAAACCCGCTGACCGAAGTCTGTTCCGGAGGGATAAACCTGTTAAACCCACTCGGAGCTGCGAAGAGAAAGCAGCATCCCCTCTGTGACTTCTACATGTGTCCACTTGCAGCTGGCACTTATACACCACACACTGGCAGACACACTTCTCCAAATGCATTCATGTTCAGTGTCTTAGGAATTCACACACACACACACACACATTGAGTATAAACGTTCAAATCAGGACAAATCTAATGAAATAAAAAGTCACCAAGACTCAGAATCTGCTCAAACACTAACACGAATGTGACTCAATACCCAGCTCTGATATTACTAACTCTGATTATAGAAGACGAGACACCTACCTCCTACCAGCGAATGTCTTTCATTCAGATAAACAAAGCACAGCAGAGAGACAGCAGCTGACGAACTGCTTATTCCGCGTGATCCGCTTCATAACACTGAAACTGCAGTTGCACCGTGTCCCTTTCAAAACTCTGACACACGAGCGGAGCGGGGAAAGTCCAGCAGCAGGAGTAACTCACGGGGCAGAAGCAGAAGACAGAAGTGCTGACTTAGCGAGAGAATTCACTTCCTCTTTTCATCACCAGCTTTCATTCACACTGTACATTAACTTTAAATGAACTAACTGGTTTTTCCCCCACCAACGTGATTTCTGGGTTGGACCCATATGGACTTTTTGAAGTGGATACCCACAGACCGACGGATGTTTCATTTCAACATTCAGTACCTGTGCATGCTAAAAATAAGTTCTGGATCAGCCGTCCACTGATCTTAAAGCGGCACTAATCAATATTCTTACAGCAACGTGAAAGGAGTCGCTCGTAGCGACGAACCTGCAGAGATTTAGCACCAGGTCTGCGGTTCCTCTCAGCCGCAGAGCGCCCTGCCGTGCTTCGGCTCAGTGTTTAGGTTTTACAGACGCCATGTTGCCGCGCTGGTTCGCTCTCAGCTGCCAGAGAAGAAGAAGCTGCAAGAAGCCGCCGAGCTGCTGCCCAAAGCATTCATTAATGCTGCTTTACATCTTTGGTTTTCAATTTATATTCTTTTGCCATCATGTTTATCATTTGTTCTACAACATACGAATATATATATAATATAAATATAATATATATAATGACCTCATAAAACAGTCACTGCGTTAGTACGTGTGACCTGTATCTGAGAAGCACTTTGCAAACCTGTTTTTTAAAGGTGTCCTCCTTTCCTCTCTCCCTTTTTCTATTCATCTTTCACACTCCATTTCCATGTCTCCATTTTGTTCTTCCGCCTTCTTTTAGCTCCCTTCCTCTCTTGTTCTTGCCCTTCCTTCTGTCTTGCTTCTCACCCCATTTTCTTTCCTATTTCTTTCATTTCTTCCTTCCATCCTCCTTGCTCCTTTCCTCTCATCCTTCCCTTTCCAACCTTCCCCACCTGCTTTTTCATCTTCCTTTCCTTCACCATCTTTCTCTTCTCTCCCATCATTCCTTTCTCCTCTTCTTCCTTCAGTTAGTGCATCTCTTATTTTTCCCTCACTCCTTCCTACCTTATCTTTTCCTTCCTGTCTCTCTTTGCTTCTATTCTTACATTGTTCATTTCTCCCCTCCCTCTTACCTATGTCTTCTCTCTATTCCCCTCCTCCATTTCCCTCTTCAAACTTTATATTCTTCCCTATCTTGCCTTTCATCATCATCTTCTTCCTCCTTTTCTTCTTCTATTTCCTAGTTTTTCTCTTCAGCTTTCTTTCTTTCCTTCTTTCTGTTATCTTATCCAGCAGGCTGAACGTGCATGTGTGCATATTAGGTCCACCATAACCCCACACTGTCACAGTGCGCTGACAACAACGGAGCTAGCAGCAGTTAGCTTAGCTTCAGTTAAGCTTTTGAAACAAGTCAGGAACAACGAAGGAATCAAAGAGAAGCGGTAAGCCGGGAAATAAAACTACAACGAAACAGAAAAAAGTGAATCCTGAAATGATACAGAAAGCAAAACTAACTGGAAAATGTGGAACTAAAATAGCTTTGATGAGCAGGCATCCTGCATGTGGACCAAAATATCCCATCCTCTCCAGCGTGCCACTGAATGACGCAAACCTCTTCAACCCGATCCACAACAGGCATCGAGTCCTCAACACACGGCTGACGCACTCGTATCGAGTTAATGGGGACACGCGGCTCCAACTCTACGTAACGGGAAATGGAAGCATTACTCAAAGTTTTCACACCATCATGAGGAATTCTTCATCTAAATGTATAAGCCCCCGTTTCTGCCAGGACTTGGACTGTTCCACGTCAGCCCTAGCAGTGGCAGCGAACGGACTGGACCTTCTTGCCTGTACGAGCAGGATCACAGTGCTGAGCTGACTCTGGACTCGGTGCTGGTCCTTCTGTTTGTGCCTGCGTGAAACTGTATGTTGGCACTCGTCATTGTTGTTAATGTGGTTAAGTGGTCGGACGGTTGTGTCCCAAACACTGCTGTTACTACAGAAGGTTAATCCAGCTAACAGTTAGCCATATTTTAAGCTAGCAGCGGATACCGCGAGGCAGCACGCTGCATTTCTCAGTCTGTGTGGTCGCGTCACGTGTTAATATGCTCTAAAGTACGGGACCGACTCGTGTTGTAAATATCAAGGCTATTAGTTATCTAAATAAATAATAAATGGCGATTATTGCGTCAGTATTTTGCCATTCATCCTGCCCAGATGTTGACGTGGAGAGGCCAGAACCTTACCGTTTTAATATTCCTTCATTACATGATATTCCTGTATTATTTTTGTTGTGCATTTCCAGATCGCACGTGTTCTGCTGAAACTGGAATAAAGTCCCGGACAGTGTCTAACAGAGGACGGGAGCTTCAGCACACCTGTGATGTACTCAGTGTTTATTATATATCTAGACGTTACCTTGCTGCCGCTGCGGGCCGGAGGAGCAGTCTCACTGTCAGACTCATCGTAGCTCTCAAACTCACTGGAGCTCCAGCCGCTGGAGCCGCGGCGATCGGGTCTCTGGATGTCCTCATAGATGTCTTCAACATCTGCACAAGGACGCCAACAGATGAACAAAACACACTGTGCAGTTTCATATAACTGCAGGACGCTCCGGTGTGGACTGTCTGTAATGTGAAGACTAATACGGAGGCTCACCGTCCACTGGGTGCAGGTTCTCAGCAGGTACGTCATCATACACGACCTCTGGGTCTCTGCCCACGCTGTCTGGGCCGCAGGTCTCTGCGCTCTGATTGGATGGCGCGTCTACAGCAGCTGAGCGATGTTCAGTCTGTGGACTGGCTGAAGAAGACACCTCGTCCTCAGCAGTGTCCTGCTGTGTTACTGCACTGCTGGACTCATCCCGACCGCCTTCCGGCATTACGGACGGTTTTCCTACAAAACACTGAATTTGTCACTTTGAGCAGACGCCCGGAACCCCTTCAGGGACCGTGGGGTAAGTCATGTGATTTGGCTTTTACCCACATGAGGAGTGTGTGTGAGTGTGTTTCTGGAGTTCACGTGTTGCTGTCTTTAGCAGAGCACCCACTTCACTCAAAGGAAGCACACCTGTCTTGCATGAGATTTCTATAAAGACCGATTTATTCTCTGATAGGAGGTTTACTGCCTTCAGGGAAGTTCACTAATTTAATTCATGACGCAGGACTGAAGAACAGGTTCAACAGCCACATTACTGCGACCTGTCAAGACTGGCTTAATACAGTTAAACATGGCTTCCCACTACATGTACAGTCTAATGACTGAATTCCCTGTAAACACACACATGCACAGACAGATGTGTTTATGTACAGCTACGTTACAGGGGGCAGAGGACAGCTAGCTCTTGCTAATGCTAACAGCTAGGTGACTGGCTGTGTTTCACTGGAAGCAGGAAACACAAGTCTGCACAGGACTTTGCTCTCCGTTCCAACTCGACAGGGAACTCGTTTTTTAAAATGAAAACGCAGCATCTTACCTTTGCTACAAGCTAGCTACTGCCAAAGCTAACACCACAGGCAGGTTGTGTACCTTTGTTTAATCGCAGCGTGAGCTCTGAAAGCACACTGAGCCACTCCTTGGCTCGATGTGATGTCTGGGCTGTCCGCATGCAAGCAAACACAAAACATCCTCACTTTGGTGAGAGTACGGACACAGACCAGCTCAGCCTCGGAGCCAGAGTCCCGGTCCGGACCAGAGCCCCGGTCCAGAGCCAGAGATCTGGACCAGAGCCAGAGCCCCGGTCCAGAGCCAGAGCCCCGGTCCAGAGCCAGAGATCTGGACCAGAGCCAGAGCCCCGGTCCAGAGCCAGAGCCCCGGTCCAGAGCCAGAGCCCCGGTCCGGAGCCAGAGATCCGGTCCGGAGCCAGAGATCTGGACCGGAGCCAGAGCCCCGGTCCAGAGCCAGAGCCCCGGTCCAGAGCCAGAGATCCGGTCCAGAGCCAGAGATCTGGTCCGGAGCCAGAGCCCCGGTCCAGAGCCAGAGATCTGGACCAGAGCCAGAGCCCCGGTCCGGAGCCAGAGCCCCGGTCCAGAGCCAGAGCCCCGGTCCGGAGCCAGAGATCCGGTCCGGAGCCAGAGATCTGGACCAGAGCCAGAGCCCCGGTCCGGAGCCAGAGCCCCGGTCCGGAGCCAGAGATCTGGACCAGAGCCAGAGCCCCGGTCCGGAGCCAGAGTCCCGGTCCGGAGCTGGATGTGGGGGCCAGATGTGGGGGCCAGATGTGGCTGTTATATATGAGATACTGCTGTTACCTTCATTAATGCTGCTCGCTGTCCAGAAAGCCGCTGCCTCTTCAGTCGCTCCCAGATCAGAGGAGGTGGAACGTCTGCAACAAGCATTTTAATCTCAAAGAACTTTTCGTATATATCACGTTAAAATGTCAGCTGATTCTTAGTGGCAACATATTTTATCTCTCTCTCTCTCTCGAGACGAATGTCACTCCAGAAACAGAAACATGAAACCTGGTTAAGAAAAAACAAACTCAGTCTCAAGATAACAGGCGGGCAGATCTCTGTTGAGACACAATCCGCATTCGCTGATGAAGACCATGCAGTGTGCTTTAAAGCTCTGGAATAAAGCTACAGTGGGACCGATCAGAGCCTGCTGGCAGTAAAGGAGGGAAGACGGGGACCTTTGTCGGCCACAGAAACCGACCAGGCTGCTGGGTCGGTCTTGTGTTGCCATGAAATGTGTTGAGCTCTGTTAAATGTTGGACCCTCTGTACCCACTATCACCACCCCCAGCCAAAGTCTCAGTCCAGGATAAGACCAGATGCATGTCACTGCTCGGTAACACAACATCGGAGGCCCTGCTGATTACTTTCCCAAAAACCTCGAAGGACTTGTGGATCTCACTGCTCCGTTCAGGCATTTTGCAGTTGCACTGATTCTCCAACAGGGGGGGCGGCCTCTCGCTGGTTTTGTGCTTTTGCTCACAGCCAAAAACCCCTTTACAGCATTAATACGAGCATGTTTCTTCAGTTCCATCCATTTGGGACAAGGTGCTACGCGCGACGCTGGCTTTAAATGATATTTCAGAGACGACTGGTTTTGGTTTACGGCTGTCGTCGTGGCGAATTAAATGTTTGCTTTAGTTACAGGCTTTAATTTGTTCCATCACAACTTACCCCTCCGGTGACTCCCTGACCTCCATATCTGGTGAGAAAGAAAACGACATTACAATGCGGTCGACACGCAGACAAGCCCTCATCTTAATGCATCCGCAGCTGTTGTTTTACACGCTTCGTTCACCTGAGCAGTGCTGCTGCATCCGCCGGGGGTTCAGGTCCTTCTGCCCGGCGCTGGTGGCCCCCGTGTGGGCACCGAGGTTTGACCCCGCTGTGTCTGCGGTCCGCTCACTCTTCGTCAAAGGGCCACAGCTCACCTGTGGGGGTCTGACGTCGGCCCCGTCATCAAACTCAAACTTCTCCCCCTGCTCATCTTCATCCTCATCTTCCTCTATGTGTGCGCCCGTTAGATATAGACACTGAGGAAAGAAGCAAGCGGTTTAGCGCTAAACGCTACTTTTACATTACATTCTTACATTTCCAGCTTTCCTGGAGCTTTACACGGAGCGTATTTATTGCAGCACTGTTGTATTTAAGTGCAAATAAACGAAGAGTAATTACTGCTGAATACAGGCGAGAAAGAAAACCCACACAAACATGGAGATCCTGTAAACTCCAGACTCTGCGGGCAGTGTCAACAGATCCAAGACTTCTTTGCTGTGAGAAGAGCGTGCTGCTCCTGAGCCGCGGTGCCTCTTTGTTTAGGCCAGAAGTAACAAACTGTCTCAATAAATTTAAAACAGAGCAAAGCTGTGTTTTTGCAGCCCGGTTCCAGACCTCTGAGTCACCGCACGCACGTCTAATTAGCTCTGCGATAGGCCTGTTCACTGGCAGCCGTTCGACCAATCAACGCTCTGCACGGATGTCATCTTCCTGCATCCTGTAGCTACCTGGCAACATCCATCATAAAAAGGGGAGGGGCCTGGATGAGGTCAACGCAGCTGTGCAGGTTGCTGTAAGCTGACTTTCAGAAATAGCAACTCTGAAACCGACATGTTTCTTTTATCATCTCCTGTGTCAGCTGAAAACCAACGAACAGAAACACCAGCTGCTCCTGACTGGTTAGGGAGAGACGAACAACAAAGTTTCATCTCACATGAACCTCATGTCAGACTGAACGACTGACGTGAAACAAAATGGTGGTTCAGTCTGATGAGCATGCTAATGGGATTTACTGTGGCGTTTCAAACCAACAGGCAGACTCTGCGACTGTGCGACAGTGGGAGGAGCTGATCGATATCAGTGCGTTCAGTACGGAGCTGGAGTCCGGATGAGAGTTAGCCTAGCTTAGCATAAAGACTGGAAGCAGGGGGAAACAGCTAGCCTGCTTCTGCCAACACCTCTAAAGCTCCCTATCCCGTCTGTTTACCCCGTACCCGGATGTCTTGTTGCAGCGACGCCGCCACAGCGAGGCTGTCAGGTACAGCACCATCAGGAGACCGAAACCTGCTCCCTGACTGCGTCACTGGACTGTATTCTGTCTGTCAACAGCAGCGTCTCGAAGATATACGATCACTGACCTGCCGTGTGTCTAAATCTCCTTTTCATCAGCCAGCTGATATCTTCAACTCGTGTTACATTTACACTGTGAATGTTGCCGCAGTAAGCTGCCCGAGCAGGTGTTGCCACGCCTCCACAGGTGGAAGCCAACAAAGCGACGCCGCAGGTGCGTCCACCGTGCGACTCGCTCCTCGGTGCTTCTGGAGTCCTCTCTGTACCTCTGGGTGGAACAGACCAGCCTAGGAGTTAGAGGCCAGACCGCGCGGCCCACAGGTGGTCGACCGGTGAGCTGAGCATCATGGGAAACGGAGGATTAGTAGCCGTTGGTAGGAGAGATTACACTCTAAACATATGGCTTTAAGCACTAACCTGTCACTCCTCATTTGCAGCACAACTTAAACACCCAAACAACAACAAGGCTGAACTGGGCAAAGAGAGCAATTGTTTCAGGGCTGCAGGCCCCCCAGGGGCCCCCAGGGGCCCCCGACAGCCCCAGGTGTTCACCTCTCAGGCTCCAGCACAGGCTGCTCCAAACAGCTGATGGGTGGAGTTTTTTAAAGAAGCTCTGCAGACAAGAAACTACAGCTACCACAATGTGGTGCTGGAGGAAAAGCGTCTTCTTTAAAATGACATTTCTACTTTGATTCACAGGAGACAGTGTGTAATTATAATATGCACCTTTAAAAGACGCCGAAATCGGTCGGTCAAAGAAAAGGCGGTCGAAAACAACACTCTCGACAGAAACACTGTCTCCATTACATCGTTTGTTTATGGTATGTGCTTATATATCATTTTCAGATTTGTCTAAACTCTTACATGCCGTATGGATATCGGCCCTCAAAAATCCAGACTTGATTGCACGATAATAATATATATATGTCGTTTTAACTTGCGTTCAATGGATTTATCACACAGCTAACCTGGGGCCAGGTAGTGTGTGGGACAACAGGGGTCAGTGGGGGCCCAGGAGCTCGTGTCCACCGTGGGAACCTCAAGCAGGTTAGTGAGGCCGTGAAGGATAAATCTTCTGGTCGGCCGTACAGAAACCTGTGAGTTTAGTGTTTCCTGGACTGCAGTTTATTTACAGCGCTTTGCTCCGTTGGGAGGCGTCCAGAGTTCACTGTGCCAAACCGCCTCCACCGCCTCACAGGTAGCTCTGGCTCCAGGTGATGTCACATGACCTGCAGAGGCTTGCTCCCTCTTACACAACTTATGGAAACCAGAACAGCAGGGGATTAATGAGTCAGGCGTCACCCACAGGCCCTGAGCCTGACTGCTCGTGCTCAGTTCAGAACGCACTTTTCGTTGCTGCAGGAAGTCATTGTGAAACAACAAGAGGTCAGAACGGAGTTCACGATAGAATCTGCATTTTCTAATATTAACGGGGATTTCACGTGGAAACAACCGGTTTTCACGTCGAGCGGAGTGCTTCTCGAACAGAAAACTGTTGTATGACATCATCTGTGGCTCTGGAGACGGTGACCCTGACGACGTCATCAGGGTTGAGACTTCGAGGTCAGCGAGACATCGACATTTAGAAAACAGAAAGCCTGCATTACAAGCGACGTGGGCATTTAGCAGGCAGGGAGAGGCTAATGAAAGAACTATTGAGCTGCATTATGGGAAACGTAGGATCCACGGTTTAAGTCAGGATATCTCTGCCTCTGCTGTTTCCAACATCTGTCTCTTTGCAAGGTCCCCGACTTTATGGAAGTGCAATACTAAATCGTCACAGCACAGACGAAACCCGACGCGCTACATACGTCATGTGACGATATCAGTTCTGCACCTGGTGCTATTTAATGTCACACTCTGGAAATGATGTCTTATAAACTTCCCATCGTTCATTTACTCATCAGTACGATTAATGAAAACACAGTCTCACATATACATTGTACATTATATACATCTCATATATCTATATTTGCTGAAAAGCAGAAACTGCGGCCTGACAAGTAAGACAACGGTACGCTTCAGAGGTGCTGCCTGGCTTAACGGCAGACCTACTGGATCAACGAGTGAAGGATATTACAGAAGCTACGGGTCCAATCAGGGCTCAGCACAGGCCAGGACCTGCGACAGGAAGAATTCAACCGGAGACATCTAAATGATTCAGATCATCAGTATGGCGGCTGAATGACTCACCCAACGGGTGACAGAGAAGTGGCTGTGGGGAGGTCATGCTGGCTCCGTCTCAATGGGCACATCAGCTCCTGTGAACACACAAACCACCTCGTTAAAGAGCGTTTCAGTTGACACTTACAGTTCAAACTGGAGCTAATTAAACACAGAGTCACGTGTGTCCGTCCATGTGAGTTAGCATTAAACAGCCGCTGCACGCTAACCGGCTAACGGCGGCTTTACACTTCAAGCTGCCCTCCGCGAAGCAAACGTCACATGATCTGATGGATCTCTGCAGAGCAGGAACATGTGAAGTCATCACAGCTAAAATACTGATATAAAGAAAACCTCAGCGTCTGTCTCCAGGTGTCTCCGGGTGTCTCCAGGTGTCTCCAGGTCTCTCCGGGTGTCTCCAGGTGTCTCCGGGTGTCTCCAGGTGTCTCCGGGTGTCTTCAGGTGTCTCCGGGTGTCTCCGGGTGTCTCCAGGTGTCTCCGGGTGTCTTCAGGTGTCTCCAGGTGTTTCCAGGTCTCTCCGGGTGTTTCCAGGTGTCTCCAGGTGTCTTCAGGTCTCTCCGGGTGTCTCCAGGTGTCTTCGGGTGTTTCCAGGTGTCTCCGGGTGTCTTCGGGTGTCTCCGGGTGTTTCCAGGTGTCTCCGGGTGTCTCCAGATGTCTCCAGGTGTCGGGCAGTTCTGCTGCAGATGTTTTAAAGTGGTATAAGGCCTTTAGTGTCTCAGAGGGAGCTGTGTGAAGTCTGCTAAATGTCCTCAGATGTCTCTGGTTCTGCTGCAGCGATTTGATCCTTTTTGTTTGAAAGTGTCCGCCGTGCGTCTGGCAGAGTTACAGGCGTGAGATCATGAATCTGTGGAGGAGTCTTTTTAAAGTCACGCATTCCAAACAAATACTCGTGTCTATGAACAAATACCGAGTCCAGAAATGAGCATTCGGAGAAAATGAGTAAGACTGACTGTCACGCCTGCCTGAATAAACACACACCGAAATGTGAGATGGATCGAATACGATCCAACACAGAGAATGTGATGTGTCCAAAACAGAACTGTAAAGGATTTCCTAACTTTGGAAGAGTCACCTTCCTCCCACACACACACACACACACACACACACACGGTGACGCACAGGTACGATGAAGAGCGGAGCTTTGGGAAACCAGTGTTTATCCACATGGACGACCGGCTGCAGTTGTGTTTTTCTGTGTTTTGCCAAAGGCAGCATGAGCGCGTTACATTCCTCTACAGCGAATCCAGACGTGTCCTTTCTCAGACTGTTACTCAACCAGATGACGAGCCACTAAAACATGAGACCGAGGCTTCAAACGATCCTCCAAACCAGGCAGCTGGACATAAAATGGCGCTCTCTCGTGTCTTCACTAAGGCCAGGTCCTGTTCTAGCATGAACGCTGACCTTTGAGTTTTATGTTATTAGCATCTGCAGATGTAAATACTCAGATAAAAGACTCCGTCTCTTGTGCCAAGTTGAATTAAGAGAAAAATAGATGAATAATTCAGCAGGCTGTATGGAAAGAAGACGCCGTGGGCCTGGCAGCTGAATGGACAATAGCAGAGAGAGAGGGGGCTCTGCCGTCAGCTGTGAGGAGGAAACAGCCTCTGGATTGTCCGGACGAGGTGGTCCACCGACTCCCACTGCCATGGCGGCATTCGGTTAAAGCCCAAAGCCAAACGGGGAAGCAAGACGAAGGCGCATTCTTGCATAATGTTTCACTGAAAGAGTGTTGAGAGTGTTTAGCCCCATCAAGGCCTGAGGAAGACGACGCCACGACGAGTCAGGCCAACACAAGACATGTTAACAACCACACTGACCGGGCATTTAGGTATTCATGGCACCCAGAGGACGATTCCTCCTGATTCTGGCGCCCCCGTCAGTTAAAGGCTTCCCCTCGGCCAGCACTTTGGTCCAGGAGAAGCTCTCGACAGCTGCTGGATGGATTTCACGATATTATCGTTGTGTTAGTGAGGCGAGGCTCCGCCGCGAGGGAGCGCTGCCTAGCACATCGCCACAAACTCTGCCACAGGTGTTCAGCTGGGCTGAGATCAGCACTCAGCCTCTGTTTGAGTGCATATATTCATGGTCCCCAGAAGACCAGTACTGCTGACTCTGGTGGTCCCCTGACTTTCATTCTAGCACCAGCAGCTGGTTAAAGTTGTGAAATATCTCGAGCGCTGTGTGCAGACTTTCATGGTCCCCAGAAGACGCAGCTTCCTCACTTTGGTGGACTCCTGACTCTTCGTCTAGCGCCACAATGAGGTCGAAATGTGTGGATCTGAGTGAAACATCTCCAAAGTCCAGTCCACCGCTTTTGATCCAGAAACACCGGCAGCTGCTGAGACGTGCTTCATCGTTCACGCTCCCCTCAGGATGAACTGCATTAACTCTGCTGATCCTCTGACTTTCCATCCAGCGCCGCCATCGGGTCGACACGTTAACGCGTCCACGGTGAACATTACACCTGCTAAACATCAGCATGTTAGCGCTGCCACTGAGGCTACGCACAGCCTGACGGCGCTGCAGCCTCCTGCAGACTGAACCTCCCTGCTGCTGTCCTCTAGCTCCCCCGTCAGGACAGCGTCCATGCACAACATGTAATGTAACAGCAGATCACATGAGGCTGTACACAGGACACCGAAGACTAAGCAGGGACGCAATAAAGATGCTTTATTTATTGGCCTCGTGGGCTTTAGCCCCCGCGACTCAAAAAGACAAAAATCTTTTATAAAGATATATTGTGATTGTAATAACCATCGTGTGACTACAGTTGGTTGGTTAGTCTCAGTCAAACAGTGAGACAAGAGCAGTCCTGAACGTGTACTATAAGCTCAGGACGGGACACAGGGATCATATGTGAGACACACAGTCCCTGACAGAAAGAGCTGCAGCAGGCTGACAGTACAGAGTGTCATCTATATACATCATACTGCTGCTGCCTCATCTACAGATACAGCTGTACAGTGTGTCATCTTTACAGAACATTATTATCTGAGTGTACATGTCTGTTTTTCTTTCATTATGTGTGTTATGCAGAATAATGTAGCTGCGTCCTGTATATAGTGTATACATACTATTATACCTATTAATTATAAGCGCTGTGCCAACACGGTGCAGGCTCCAGGCTCCAGGCTCCAGGCTGCAGGCTGCAGGCTCCAGGCTGCAGGCTCCAGGCTGCAGGCTCCAGGCTCCAGGCTCCAGGCTCCAGGCTGCAGGCTCCAGGCTCCAGGCCGACGCTAAGCCGTGAGCAGTGACGGGGCGCCGGCCCGCTGCTCTTATTGGTCTTCACTGCCGCTTCCTGGCTGATAATCCACTCACCTGCCGTCCGGAGGTCACCGGGTTTATTAATACGCTCGACACAGATTTATATCTCCGCGTGTGCGTCCAGAGACGGGAGGTGTGTGGCGGTCTGCCCCCCCCCCGGTGAAGACCTGGCTCACCTCTGGTCCTGCTCGTGCAGTCCACCGGCGGCTTCTCGCGCTCCTACTCCAGAAACATGGCTGCGGGTGAACGCAGGCTTCCCAAGAAACTCTTCTTTCCAGGGTTTTCCTGTCGTGTTTCCCTCCTCCTCCTCCTCCTCCTCCTCTTCCTCTCTGTGTCCCGCTCTCCCGCTGCAGACAGACCAGACCGTACTAACGTTACGTTAACGTTACTCACGTTAATAACGTAACTGCTGCCAGAACCGGCTGCGGTCTGGGCCGGAGATTAGCTTCAAATACCCCCCGCAGATTGTGTCTGTGTGTCGGCTATAAATATAATTATATATATATACATATATAAACTAATTTTGAAGTATTAGATATGTCCGTGTATTCGGCAGGAACAGAAGCAGTCTGTCTGGTTACTTGTGGATGTAAAGGAGCAAGCGAACCGGTTCTAAAAAGTTGACATTTTATTGAAATGAATTGCTCCTTGGTGTGTTAGATTTATGCCGAATTGTATCTTTTGACAGCTCGTTTGGAATAAAAGTCCCACTCAGTATACCTTTTTGGATTATACTTGGTCGAAAACTAAATCACGCTTAAATGCCAGGTTTTGTAAAGGGGGGTTGGTGCGGTGGGTTTTCACTACATAAGAACGAACGCCAGATGTCGCCGTTGGGTCTAGCTGGATATGGGAGCGGCACAGGCTGACCCTGAAGTATTCAGGTCCAGTACAAATCCTCCATTAGGGCGGATATTTGTGTCTCTTCTCCGACTATATCACAGAATTAATGAATTGATGTGACACACAAGACCCTGTCCCACTCCCGGGGTGAGAGAGAAGAATTACCAACTGAGACCACATCCACAGAAGTTCATTGCGCACGTGTCAACACAACAAAAAGAACTCCCCACTGATTTTAAATCACTTACAGAATGACTGTAATGCACAATAATGAGCTGCTGCTGATCCAGAAGGACTTTCCTCAGGAACATGTGCACCAGGCTAATCAAGACCCCTCCTCGAAGACTTTTGGGCGGCTGTGATAGGCCGCACAGGTCCGTCCCCTCTCTGAGCTTTTGCTGCAGTTCCTGCTAAATGTCACGCGGCAGACAGAGTGTTCTTATACTGTCTGTGCGAGTGAGCCCGGGCTGCAGGTCTGGCTGCAGGTCTGGCTGCAGGTCTGGTTGCAGGTCTGGCTGCAGGTCTGGTTTCTGCAACACCTCGCTGTGCTGTGCAGTGGAAAAACATCCGCAGCCTGCCGTGCAGCTGTGCTGTGGTTACATGTGGAAAGATGCAAGGTGCACGAGTGGAAAGGCCAAAAACGCCAAACGCCATACCATACCAACGCAAAGGCCAAACGCCATACCATACCAACGCAAAGGCCAAACGCCAAACACCATACCAACGCAAAGGCCAAACGCCATATCATACCAACGCAAAGGCCAAACGCCATACCATACCAACGCAAAGGCCAAACGCCAAACACCATACCAACGCAAAGGCCAAACGCCATACCATACCAACGCAGCGCAAACGCCATACCATACCATACCAATGCAAAGCCCAAACGCCATACCAACGCAAAGGCCAAACGCCATACCATACCAATGCAAAGGCCAAACGCCATACCAACGCAAAGCCCAAACGCCATACCAACGCAAAGGCCAAACGCCATACCATACCAATGCAAAGCCCAAACGCCATACCAACGCAAAGGCCAAACGCCATACCATACCAACGCAAAGGCCAAACGCCATACCATACCAACGCAAAGGCCAAACGCCATACCATACCAATGCAAAGCCCAAACGCCATACCAACGCAAAGGCCAAACGCCATACCATACCAATGCAAAGGCCAAACGCCATACCAACGCAAAGCCCAAACGCCATACCAACGCAGCGCCAAACGCATACCATACCAATGCAAAGCCCAAACGCCATACCAACGCAAAGGCCAAACGCCATACCATACCAACGCAAAGCCCAAACGCCATACCATACCAACGCAAAGGCCAAACGCCATACCATACCAACGCAAAGGCCAAACGCCATACCAACGCAAAGCCCAAACGCCATACCATACCAACGCAAAGGCCAAACGCCATACCATACCAATGCAAAGGCCAAACGCCATACCAACGCAAAGCCCAAACGCCATACCAACGCAAAGGCCAAACGCCATACCATACCAACGCAAAGGCCAAACGCCATACCATACCAACGCAAAAGCCAAACGCCATACCATACCAATGCAAAGCCCAAACGCCATACCAACGCAAAGGCCAAACGCCATACCATACCAACGCAAAGCCCAAACGCCATACCATACCAACGCAAAGGCCAAACGCCATACCATACCAACGCAAAGGCCAAACGCCATACCATACCAACGCAAAGGCCAAACGCCATACGCTGCGTGGGAAGCAGCACGTTGCCTGAACGGACCGACCGTCAGAACAGCGTTGACTGTTTCATCAAAAGTCATTTTAAATTCTGCGCTGGGACAGAGTTTAAAGTCCAACTGGAGTTAAGTTACATTTCTTTTGTCTGCTACAGCAACGTGTATCTGAAGATCACTTCCTGTGTCCTCCTCCGAGAAAACATCAGAAACCAAAGCAGTGATGTCAGCATTGGTGTTCAGACTGAGCCAATCAGCAGCCTGCTACACAAGCGCCACAGACTCTGAGCAACAACCTCATTAGCTTCACGCTAACGTCTCCTTCTTACCTGACTTACAGACGTGAACGCACGTCTGGAGTGAACTGCTAACGTCAGTTTGCAGGCTAGTTGGCTAATTAGCTGCACGTGACATGTAGCTACACGTTTGTTTACTTTGTCTCTCGCTCCCTATGGCTGCCAGCTGCTGTCAATCAAACACAGACCGGGACACGCCCCTCAAGGAAAAGGAGCATTTCTCATATTTCTGATATTTCTGACATTAAGACCTTTTTTCTTCCTTATAAAAACATGTTGACTACGAGACGGGATGACTAAATGTGATTTCAGCCTCACTACAGAGACGCCGACACACTGTTCTCACATTTCCATTCGATATATTGTTCTTAATATATTGATTAGTGTCGCTTTCACCTTTTTATTATTTTTCATCTTAATCTGATTTATTTTATGATTTACTTTTTAAATTTTATTGAATTTTTCTATTTAATTTAATTTAAATTTCTTATTTAATGTATTCATATTTTCATTTTTGTGTTTAGTTGATATTCATTTCTTTTTAGATTTTATTTTATATTACACCTTACAGATGTTCAACACTGCTGATGACTAGATGACTGGTTGTAATTATATTAATAATGTAGACAAAAAATGTGATAAATAAATAACTTTAATACATATAACTAAAAAATACATAAAATATTATTGTTCTCTTTATTATATTTATAAAGCTGATTTAAATATATATACATATCTATAATAAAATATAATAATAAATGTGTTTTAACTGGCTTTAGAGGTAGGGGGCACGTGATCGGCTGAAAGGTGAAAAGAGACATTTTGAAATAAAAGGGAGAGAAATGCCGTCGTGGAATAAAAACAGACCTTTAAAACGTTTAGAAACGAGTCAAACTGACATCAAATCAAATTCAGTCATTATGAAAATGAATATGAAACGCTCCACGAGAGGGCGCTCTGGGACAAAACGTCTTCAAGTGTGAACTAAAGAGAGAATCCCAGTCACAGTTTATTTAGTAACGCTCCCTCGCTGCAGGCAGAGCTGCGAGCCGGGCTTCTGCTGCCACAGAGCTCCAGTTTCCCACATTAGTGCGGCTCGTTGAGAAGTCAGAGATCAGCTCAGGCGGCTCCGCGGTGGAAAGAAAGCCTGCACCTGTCCTTATCACCTGGATCGCGCTGTGTGAACGCTGGCTGGTCGGCTGCTGCCAGCAGCTGAAACGCTTCACTGGTGTGTCACCGATGATCTCCATGATCTGAGCGGACAGAAGCGTGTGACGTCTCCTTCCTTTCAGACGCCAAGCCACGTTTCCTGCATGAATCACTTCCCCTCTCTGCACTAGCTGTGTTCACTTGACAGCAAGCTGGAAGAAGTAAAAGAGATCAGTCTCCATCCATCCTTTTTCTGATCAGAATCAGAAATCCTTTATTGATCCCCGAGAGGAGGAAACTCTTTAGTTACAGCAGCTCGCTGTCACGTCAGCGCACACAGGAAGAGAAGCACTGAGCAAATCAAATATCATAAACTGTAATACAGGTCAGACAGATTAAGTACACAGTGGATTTAGAGGTTGATAAGTATGTACGGTGTAATAATATAAGTAGTAATAATACAATAATGAGTCCTGTGAAGTTAAGTGCAGCTTATAAGATTATAATGAGACGGAGGATGTTGCACAGCAGTGACAGAGGTGTGAATAAATATCAATAAATTAAACTGAAAACAGAATATCGCACAATTATTCAAGTACTGCAGAGATGTTAATGATCAATGTCCAGTTTAGTGACTTCGGGTCAAACAGACTGACACTTAGAGGGAGGAGCTAAAGAGTCTGATGGCCACAGGCAGGAGTGACTTCCTGTGGCGCTCTGTGGTGCATTGTGGGGGGATGAGTCTTCCGCTGCAGGCGCTCCTTTGTTTGACCAGCACGTCATGGAGCGGGTGGGAGACGCTGTCCAAGATGGCGTGTAGTTTGGCCAGCGTCCTCCTCTCTGACGCCACCGCACCATTTCCTGTACCCGATCTATCCCAGCATGCTTTGCGAGAGAGGTGGGCTTTAAAGGGTGAAAATGTAAAAAACACTCAAATGTAATCTGACGTCGCTGTAAGTGAGAATTCACTCTCTGTAATCTGGTCCACACTGTAATTGTGGTTGGTTTATTGTGCCCCCACTGCTCTTCCTGAGCTTTCGGCCATTTTTCCCTGTTGAAGGGTTTTGGGAGTTTTTCCTCATTGGCATCGAGGGTCTGAGGATCCTAAAGCCCCTCGAGGCAAACTTGTGATTTATGATAGTGGGCTATGTAAATAAAATGTACATGACCTGACTGCATGGAGGCATGTAACACCCTGCTCCTGAACCAGGATCAAACCGGTCTGATAAACGGGACCTGCTGACTGCACAGCTCACCGCATGAACACGAAATGTCCCGTAGCACCGAGGGACTGGGGTGTCAAGCTCTCCCAGTAGGACAACAGGGGACCACAGCATGTAGCTAATCTGCGTTTAGTTTAAGAATATTTTACCAGCTGTATCATGATAGACTGTCGCCCTGAAACAACAAGGCTCCAGCATAGCGAAGCTGAGATCTTGTCGCACGACAACACGAGCTGAGTGTCCTCTCAACATGTCGGATACAGTGATGCTGTCGGACAGATGTGATGCTGATGACAGATGTGATGCTGATGACAGACGTGATGCTGTCAGACAGATGTGATGCTGTCAGACAGATGTGATGCTGTCAGACAGATGTGATGCTGATGACAGATGTGATGCTGTCAGACAGATGTGATGCTGTCGGACAGATGTGATGCTGTCAGACAGATGTGATGCTGTCAGACAGATTAAGTACACAGTGGATTTAGAGGTTGATAAGTATGTACGGTGTAATAATATAAGTAGTAATAATACAATAATGAGTCCTGTGAAGTTAAGTGCAGCTTATAAGATTATAATGAGACGGAGGATGTTGCACAGCAGTGACAGACGATGAATAAATATCAATAAATTAAACTGAAAACAGAATATTGCACAATTATTCAAGTACTGCAGAGATGTTAATGATCAGTGTCCAGTTTAGTGACTTCTGGTCAGACAGATTAAGTACACAGTGGATTTAGAGGTTGATAAGTATGTACGGTGTAATAATATAAGTAGTAATAATACAATAATGAGTCCTGTGAAGTTAAGTGCAGCTTATAAGATTATAATGAGACGGAGGATGTTGCACAGCAGTGACAGAGGTGTGAATAAATATCAATAAATTAAACTGAAAACAGAATATCGCACAATTATTCAAGTACTGCAGAGATGTTAATGATCAATGTCCAGTTTAGTGACTTCTGGTCAGACAGATGTGATGCTGTCAGACAGATGTGATGCTGATGACAGATGTGATGCTGTCAGACAGATGTGATGCTGATGACAGACGTGATGCTGTCAGACAGATGTGATGCTGTCAGACAGATGTGATGCTGTCAGACAGATTAAGTACACAGTGGATTTAGAGGTTGATAAGTATGTACGGTGTAATAATATAAGTAGTAATAATACAATAATGAGTCCTGTGAAGTTAAGTGCAGCTTATAAGATTATAATGAGACGGAGGATGTTGCACAGCAGTGACAGAGGTGTGAATAAATATCAATAAATTAAACTGAAAACAGAATATCGCACAATTATTCAAGTACTGCAGAGATGTTAATGATCAGTGTCCAGTTTAGTGACTTCTGGTCAGACAGATGTGATGCTGTCGGACAGATGTGATGCTGATGACAGATGTGATGCTGATGACAGGCGTGATGCTGATGACAGACGTGATGCTGATGACAGGCGTGATGCTGATGACAGGCGTGATGCTGATGACAGATGTGATGCTGATGACAGATGTGATGCTGATGACAGATGTGATGCTGTCGGACAGATGTGATGCTGTCGGACAGATGTGATGCTGATGACAGGCGTGATGCTGATGACAGGCGTGATGCTGATGACAGACGTGATGCTGATGACAGGCGTGATGCTGATGACAGACGTGATGCTGATGACAGATGTGATGCTGTCAGACAGATGTGATGCTGATGACAGGCGTGATGCTGATGACAGACGTGATGCTGTCAGACAGACGTGATGCTGATGACAGATGTGATGCTGTCAGACAGATGTGATGCTGTCGGACAGATGTGATGCTGTCAGACAGATGTGATGCTGTCGGACAGATGTGATGCTGTCAGACAGATGTGATGCTGATGACAGACGTGATGCTGTCAGACAGATGTGATGCTGATGACAGACGTGATGCTGTCAGACAGATGTGATGCTGATGACAGACGTGATGCTGATGACAGATGTGATGCTGTCAGACAGATGTGATGCTGTCGGACAGATGTGATGCTGATGACAGACGTGATGCTGTCAGACAGATTAAGTACACAGTGGATTTAGAGGTTGATAAGTATGTACGGTGTAATAATATAAGTAGTAATAATACAATAATGAGTCCTGTGAAGTTAAGTGCAGCTTATAAGATTATAATGAGACGGAGGATGTTGCACAGCAGTGACAGACGATGAATAAATATCAATAAATTAAACTGAAAACAGAATATTGCACAATTATTCAAGTACTGCAGAGATGTTAATGATCAGTGTCCAGTTTAGTGACTTCTGGTCAGACAGACTGACACTTAGAGGGAGGAGCTAAAGAGTCTGATGGCCACAGGCAGGAGTGACTTCCTGTGGCGCTCTGTGGTGCATTGTGGGGGGATGAGTCTTCCGCTGCAGGCGCTCCTTTGTTTGACCAGCACGTCATGGAGCGGGTGGGAGACGCTGTCCAAGATGGCGTGTAGTTTGGCCAGCGTCCTCCTCTCTGACGCCACCGCACCATTTCCTGTACCCGATCTATCCCAGCATGCTTTGCGAGAGAGGTGGGCTTTAAAGGGTGAAAATGTAAAAAACACTCAAATGTAATCTGACGTCGCTGTAAGTGAGAATTCACTCTCTGTAATCTGGTCCACACTGTAATTGTGGTTGGTTTATTGTGCCCCCACTGCTCTTCCTGAGCTTTCGGCCATTTTTCCCTGTTGAAGGGTTTTGGGAGTTTTTCCTCATTGGCATCGAGGGTCTGAGGATCCTAAAGCCCCTCGAGGCAAACTTGTGATTTATGATAGTGGGCTATGTAAATAAAATGTACATGACCTGACTGCATGGAGGCATGTAACACCCTGCTCCTGAACCAGGATCAAACCGGTCTGATAAACGGGACCTGCTGACTGCACAGCTCACCGCATGAACACGAAATGTCCCGTAGCACCCGAGGGACTGGGGTGTCAAGCTCTCCCAGTAGGACAACAGGGGGACCACAGCATGTAGCTAATCTGCGTTTAGTTTAAGAATATTTTACCAGCTGTATCATGATAGACTGTCGCCCCTGAAACAACAAGGCTCCAGCATAGCGAAGCTGAGATCTTGTCGCACGACAACACGAGCTGAGTGTCCTCTCAACATGTCGGATACAGTGATGCTGTAGCTGATGCCACAGTGACTTTGACTCAGATAAAAGCAGAAATGGCCAGACACAGGAGGATGTGGATCTGGTGCGGCACAGGTTTTCTCGGGTCCTGGTTTCAGGCTGCTGGTGTGCAGAGAGGCAACTGTGAGTACCTGCTATACTGTAATGGTGCGCGCTTAAAAAAAAACACAGAGTCCCTCATATGAAAAAAAGAGTTTATTTGTCCTTGTTAGCAACCCACATGCAGTTCTGTAGTGAACTCCTTTTGCTCTGCGAGTTTGTTACACAGTGAATAATGCAGAACTCACTACACAGCTGACACACAGAGCATTCGTCACTGCAAACAGAGAAATACACACAAGAGATACACACAGTTCAACTAATGCAAAATCATACAAATCCACTCTCTGCGGCCGTGTCTTCAGTTGGAGGTAACGCTATAATCCAACATGTGTCCCGGGAACCTGTCAGACTACCCTGAGGGGAAAGTGACACAAACACAAAAGAGGAATGATGATTAATTATTATTAATGATAATTCTAAATCAACACTCGATTGTGTTTATGCATATTTATTTCCTGTTAGTCGCCTCTAGAGGCTGCAGAGTTCTTCACATCCCACAACAAGAGACATTAGTAGTAGGTCTAGTCCACAGCGAAGGTCACTGTGTCAGTAAAGACAGTGTTGGTTAGCCTAGCTTAGCATAAAGACTGGAAGCAGGGGGAAGCAGCTAGCCTGGCTCTGTGACAGTTTGAGTTACATGTTTTAGTGTTGCCACTGTGGGTGCACAGATGCACTGGGTGGATGGATAACATGCACTTTAATCGCTTCCTGACTCCAGCTCCTCACTGAAGTCACAGACTTGAGTTTGATATCTATCTTCTCATCAGAAGTGAAAGGGTTTATCATCTGGGAGCGTGAATGTCAGCTACTCCCGTCGTGAGATATCTTGTGTGAGTGTTGCACTAGAGGAAATGTCTTGGACACCTTTTTAGTTTTAGTTGTTACAGAGCTGCTGAGGAGGAACTTAAGAACCCATCCTCTGGGGACCTTTAATAACCGGACTGCATGTACGGTCATGTTGTCTCTGCATGCGAACTCCTCTCTGATTAAAACTCTTTGTATATGAACTAATACATATACGTGTCTGACTTCCAAGCTATGGCCACCCACCCAGCACAGACCTTTGGCCCTCACGCTTCAGCGCCCTTTATCTCAACCCTCCTGCCGTGCTCAGCTGCAGTCTCACCTCGTCCACTGTTGCATCCCAGGCCGCTGGCGTTTCCTATTCGGTCCATCCTGGCTCCAAAGCAGCCAGAGGCCCGTTTCCTGGCGCTCAGCAGCAGCTCCTGCAGGCGGCTCCTCTGACTCGCGGCCCTGCTGTGGCCCTCAGCTGGCGATTGAGATCTTTCTGCTATCAAAGGTTCTTGGTCCCCCTCCCGGTCCGGGCTCCACCCTCGGCTGGCCTGGCTGTGCTCAGGCTCTTGGTTTGTCCCTTCATAATCAGCTTCAGAGTCCTCCTCCTGGGCTGCTTCAGCCAGAGTCTCCTCAAAGCGCTCCAGTAAAGACTGGTGTGAGAGGTGGAGACGGGTTTACACTCAAAACCCACACTGGTTACACTCTGTCAGTATGTTTTAGACACATAACACAAGCTGACTGAACAACATAAGCCTTCTAGTGAGTCTGTAACCACAGGAGGCCCAGAACGTGGTCTTGGGCTTGTGGGAGATGGTGTTAGTTAAAGGCCGCTGGAACAAAAAAACACTATGGTATCAAAGTTTAAAGTTTTAAATGTTAAACTAGACTTGCAAGTATAACAGACCCTGACACAATGTGGACTTTGAGGTTCACTGGTCCAAGGCTGTCTGTTAGCTGAGAGCATCGCTGAACAAGGGCTTCAACACGCGGATCTGGATCTTGGACCACAAGGGTCGCTGAGTCCGTGTCTGCACCAAAACTATTCTCAGTAAATAATGTTGTGCCATGTTTACGAGTGATGACGTGTCTCTTAGTTTAAGTAATGATAAAGGTTGTTTAGTAGCCCTGTCAAAGGTTTTAGGAAGTGTTCTTGTGACCCAGGGTTAGATGTGGGCTCATCTCGGGGCTGGGACATGTTCAAGGCCTCGGTGTGCTTCATATGAAGTGAAGTCTGAAATGCCTTTGAGGAGAGAAAGTGTGCACTGTTATTTCTATAAGTTATGCACCCTGGTTCTGGTTGAAGCACACTGAGACCTTTAGTCTGGATCGGATGAAATGTTCTCGTGTTAGAAGGGTCTCTGAGCCAGCAGCAGGTACTCATACGTTTCTTAGTTTTATTTCCATTGTTACACGATATGCTTTACTTGCTTGGCGGATGAATTGTGAATTTATGATCCTGATTCCCAGAGAAATATCATCCAGATGTCACCGTTTCATGTCTTCTCAGGCAAACTGGAAGAGAAATGACATGAAACCCTTGTTTTTGACTAAAATGTGTTAACTAACACTAATGAGACCTCGCAGGTTTTATCAGGACAGCTTCTGTGGTAGGAAGTGTTTCTACAGACGCCTCTGACCTATAATTAGTGCCAGATTACATATTGTGCTGTCGTTCTTTCCGAGAAGCTTCAAATGAAACTATTAGGACATTACAGACCCAGAAAATAAAACGTTACCGTTTTACTCCCCAGGGCGAAGCTCTAAATGTGACGCCCTCTCCAACACACCCGGATACATTCTGGTGGAACAGTACTGGGCAATACTGAATAAAAAATACTGGAAATACAAATACTGTAATCAGCCTCGGCCTCGTGGAAGTTATTAACTGTATAATGTAAAAGGTGCAGACATGATCACATGACCTCAGCGTCCTCAGTGGTAGCTACAGCCCTGACTCACCTCCAGCGTGTTCAATAAAACCAAAACGATCTGCGTAACTGGAGACCACTGAAGTTCAGTGAGAAAGCGCGCAGCGGTCAGACAGACAGGTGTGATCGCCAGAGGGGTGACGTGGTTTCTTACCTTGAGCTGAGCCAGGTCGCTGGTAGAAGAGGGCCTTCCCAGTACGTGGCTGCTAACCAGTGTGTGCTGACACAGCAGGGCCAGCAGGCCCCACAGGACCGCAGTCCTCATGTTATCCTTCTGCTGCTACTACTGACACCACAGCCTGCGCTGCAAGATTTTATATACATGCCAACACACACACACACACACACACACACACACACACTCACCATGCAACAGACAGTCAGTGTCAGTGCATTCTGACACCTCTGCATGATAAGGCAGCTGGTCAGATGTCCCTTTAAGTGGCGCTTGGTGGTAGGTGATGTGTGTGTGTGTGTGTGTGTGTGTGTGTGTGTTTGTACAGTATACGTGTCTGTGTATCATCACGCTTCCCGTCCAGCAGTGGCATGACCTCAGCGTCCTCAGTGGTAGCTACAGCCTGACTCACCTCCAGCGTGTTCAATAAAACCAAAACGATCTGCGTAACTGGAGACCACTGAAGTTCAGTGAGAAAGCGCGCAGCGGTCAGACAGACAGGTGTGATCGCCAGAGGGTGACGTGGTTTCTTACCTTGAGCTGAGCCAGGTCGCTGGTAGAAGAGGGCCTTCCCAGTACGTGGCTGCTAACCAGTGTGTGCTGACACAGCAGGGCCAGCAGGCCCCACAGGACCGCAGTCCTCATGTTATCCTTCTGCTGCTACTACTGACACCACAGCCTGCGCTGCAAGATTTTATATACATGCCAACACACACACACTCACCATGCAACAGACAGTCAGTGTCAGTGCATTCTGACACCTCTGCATGATAAGGCAGCTGGTCAGATGTCCCTTTAAGTGGCGCTTGGTGGTAGGTGATGTGTGTGTGTGTGTGTGTGTTTGTACAGTATACGTGTCTGTGTATCATCACGCTTCCCGTCCAGCAGTGGCATGACCTCAGGAGCCGTGTTGGAGCTCTGAGCTCAGGCGTGGTGTGTATCGACAGGAATGCAGCATTCACTATGCAAATACTTCACACCGTCTGAGCCCGAAAAACACCATAGTAGGTTAAAGCTGCTGCTCCGGGTCACAGGGAGGTCTTTAGATTAGGAAGGAAGGAAACACTGTCGTCAGCATAACACATTTATAGTATAATGTTTGTTGTTTCTTTCCGCTTCAGTTCGTCAGGTGGGCTCAAGAGGGTTTTAGCTGTTTGTGGTTAAAGCTTCAACTGAAAGCTGCACCAAAACTATTCTCAGTAAATAATGTTGTGCCATGTTTACGAGTGATGACGTGTCTCTTAGTTTAAGTAATGATAAAGGTTGTTTAGTAGCCCTGTCAAAGGTTTTAGGAAGTGTTCTTGTGACCCAGGGTTAGATGTGGGCTCATCTCGGGGCTGGGACATGTTCAAGGCCTCGGTGTGCTTCATATGAAGTGAAGTCTGAAATGCCTTTGAGGAGAGAAAGTGTGCACTGTTATTTCTATAAGTTATGCACCCTGGTTCTGGTTGAAGCACACTGAGACCTTTAGTCTGGATCGGATAACTGTTCTCACGTTAGAAGGGTCTCTGAGCCAGCAGCAGCTCCTGCAGGCGGCTCCTCTGACTCGCGGCCCTGCTGTGGCCCTCAGCTGGCGATTGAGATCTTTCTGCTATCAAAGGTTCTTCTTGGTCCCCCTCCCGGTCCGGGCTCCACCCTCGGCTGGCCTGGCTGTGCTCAGGCTCTTGGTTTGTCCCTTCATAATCAGCTTCAGAGTCCTCCTCCTGGGCTGCTTCAGCCAGAGTCTCCTCAAAGCGCTCCAGTAAAGACTGGTGTGAGAGGTGGAGACGGGTTTACACTCAAAACCCACACTGGTTACACTCTGTCAGTATGTTTTAGACACATAACACAAGCTGACTGAACAACATAAGCCTTCTAGTGAGTCTGTAACCACAGGAGGCCCAGAACGTGGTCTTGGGCTTGTGGGAGATGGTGTTAGTTAAAGGCCGCTGGAACAAAAAACACTATGGTATCAAAGTTTAAAGTTTTAAATGTTAAACTAGACTTGCAAGTATAACAGACCCTGACACAATGTGGACTTTGAGGTTCACTGGTCCAAGGCTGTCTGTTAGCTGAGAGCATCGCTGAACAAGGGCTTCAACACGCGGATCTGGATCTTGGACCACAAGGGTCGCTGAGTCCGTGTCTGCACCAAAACGTTACCGGGCTGCTCCGACACGACGGCGGGACGACGGATTAGTAACGGACGATTCGAACATTCGGTCACTGGCGTGAAGACTGACAGCACTCTTGTGTCTGTAGTTAGCATGGAGCTACAGCTTAACTTAACTCTCGTTCGTTTAATCCACAAACAGAAATGTAAAAACAAAAAGACAATTTGTGGTTTTACGTGCTGGAACTCTTTCCTAATATAATAATAATAATATTAATAAACTTTATTTATACAGCGCAAAGTTACAAAGTGCTTTACGTGGTGGAACCAGGATTAAAACATTTCAGGACTGAGGCAAATAAGATTAGGCAATTAAAATAAAATAAAACCCCCAACAATAAAGATAATTACTGATAATAACACAGAAGAAGTCACTGACTCAGCAGACTCAGAGCCGAGGGGCCCTGACTGCCAAAGCCTGATCACCTTTAGTCCTGAACCAGGACTCAGGAACAGCCAGCAGAGTCCTGCCCGAGGGTCTGAGGCTCTGGCTCATAGGGGGGCAGCAGTTCAGCAATGTAGCTGGGAGCTGAACCATGAAGAGCTTTAACGGTGATCGGTAAAACCTTAAAATCAGTTCTAAAGCGAACTGGTGACCAGTGACGAGGCTGAAACAGGTCTGACACGATCTGGTCTTCGAGTGCTGCGTTTTGTACCAGCTGAAGGCGCGAGGCGGTTTTGTGGCTCAAACCAAAATACCACGAATAACAATGATCTAACCGAGAAGAAATGAAAGCGTGAATGACCTCGGAGACCAGGCCGAGCGCTCTGAGCGGCTCCGTCGCTGATAAACACGATTTGTTTTTCAAATGAAAGTTCACCGTCTGACGTTTGAAGACAGGGATCCAAGAGGTTTCTGTATGACAGGGATGGACTTTGGGGCCCGAGGAGAATTATTTCCGATTATTTTTATTATTTTATTATATTTATTAATTATTATTTTTGTTTAGCGAACGGGCGCAAAGAGTCCAAGCTAAGCTAATCGGCTCCTGGCTGTAGCTTCGTAACGATCTTCCCAAAATGCTGAACGATTCATTTTACAGCTCTCATAATGACAAGCGAGTAAGTGGACCTTGAGTAGAGACTGTTTTCCTGTCATAGAACGTCAGGACAACTAAACTCAATCTGCTGATGAAGATGGTGTGATAAAGTCAAAAGCTCCAGAACAAGTGCATGAATGGACCTCGAGTGTTTTCACTGATATATTCACGCACACCGTCCAGCTTTATGGCAGTTTTACTCGTAGAACACATGCTCGGCAGACTTTTATTGACCATGAGACAAAATTATTGGAAATTCTCAACTCAAGGTCCACTTACTAGATTTCTCCTGGAGCTTTCAGACGCATGTCGTGGCCTTCATCAGCTGATGCAGTTTGCTCGGTTGTCTTTCATCGTCTCAACTGGTGACAGCAGAATCATCTCCATGACAACTGAGCAAACTCGAACAGCTGAAAGCACCAGAAGACATCTAGTAAGTGGACCTTGAGTTGAGAATTGAGATCGCGGGTCTCACTGTGCTGCTGGAGTGCACTGACTGACGGCAGCAAGTCACTGGACAAAAATATCCTTTATTGATTCATTGGCTTTAGTTCCCTGTCTCTGCCTATAGTGTAGCCTTGATCAATCGTGATAGATACCGTCAATAAGGTCACAACATATGAACAGCAGGAGGTGTGTGTGATTTTGACTGCTGCCAGTGCAGACTGCTCTTCACGCCAGAGAACTCGGAGCTTAAACCAGCTGGCGGGTCCCGCAGTAACGCGTGCGTGTTGGATTACTACATGTGATTAATAAATGGAGGCGTATCTGCTCCGTGAGACAGGCGAGTGATGGACGTCAAAAACGCTTCGAAGAACACTTTCTCTCGCTCCTGAATATCGCGGCACAGGGAGGACCGGAGACACGCGGAGTGAACGCCAAGCCTCGCAGCTCTGCCAGCAACTCACAAGCCACGACATATACTGTCTGCTGATGGTGGCTGGTGCCACCTCAAGTCCCTGACCTCAAGTCCCCGACCTGAAGTCCCTGACCTCAAGTCCCTGACCTGAAGTCCCTGACCTCGACTGGGTGGCCTCACCTGAAGTCCCCGACCTCAAGTCCCTGACCTGAAGTCCCTGACCTCGACTGGGTGGCCTCACCTGAAGTCCCTGACCTCAAGTCCCTGACCTCAAGTCCCTGACCTCAAGTCCCTGACCTCGACTGGGTGGCCTCACCTCAAGTCCCTGACCTCAAGTCCCCGACCTCAAGTCCCTGACCTCACCTGAAGTCCCTGACCTGAAGTCCCTGACCTGAAGTCCCGGACCTCGACTGGGTGGCCTCACCTGAAGTCCCTGACCTGAAGTCCCCGACCTCAAGTCCCCGACCTCAAGTTCTGACCTCAAGTCCCTGACCTCAAGTCCCTGACCTCGACTGGGTGGCCTCACCTGAAGTCCCTGATCTGAAGTCCCCGACCTGAAGTCCCTGACCTGAAGTCCCTGACCTGAAGTCCCTGACCTCGACTGGGTGGCCTCACCTGAAGTCCCTGACCTGAAGTCCCTGACCTCAAGTCCCTGACCTCACCTGAAGTCCCTGACCTGAAGTCCCTGACCTGAAGTCCCTGACCTCACCTGAAGTCCCTGACCTGAAGTCCCTGACCTGAAGTCCCTGACCTCGACTGGGTGGCCTCACCTGAAGTCCCTGACCTGAAGTCCCTGACCTCGACTGGGTGGCCTCACCTGAAGTCCCCGACCTCAAGTCCCTGACCTGAAGTCCCTGACCTCGACTGGGTGGCCTCACCTGAAGTCCCTGACCTCAAGTCCCTGACCTCAAGTCCCTGACCTCAAGTCCCTGACCTCGACTGGGTGGCCTCACCTGAAGTCCCTGACCTGAAGTCCCCGACCTCAAGTCCCTGACCTCACCTGAAGTCCCTGACCTGAAGTCCCTGACCTGAAGTCCCGGACCTCGACTGGGTGGCCTCACCTGAAGTCCCTGACCTGAAGTCCCCGACCTCAAGTCCCCGACCTCAAGTTCTGACCTCAAGTCCCTGACCTCAAGTCCCTGACCTCGACTGGGTGGCCTCACCTGAAGTCCCTGATCTGAAGTCCCCGACCTGAAGTCCCCGACCTCAAGTTCTGACCTCAAGTCCCTGACCTCAAGTCCCTGACCTCGACTGGGTGGCCTCACCTGAAGTCCCTGACCTGAAGTCCCTGACCTCAAGTCCCTGACCTCACCTGAAGTCCCTGACCTGAAGTCCCTGACCTGAAGTCCCTGACCTCACCTGAAGTCCCTGACCTGAAGTCCCTGACCTGAAGTCCCTGACCTCGACTGGGTGGCCTCACCTGAAGTCCCTGACCTGAAGTCCTGACCTGAAGTCCCTGACCTCGACTGGGTGGCCTCACCTGAAGTCCCTCACCTGAAGTCCCTGACCTGAAGTCCCCGACCTCGACTGGGTGGCCTCACCTGAAGTCCCTCACCTGAAGTCCCTCACCTGAAGTCCCCGACCTCGACTGGGTGGCCTCACCTGAAGTCCCTCACCTGAAGTCCCTGACCTGAAGTCCCTGACCTGAAGTCCCTGACCTCACCTGAAGTCCCCGACCTCGACTGGGTGGTGGGGGCCGGGCCTGCTCACGGCTTGCTGTTGGTTTCAGTTGGTTTCGATGAACAAATAGACAGAAACTAAACCAGTTTGAGGGTCATTAACGTCCATCGCTGTCTGTCTCCGTCAGCCTCGCGTTGGACAGACAGACAACCAATCACAGGACAAGGACACCCATGTGACTGTGACACTCACTGCCAGCAGCAGACATGAAGGGCTGCAGGGGTTATTACCCAGGATGCAACAGTGAAGCCAGCTCAGCGCCGTTGACGTGACTGGATGGCTGTGCGTGCTCTCCATGGTGCTGAAAACTGAGCGTTTTACATTCGTTCAAACAGAAATTCCAACAACTGTTAAAGAAATGCTGTCTGACCGCTCATCGGTCACATTTATTTATTTATATTATTGAACTGATCGGTCACAGTAGTCATGTCCTGCGCTCCGCCCCGACCGTGTTTACCCCGTGGCTTTGTGTTGGGAAACGTGATCCTGCGAGTGACTCAATCTGGCAGACGTTCAGTCTTCATGATGAAAATACGGTTTGAAAATAACCGTAATTATCCTCTAATCTAAATGTGCCTTTTCTTCTGTTACGTCTATTTATTCGTGATGTGCTGCAACTGCCGCCGTCGTCTGTCGTTGTCAGATGTCACTATGTTGAATGTAAGAAGTGGCCATTTGTTGAAGGTCATTTCAGGAATGTTGCATGATTATATTCATTAGCATCATTATCTGTGTGTGTGTGTGTGTGTGTGTGGTGATGCTGAAACAACACTGGCTCAGTGATGTGCAGTTGTAAACATTTATTAAAACAGTCAACAGTATATAAAGAACAGTCTTACATCCATTTTAAATAAATATGCTTGTAAGCCGGAGATAATTTTCAATAAATATTAGTAAATAAATAGGATTCAAATAAAAATATCTTTTGGTAGAGACGTTGCAGTTCCAGAAATTAGATGGTAAGACTTCATCTTCACTTTGGATCTGCAAGAGAAGAAGAAAACAACAACAACAACAACCGTGTTATTAGGACTATTCAGATTTTCTCATTCGTTTCATTCACGGTACATTTGTTTGAGGTAAATTCACGTGACACTAAACTATATAATACTGCATGAAGGCGGAAATCCACGTGGAGCTATCTGCGGTACATTATTATAAAGACTTTCCGACACCAGCGGAGCCTACAGCCGCTGTGACCGTAACGTACTGTATCTGCCGACAGTGTTGCACCCCAGGGAGCTCATGGAGCCGATTCTGTCCATCCGCCGGCCGAAGCAGCCAGAGGACTTCCTGGACGAGTCGTTGCGGACGCTCTTCAGGTTCTTGGCTGAGAGAAGCTCCCGGATCGCCGCCTCGTCCAGTCCAGTTTGGGGCTGCGGTCCTGCTGCCTCCTCTGTGTTCAGGCTGTCCAGGCTGTCCCTCTCTGCAGGGACGGTCCGGTCCACCTCCGTCTGCTCTGAAACAGACTCCTCTAGTCTCTGAAGGAGCACCTGCAACGTCCACATAGACGTTAGGCTACGTCTTACATATTAAAAATAAACGTTTCATTATTGCATTGAGGACATACATTTACAGAAGGGACGCTCAGACATCAGAAGCAGATTGTACGACCATCAGAAGCGTCCTTGATCTTTTCTTACAGATTAGGTCCCAAATAAACATTGTCAGGCAAAATGTTAACGTTGTTTACTGCAGCACTAATGATTTATTACGTACTCAGCACACTTATTATTATTCGCTTAGAGCACCAATTTAACTTCAGTAACCACAGATCAGATCACAGAGTCCCGCTGGATCACATAAGGTCCCAAAGGTCCAGACAGGAAGCTGCTTTCTACAAAACAATCCCAACTAAAGTTAGATGCTGCAAATGAAATGAGACGTTTGTCCTGTCTTGCTGCTCCACATTGCCTAAAATGGCGGACCCATGGTGGAGCCCTGGATCTCCAACTTTCCAAAGCCAAGTTTCAGATTCACTCACCTTTAAGATGTCCATGTCAGTGTCAGTCAAGCTGATGGGATATGTGCTGAACAGCTGCAGGTTTAGGATGAGGAGGAGGCCGCAGAGGAGAAGGGAAGACCGATGCATGATTCTCTGAGTTCCTGCTGCTCGTGGATGGTTGGATGCTCTTTGGCGTCTTTGCCTGGTAGCTGTTTGGATGCTGGAGCCCACAGCAGGACCTTCTGCTCTTTTATACTTCAGCTTGACACACGTAGGTATGCCAGGAATTGGACTGGCATTCCTGACACCTGATTCTGATAACAGGAGCTGTCGGAAACTGCTCCTTTTAAAGCGTTGTCTCTTAGATATGGGCCATTCGTTTGACATAGCTGCTTCCATATGCTACTTTGTTTGAGAAACATACTCCAACCCCCCTCACCAGACATTGTTGTCACTGAGCTACAGGAAGTAGTAACCTAACAGACAGTCTGACAGTGTTACTAAATCGAGGTGTGTACGTGATGGTGGTGGGGTAGCCGGCTGCTTAGAGAGACCAGTCTTCAGTGGGAGGAGCCAAATTCAGACTGCCACTCCAGTAAAGACGTGGACACTTGCATCTTTCTCGAGGACTCTGCAGTCCTCAGCACCAGCTCTCAGCTCTATTATAGTCTGTCTTACATATCAATTGTAAAAAAATATTAAGGCAGCACTAATCAATATTCATATATTAGCAATGAATCAAATGACTAATGTCTATAATGTGGAAGGTGACAAACACACAGAGAGTTATCACTAAACTCCCCTCAGCTCTACGGAGCGTTTTAGCCTCTTTCAGCTCCTTGTTTTGGTTCAGTCTCCCGGCTCTCATCGCCCTGGTTTCCTGCCGCTGTTTCCAGACGTAACGCCGCTGAACTCGAGCCGCTCAGCAGCTGAACAGCAGACAGACGCAGTCAGAGAGCAGCTGCTGAACGTAGCGGAGCATCTAGCTGCTAAAGAGCCAGATGTTTCCCTCAGCAGCTGCTGAACGTAGCGGAGCATCTAGCAGCTGAAGAGCCAGATGTTTCCCTCAGCAGCTGCTGAACGTAGCGGAGCATCTAGCAGCTAAAGAGCCAGATGTTTCCCTCAGCAGCTGCTGAACGTAGCGGAGCATCTAGCTGCTAAAGAGCCAGATGTTTCCCTCAGCAGCTGCTGAACGTAGCGGAGCATCCAGCTGCTAAAGAGCCAGATGTTTCCCTCAGCAGCTGCTGAACGTAGCGGAGCATCCAGCTGCTAAAGAGCCAGATGTTTCCCTCAGCAGCTGCTGAACGTAGCGGAGCATCCAGCAGCTAAAGAGCCAGATGTTTCCCTCAGCAGCTGCTGAACGTAGCGGAGCATCTAGCTGCTAAAGAGCCAGATGTTTCCCTCAGCAGCTGCTGAACGTAGCGGAGCATCTAGCAGCTGAAGAGCCAGATGTTTCCCTCAGCAGCTGCTGAACGTAGCGGAGCATCTAGCAGCTGAAGAGCCAGATGTTTCCCTCAGCAGCTGCTGAACGTAGCGGAGCATCTAGCAGCTAAAGAGCCAGATGTTTCCCTCAGCAGCTGCTGAACGTAGCGGAGCATCCAGCAGCTAAAGAGCCAGATGTTTCCCTCAGCAGCTGCTGAACGTAGCGGAGCATCCAGCTGCTAAAGAGCCAGATGTTTCCCTCAGCAGCTGCTGAACGTAGCGGAGCATCCAGCTGCTAAAGAGCCAGATGTTTCCCTCAGCAGCTGCTGAACGTAGCGGAGCATCTAGCGGCTAAAGAGCCAGATGTTTCCCTCAGCAGCTGCTGGAGACCAAACACAGAGCCGACAGAGAGAAGACCGGACCGACGTCCATCAGGAGACACAGACACGCCTCCTGATGAAGCGTCATGTGACTCTGACACGCCTCCTGATGAAGCGTCATGTGACTCTGACTCGCCTCCTGACGAAGCGTCATGTGACTCTGACTCGCCTCCTGATGAAGCGTCGTGTCGCTCTGTAGCTGCTACAACTGTTTGCCAACACATTCAGCTTGGCAACTGTATGAGGTGGTTATATGTCGTTGATATGATACAGCTTCTTCTGCTGCCACCAAGTGGCCAAAGATCAATGACTGCAGGTATGAAAGAGGTTGTATTTCGTCCTGTTTCACAGATATTCAGCTCCAGGAACGTCATCGTCACTTCATGCGTCTGTCTGTCTGTCTTTCACAGTGAAATATCTGCACCAACATGGAGGAGTGCTGTGAATTTTGAATCTAACTCGTGGTGCCCAGAGGATGATCCTGATTTTGGGGAGCCCCTGATTTTTCAGCTAGCGCCACCAGCAGGTTTCCACCAGTTCTACACTTAGAGTCCGACTGAAATCACATTTAGTCATCCCGTCTCGTAGTCAACATGTTTTTATAAGGAAGAAAAAAGGTCTTAATGTCAGAAATATCAGAAATATGAGAAATGCTCCTTTTCCTTGAGGGGCGTGTCCCGGTCTGCGTTTGATTGACAGCAGCTGGCAGCCATAGGGAGCGAGAGACAAAGTAAACAAACGTGTAGCTACATGTCACGTGCAGCTAATTAGCCAACTAGCCTGCAAACTGACGTTAGCAGTTCACTCCAGACGTGCGTTCACGTCTGTAAGTCAGATAAGAAGGAGACGTTAGCATGAAGCTAATGAGGTTGTTGCTCAGAGTCTGTGGCGCTTGTGTAGCAGGCTGCTGATTGGCTCAGTCTGACAACAATGCTGACATCACTGCTTTGGTTTCTGATGTTTTCTCGGAGGAGGACACAGGAAGTGATCTTCAGATACACGTTGCTGTAGCAGACAAAAGAAATGTAACTTAACTCCAGTTGGACTTTAAACTCTGTCCCAGCGCAGAATTTAAAATTACTTTTGATGAAACAGTTATGGCGTTTGCGTTGGTATGGCGTTTGCGTTGGTATGGTATGGCGTTTGGCCTTTGCATTGGTATGGTGTTTGCGTTGGTATGGTATGGCGTTTGGCCTTTGCGTTGGTATGGTATGGCGTTTGCCGTTTGGCCTTTGCGTTGGTATGGCGTTTGGCCTTTGCGTTGGTATGGTTTGCCGTTTGGCCTTTGCGTTGGTATGGCGTTTGGCCTTTGCGTTGGTATGGTGTTTGGCCTTTGCGTTGGTATGGTGTTTGGCCTTTGTGTTGGTATGGTATGGCGTTTGGCCTTTGCGTTGGTATGGTATGGCGTTTGGCCTTTGCGTTGGTATGGTATGGCGTTTGGCCTTTGCGTTGGTATGGTGTTTGGCCTTTGCGTTGGTATGGTATGGCGTTTGGCGTTTGCGTCGTGGCTCTTCTGTTCTGTAACTGGCGGCTGGAACCGTTCCACTCGTGCACTTTGCATCTTTCCACATGTAACCACAGCACAGCTGCTGTTCATACGAGCGTCGCTGTCGAGCCGCGGCGGCAGGCTGCGGATGTTTTTCCTCTGCACAGCACAGCGAGGTGAAGCTGCTTACCTTGATAACACGTTGGTGTGCTTGCCGGGCTGGCAGGGCGTGGTTATCCCCTGCTGTAGTGGAAACACACGTCATCGACCCGGGCCCAGGGAAACACCCGATCTGAGCAGATCTTCATGTCTGACGGAGTGACCCTTTAATACCTCAGGAGCAGCCCACCGGCTAAATGTTAGCTAAATATACTGTATGTAGCTAAACCTGGCTCGAATGCACTATAATTACATGTTACATTACATGCATGAGACTTAATACCTACAACCTAAAGAGTTCTAATGCTTGTCAGTGCATCCGGATTCATTTCATAGGCAGATCCAACATGTTACCCACCTGCTTTATTTGTGACATCAGCGTAAACAGTGATGTCTAAGCTGCAGGTGGGAGAAGTACTGAAGTACTAATACCACAACGTAAAAATACTCCACTGGTCCAGCTAGTTTGACCTACTTCAATACACATGCGTGTTCCAGTGAAGGGGACAAAGTGCTGCAGCACACATCTGCTTTCATCTTTTGGATATTTCTGCAATCTTTGCTGTTATAACCTCAATCATTCAGATTAAACCTGGTGAGAAGTTTAGAGGTGAAATGTCTCTTCGGTGGAAATAACTGCGACGTCTGAAACACGACAGGACACACACACACACACACACACACACACTGATTTCTTTTCTCTTATTTTAAGCCAGAAAGGTTGAGAACCACTGGTTCAATCTAACTGTATTTTACAAGCTTGTCATATGTTATCTAACCAGTAAGTAACCCGATGAAAGCATTTCCCTCTGAGATGTAAAGAGTAAAAGTGTAAAGTAGCATGAAATGGAAGTACTTAAGTGAAGTACAAGTACCTCAGAGTTGTACTTAAGTTCAGTACTTGAGCAAAAGTCCTTTTGAAAGGTAAGAAAGCTGCTTTGGAAACCTTTTTTCCTCTGGTTCATTGCACGCTTTGCCATCATGAAGTGATGTTTATAATGCGGAATGAGTTTAAAGCTTATTTTTGGAACCAGCTGGTGGGAAGAGTGATGCTGCAACTGAACCAGACGTCCTCGCACGTTTGGACCTGAACCGAGCTTTACGCGCAGATCTGTGCGTAAAGCTCGGGCTGTTTGGTTCAGCAGCCGTTTCCTACAGGACAATAAACCCCAGTTAGAGCCGAAGACCCGCTGCTGGCGGGCCCCGTGTTCCTGCAGAACCAGATCCCGCACCTGCCGCGTCTCAGGACTTCTGCAACATGAAGACTTGACGGTGCCGGTGTTAACTGGCACCGGAGGCTCGTTATGTTTACTAACCCCGGGGCAGATCGTGAGTAAACACACTGGACGGTAACGTGTCAAAATGAAATAATAATAAACTCCACTGGAGTTAAATGTTCCCGTGTAACACCCCGGTTTATTTAACGTCCCCTCTGAACGGGAGCCGATTCAACCACAGACTCAGCTGTTGTGCAAAATCATTATTTTACTGCAATACAAACAATTACAAGGCATAATAAGAACATAATAAATAATAAATACATTTACATCGTTTATTATTGAACAGCTCACATGTGAAAAAGGAAACCAGAGTTCTGAGAACAGCAGAGAGGAGGGACCGTCTTAACGCCTGTGACTGAGGAGCTCGGTGCCGGTTCCGGTAACAGGGACGTGCAGAGACCCGGAGCCGTCCCGCCTGCTGACACAACAACAACAACAACAACAACACATCAGCATCACGTGACATCAGCACCGCATTCAGCCGCCCCCACTTCTCTCTTAATAACAGTCAGTGCAGTTACAATGGATCATCAGTGAAAACGGGTTTGTTCAGTATTACAGGCTAAGTCCTCTGTCACTGTCCCCCTGTCCCCCTGTCCCCCTGTCCCCGGTCCCCGGTCCCCGGTCCCCTGTCCCCGGTCCCCGGTCCCCTGTCCCCCTGTCCCCGGTCCCTACCTTCAGCAGCCCAGCCCGCTGAAGGAGCCGATCCTCTCTAACCGGACGCCGAAGCAGCTCCTCAGCCCGCCCTTCTTGTACCGGCTCCACGAGCGCTTGGAGGTCCTCGTGAGGTCTTTGAAGAGACGCGCCAGGACGTTTTCTTTGGCCGCCAGAGCCGAGTTGCTGCGGTCGGAGGAGTCCCACGGCTGCTCCTCTGCAGCTCCGAACAGAGACTTGTCTGAGAGTCCATCCTTCCCCTCCGCCTCCGCCTCCGCCTCCTCCGAGGAGAAGTACGGCGCCGCGTTGATCTCCTCCTCCAACAGCTGCTTCAGACTCTGCGGGGAAAACCAAAAACACAGAAGCTTTAACTCACACACCCAGCGAGGTCACGGGGCTCCGCGCGCACAGGCCCCAGTCGGACCCGGTCCTCTCACCTGTAGCTCAGAGACCGGCTTGGCTCCCACCGCGCTCAGCAGCAGAAGCAGAGCTGCGCAGCACCCAGAGGTTTGGGTTCATTGTCTCTTCAGGTTGTTTGATGTTTCTCTGTGAGGCGCGCGACTCTGTCCGTCCCTGCTCCTGTGTCTCGCGCTCGCCGGTTCTCTGCCGGTGGCCAGGTGCCGCCTTTATACGAGACCTGATTCCGTCACGAGGCCTGGGAAAATTAACGAGGTGTGACTAATGCCGCTGCACGTGGGAGTGCAGGCTGGAAAATGGGACTGGAAGTGTTTTCAGGTCCAAACTCCTCCGCAGCTGTCGGACTGAAGACTCTCGGAGCTTCGTTGCTTCTGTTATAGCTTCATCATTAGCTCTCAACTTATTGGAAAGCACGGCAGCTGGGTCCACGTGTCAGATAATGTCCCCCCCCCACAGGCGTTTACACAAAACAGTATAATATAATGAGTTAATGCAAGTGAAATATCACCTGGGGAAGCTTTATCTTGTCTGCAGCTGTTGTTTGCTCTTAATTTCACTGCACGTTTGGTTTTAAAACTGCTTCATGAAATAGTTTCAGTTTACAGTAAATGGCATCCTCTTACACCACCGGACATAATGTTAGCACTGCAAAATCATTTCTTTCTACAGTAACAGAAACCACGGTCAGGGTCAGGGAAGGACCTCGGTTATAGCTCAATGAAAACAAATGTTAATGGCTGGTCTGTAATGCTGCATGAAGGTGGGACGAGCTACACCCACGACTTTCCTCCAAAGGGAACGCTGTAGGTCTCAGCACTGGACATTGGCTGTGCACTGGGGATGCTGGTGTCACATGGTGGGACAGTGAAGCACAGAAACTGAAGTGAGCTGCTGCTTGTTCCACAAAATGATGAATGAAACAATAACTGATTGAACTACAGAACGTGGCGCTGCAAATGGTCTTTAAGTGTAAAATCACGTGTATAAAGTGCTGAAGTTTTAGCTTTGGCAGGTTCCCCTCAGCTCTCTGTCCTGTACTCTGTATCTCCGAGGTGAACAGTCAAATAAAAGTCTACTTCCTGCTGAGCTGCTGAGTGTAAACATGAGGCGTGTTGGTGTCGTTTTTCTCTGTCTCCTACCTCACAAACATGCAGAGGCGGGACTCAGCGAAGGTGGACATTAAGATTCATTAGGAGTATGTCTGATTGGTGTGTGTGTGTGTGTGTGTGTGTGTGTGCCTCTATGCGTTTGTTTGTACTCTTGTTACCACCCCCCTCCTCCTCCTCCTCCACCTGACAGCCCTGCCCCCATCAGACAGGTACCAGGGGTAAATGATGAGCGATTAGCCCTGGACCCTGGGAAGCAGAGCGCACTGTGTGGAGGAGGACGGCGGCTAATTGACATTTCAGCAGCGACTCGACTGGAGGGCTGTCATAGCTAACTGACTCAGGCCTCAGGGCGGCACTGGACGTCCCACGTGTTGGCATGGAAGGACTCTGATCTGTTGCTCCTGTCACACAGAGACAGACGTGATGCTGTCGGACAGATGTGATGCTGATGACAGATGTGATGCTGTCAGACAGATGTGATGCTGATGACAGATGTGATGCTGTCAGACAGATGTGATGCTGATGACAGATGTGATGCTGTCAGACAGATGTGATGCTGATGACAGATGTGATGCTGTCAGACAGATGTGATGCTGATGACAGATGTGATGCTGTCAGACAGATGTGATGCTGATGACAGATGTGATGCTGTCGGACAGATGTGATGCTGATGACAGACGTGATGCTGATGACAGATGTGATGCTGTCGGACAGATGTGATGCTGTCAGACAGATGTGATGCTGATGACAGATGTGATGCTGTCGGACAGATGTGATGCTGTCAGACAGATGTGATGCTGATGACAGACGTGATGCTGATGACAGATGTGATGCTGATGACAGACGTGATGCTGATGACAGACGTGATGCTGATGACAGATGTGATGCTGATGACAGATGTGATGCTGTCAGACAGATGTGATGCTGATGACAGACGTGATGCTGATGACAGATGTGATGCTGTCAGACAGATGTGATGCTGATGACAGATGTGATGCTGATGACAGACGTGATGCTGATGACAGATGTGATGCTGTCGGACAGATGTGATGCTGTCAGACAGATGTGATGCTGATGACAGACGTGATGCTGATGACAGATGTGATGCTGATGACAGACGTGATGCTGATGACAGATGTGATGCTGATGACAGACGTGATGCTGATGACAGACGTGATGCTGATGACAGATGTGATGCTGATGACAGATGTGATGCTGTCAGACAGATGTGATGCTGATGACAGACGTGATGCTGATGACAGATGTGATGCTGTCAGACAGATGTGATGCTGATGACAGATGTGATGCTGATGACAGACGTGATGCTGTCAGACAGATGTGATGCTGATGACAGACGTGATGCTGATGACAGACGTGATGCTGTCAGACAGATGTGATGCTGTCAGACAGATGTGATGCTGATGACAGATGTGATGCTGATGACAGATGTGATGCTGTCAGACAGATGTGATGCTGATGACAGATGTGATGCTGATGACAGACGTGATGCTGTCAGACAGATGTGATGCTGATGACAGATGTGATGCTGATGACAGATGTGATGCTGTCAGACAGATGTGATGCTGATGACAGACGTGATGCTGATGACAGATGTGATGCTGTCAGACAGATGTGATGCTGTCAGACAGATGTGATGCTGATGACAGATGTGATGCTGATGACAGATGTGATGCTGTCAGACAGATGTGATGCTGATGACAGATGTGATGCTGATGACAGACGTGATGCTGTCAGACAGATGTGATGCTGATGACAGATGTGATGCTGTCAGACAGATGTGATGCTGTCAGACAGATGTGATGCTGATGACAGACGTGATGCTGATGACAGACGTGATGCTGATGACAGATGTGATGCTGTCAGACAGATGTGATGCTGTCAGACAGATGTGATGCTGATGACAGATGTGATGCTGATGACAGATGTGATGCTGATGACAGACGTGATGCTGTCAGACAGATGTGATGCTGATGACAGATGTGATGCTGATGACAGACGTGATGCTGTCAGACAGATGTGATGCTGTCAGACAGATGTGATGCTGATGACAGATGTGATGCTGATGACAGACGTGATGCTGTCAGACAGATGTGATGCTGATGACAGATGTGATGCTGATGACAGACGTGATGCTGTCAGACAGATGTGATGCTGTCAGACAGATGTGATGCTGATGACAGACGTGATGCTGTCAGACAGACGTGATGCTGTCAGACAGATGTGATGCTGATGACAGATGTGATGCTGATGACAGATGTGATGCTGTCAGACAGATGTGATGCTGATGACAGACGTGATGCTGTCAGACAGACGTGATGCTGTCAGACAGATGTGATGCTGATGACAGACGTGATGCTGTCAGACAGATGTGATGCTGTCAGACAGATGTGATGCTGATGACAGACGTGATGCTGTCAGACAGATGTGATGCTGTCAGACAGATGTGATGCTGATGACAGATGTGATGCTGATGACAGATGTGATGCTGTCAGACAGATGTGATGCTGATGACAGACGTGATGCTGATGACAGATGTGATGCTGTCAGACAGATGTGATGCTGTCAGACAGATGTGATGCTGATGACAGATGTGATGCTGATGACAGATGTGATGCTGTCAGACAGATGTGATGCTGATGACAGATGTGATGCTGATGACAGACGTGATGCTGTCAGACAGATGTGATGCTGATGACAGACGTGATGCTGATGACAGACGTGATGCTGATGACAGATGTGATGCTGTCAGACAGATGTGATGCTGTCAGACAGATGTGATGCTGATGACAGATGTGATGCTGATGACAGATGTGATGCTGATGACAGACGTGATGCTGATGACAGACGTGATGCTGTCAGACAGATGTGATGCTGTCAGACAGATGTGATGCTGATGACAGATGTGATGCTGTCAGACAGATGTAATGCTGTCAGACAGATGTGATGCTGATGACAGATGTGATGCTGTCAGACAGATGTGATGCTGATGACAGATGTGATGCTGATGACAGATGTGATGCTGATGACAGACGTGATGCTGATGACAGATGTGATGCTGTCGGACAGATGTGATGCTGATGACAGATGTGATGCTGTCGGACAGATGTGATGCTGATGACAGATGTGATGCTGATGACAGACGTGATGCTGATGACAGATGTGATGCTGTCAGACAGATGTGATGCTGTCAGACAGATGTGATGCTGATGACAGATGTGATGCTGATGACAGATGTGATGCTGATGACAGACGTGATGCTGATGACAGATGTGATGCTGTCGGACAGATGTGATGCTGATGACAGATGTGATGCTGTCAGACAGATGTGATGCTGATGACAGACGTGATGCTGATGACAGACGTGATGCTGATGACAGATGTGATGCTGATGACAGATGTGATGCTGTCAGACAGAAGTGATGCTGTCAGACAGATGTGATGCTGATGACAGACGTGATGCTGATGACAGACGTGATGCTGATGACAGATGTGATGCTGTCGGACAGATGTGATGCTGATGACAGATGTGATGCTGATGACAGACGTGATGCTGATGACAGATGTGATGCTGTCAGACAGATGTGATGGTGATGACAGATGTGATGCAGATGACAGACATGATGCTGTCAGACAGATGTGATTCTGACATGTAGAGGAGTAGAAATATAAAGTAGTGTGAAATGGAAATACTCAAGTAAAAACTGTACTTAAGTACAGTTCAGTAAATGCAAATGTGTCTGCATTACGTTTTGACCAATATGTGGTTTTTAAAGTCAGACGTGGTCCACTGTGTGGCAGTCTCATAACCAACACTGGTGGAGGATGCATGAATTATTATTTATTCTGTTTCAGGCCGAAACATTGATATCAGCATGAATCTCAAAACTCACAGTCGTTTGTTGGAACATTTCAGTTTGATATGAAATGAGTGTGTTTTTGGATAACGTGGCGTTGCTCCATGCTGTTGCTCTGTTACACGAGGACAGGAAGTGACAGTATTTATCTGCTGTAAGTTGCCCTGTAGATCTCCACAGCTTCAGAAGGACGGAGCCGTGCTGGCCGACCTTTAGCCTCTTAACTGTCACTCAGATGAAGAATGTGTAGGCCGCGCTCGCACCGGTTCCCCTCCATTAGAGGCCTTAATTAGAACATGGACGCCTCATCGTCTGAACGAGGCAGCGGCATGAACAGAGGTGAGGAACTCTGAAATGAGAGGCACACATCCTGACGTCAGTACTGCATGTCAGACAGCACAGCAGTGTTTCCCAGAGGCTCGTCCTTCAGGAGGAACTCCCCACTTTGATAGAACTGTTACTCCTTCGACTAGAAATGATTGAACCGACAGACTGTAGCATTTTCTTCCACCACTGTAGAATACAGAGTAAACATGGTTAATGTGCCAATTGATCGGTACTTTGGTCCAGACTGAAATATCACAACAGATACTGTATGTGATGAAATTGATTTTCTGCATGTTCTGCAGAAGAGGAATTATAATGACTTCTGTGATCTCCTGACTTTTCATCTAGTGCCACCATTTTCCCAACTCTTTGGTTTATGACCAAATACCTGCGAAACTAAACACATTCCCATCAGCCTCAGCTGTACTTTGTGTTTAGCTTTAATTGGAAAATATTAGCACGCTAACACACTAAAACAAACAATTTCTCACAAGAAATGATTAAAATTTAAAAAAGAAAACATTAAAGTTCTGGCAGAAAGAGCCACTACATCACACAACATTTAGCTCAAAGCACCACTGTGCCAAGCACGACCTCACAGAGCTGCTAGCATGCAGCACAGGTCGTACTGGAGAACTGATTTGTTGTTGCATCAAGGGGATTTACTGAAACACTGAGCTTTACCAGCTACTAACAGGCCACAACATACACTGAGTACTGATGGTTGCCGACGACCAAGAAAGGACGCAAGGCTACCTGGTCACTGTTTCTTGAGCTGGGTGGTGGGCCCCCGGCCTCTTCTGGCCCATCAACAAACCATGAACTGACTGCTCACAGCTCAGCGTTGGTTTCAGTTCACGAAGAATGATATACTGTATAAGCACAGATGGACAGTAAACCAAACCCCTCCAGGATGAGGGTTATTATTCATTGTCCATCAGCGTGTCAACACAGGAGATTCCAGCTACTCAGCAGCACGCCGACTGTCTTGTGTTTGTCTGACATGCCCTAATTAATAAAAGGTATTTTACTGCATCCTTTGCTCGGTGCGAGTGTCCCTGAGCAAGCAAGTGGCTCCCCTCTTTCTACAGTTGATCATTCGACTTCAAGAGCACCTGGCATTCACCTGGAGTTTACCATTTCACAAGCGTGAGCACCCGGAATTCTTTTGTTTCAGAGATGTCTTGTGTTGGTCTTCCTTCCCTCTCTCTGTCTTCCCAGCTGAACTTGACAACAGTCCAAACAGTTATAATCCACAGCAGACCTAATGATTGCGATGCTCTTTAAGCGTAGGAGTTGTGGAGGAAGAGGATCACATCCACCGTGCATGGTTTTAGTGCCACCCTCCCCTGGTCTCTCTTCCTGCTTCCCAGTGGACATCGCATATCTACTTGCAACGCATGACACGCATCAACGCAGACAACGGCGTCGGGTTCGGGTCAGTTCCCTGAACTCCAATATGACCACGACATGCATGAATATTTGATTTTGGAGTTTTGAACTGTTTTACAATGGTGTGAACTTTATCTGAGAGATATGAAGAGATTTATTATTGAGTCACATAACTTCATAATTTTGTGTCACTGATGTTTGATATGAGCGGAGCATCGTCTCGCCTCACGAGAGATGAGGATCATCAGTTTATGCTAATAAAATATTGCTGCATGTCAGTATCGACTTAGTGTGTTTCTGTAAAATGGCTGCATATGTCTTGTAATGTCAGCGTAACAGACTCGATGCGTGACGTGTATGTGAGTATAATATTTACCATCAGGATTCTACGATACGTTGTGAAAACGTCTTGCAGTCCGACTTGGCGTCAGCTGGACACATACAGTATAGTTTATGAAGCTGTTCATCTAGACGTATGATTGATATGATATGATTCTTGTGACAGAGAAATGACTGAATGTACCGTGTCGATCGTAGCTCTTTCACTGGTGTCACAACATTAACCACGGGTGGAGCTTTCAGTCGAATTAAAGCGGCGCTCTGTTGATATCTTTTTGCAGGCCAATCTCCTCCATGTGGAAACTGCGATTTTGTTTTAGCTCAAGGAATCCCAACATCAAAGGAAGAGAGCGAGACACTTGCATGAACTTAACTCTGGTACTTCACTGCTTCTTCTTCTCTCAGTCTCTTTTAGAAACGTGCAGTACCACATCCTGAGTCCCGTTATCTCTAATCAGTTCTGGGGGGTTGCCAAAGCGGGCGAAGGCTGCAGACAGGAAGGTGCTGGTCGGCGAGGTTGTGATGGAGGGAGCAAAGGCGACCAGCCGCTTTGTGTGAGAGTCAGTCAGTGTCACCGCATAGCGGCAGTCGCAGTTTGTTGACTCGAACGGTACGAAGATGTCGATTCCCACTTTGCGCCACGGGCCATTTGGCAGCGGGACCGGCTGAAGGGGCACTTTTCATTGCTGAGCTGGAGGCCGGCTTCCTTTAAAAGACTGATTAATGCTGCTACCAGTCAAGGTGCTTAACATATGTAAAACTGTTCAGTGCACTTTCTGTAGCCTTGACCACGATTGTTCCCCAATCTTACTTTACTTTTCAAAACTTGTGTTGTGAATCGGCGCTACATAAACCTTAAACACACAACACAGGTGGAGTGAGGGGTGAAGTCAGGAGGATCAGGTCGTAGCCTACGGTCTCCTGCTTTTATTTACTAAGAGAGTTCAATCTCCTTTGTTTTAAATCTTCTTTTTGTGGAAGAAACAAAGCACATACCAAGTCAGTTCTGTGAATTCAGGTTCTTGAAACAGAACAAGACTTAAAGAGAAAAAAACATTAATAATTTAATGATTAATTATTTAGTGGCTTTCTTACTGGACATCATCGTTTACTTTGCCACTACAATATCCTCTCATGCCATTACATCAGTCAATAACGAGAGCTCAGTTATGCCAATGCGTTTTGTTTGGCATGAGAAAAGGTCAATGCATCACTTGCGGTGGACACACTATGACACACGGCTAACATGCTAATGGAAACACCATGGATGGCAATAGCTCTCTCGTGGCTATGACACATTTTCTGACACCGTCTGAACCCGGCGTCCAGTGCTGTGGGGTGTAAGCAGGGAATGTGGCACCTGATAAATGATGGGACAGAGAGACAGTCAGTCAGGCGTGGATGCTCATCTGAACCGTCCTGTCAACACTGTTCGGCCACTTCCTCCTCTTAACAGATTAGCTTATCACCGACACGCTGCTGGAAGAATCCTCAGCTGTCTGCCCTCGACCGCAGCGTTCTGCTTTTCACTGAAACATTAAGAGTTTCACTGAAACGTTTACCTTTTACCCACTGATAGTTTCATGTGTGTAACTCATTAGCTTGTATTGAGTTGTTAAATTGAAGAATGGCTGAATCGAACAGTTTAATGGAGCACCCCTGGGATCTGTTCAAGAGCATCTGCTTTTGTGGAGCGGATAATGTTGATCTTCTACACTCTGTATATTATTAACCAATGATTGTGATGTGTTTTGAATGTTGGAATTAAGAAAAAGTCTGTTGACGGCTCTTTCTTTTTCTTTTCATTCTGACGTTTTTCTTCCTTTCTGACCTTCCTGCGGCCCTCGGCTTACTCATTTCCACCCACGGGTAATCATTGACCGCCTTGCCAAAAATAGCAGTCAAAACTTGCCTCTTTAAACAAAAAGGCCCATCTGATTTCTCGCGAACTCGTCGGCAGAGATGAAATGTTTGAAACATTACAGGCTTGCGGTTATTTCTGAATTGCACCTTTCGAGGGTATTCCTTGTAGGCCTAACGATTTTCCTGTAACAAGACCATTTATTAGTCGTAGAATGAGAGGATCAGAGGAAGGTGCGGAGCCACTGAAGCTTGTGTGGAGCTCATACTGAAGTGACATTTGAAAGGGTCAGTGCAGAAATGATGGCACTCTGACATTTGGCCTGTGCTGCCTTCCTCTCTCCCCATTTATGTCTTTCCACCTCTGTTTAATATCCGTGGATCTATCCATTTATCCCCGCCTGTAACCTCCGAGCCAATATTCAGTCGATCACAATACAAACACATTCGCACCTGCAGGCAATTTAGAGTTTTCACTTCACTCCTGTGGGAGGAAACCCACATAGACACGGGGAGAACATTAACTTCGCACGGAAAGCACTCAGACAGCCGGGTCCACGTACAGCAAAGCATATTACAATAATGCATTTAAAAGATTTGGATTATGTATACAGTGATTTACTTAAACATACTACAAGGAGTTTTTAACTGGTTATGAAACAGTCTCACTTCAGTACAGATGCCTCTATGTGACCTACACAAGCAAACGAGACCATCAGCGAGAAGACTGGCTGTAGTTGCATACAGTTTTCTGAATGCCTGTCACCTGTTAGCCAGTTAAAAGGAAGCAGGAGGAGATTTTGCTTCAGAGAATTTCATTTCTGATGTTGTATTTTGTGGTTCTGGCTGATACTGGGGCAGGGTCGAGCTAGAGCACGGGCGAAAACACGAGTCAACCTCGGTCGGCCATCCAACAAAAAGGATTCAAATCTGTATGTAACATGTCCATTTTATTTGTCCATCACCGTCATACAGCTGGCTTGTAACGTAACGTTTCATGTTGGCCTTGCTACCGAGCCGTATCTTGCTGTTGGCTTATTATTATGAAGACACAACATTACGAGGGAACGTTGACAACTTTAGCTTTCTCAACAAAATGACTCTTACCGAGCAAGTTAGTTGTAGGCTGACTTTGTTTCACCATCGCCATATTACAGTAATTAATCTTACATAGCCACGAACAGATGCATTACCTCGTCGCTGTGCGTCCTGCAAACAGCTGTGTTTAAAAGAAGAAAAACAGTATTGAAAGTAAGTTGCGTCTTTCACTCGCTTCTAAAACCAATGCACGCGCCAGCCAGATCAAGATCTTTCCGACACGAGGCGGTGGAAACACTACCGCTTTTGTCCACAGGGGCCGCCAGAGTCAACACAAAAGGAAAGTTCCTTGTAGTTGCTTTAACTTGCAGTCAGAAAACATTTTTTGTTAGTATGGAGCCACGCCGTCAGGCTTCATTTCAGACAGGGACCGCAAAGCCTCTACTACTAGAGCTGCTGTACATTCACCGTAGATTTACCATACTGTACTTTCTGAAATGAAACTGGGTATTTACGGTGGCCCTGAGAGCCCGGCGCGCTAAAACGAAAGCAAATTAAGAAAATCAGGTTCATCAAATTGACAACACAGGTAGAGCATTTAGAAAACAAACGCTGCAAAGTGAGAAAACACGACCAAATACAATACAATGTTATTAGCCTGTTGCTGATTACTAGCTTACCAGTTCGAATAACATTATTTTTTAAACGTACATCATTAGCTCATTTCTGTTGTGTTTTCTCACTTTGCAGTGTTTCTTTCTAAATGCTGTGCATGTGTCGTCAGACTGATGAAGCTGTTTAAACCGGCACGGACGAGAAGTCCTTTCATGCTCAGAAAAATGTAAATGTACAATTCTTCAATGACAACTCGGCAAACTCCGTCTGCTGATGAAGATATATGATCAAAAGTTCCAGAACAGCTACTAAAAGGACCTCGAGGTGAGATTGCCTCGTCACCTAGGTCTGCAGTGTTCGTACTGTAAGAAGGTAATCAGCGCCAGCCCGCCTCCCTCGCCTGTCGCTCGGTGTCCCGAGGCGACGCTGCTGCCTGGACCTTTCAACACGTTGGACTCTGCTCGCGAATGTCATTTACACCTGCCGAGATCCGCGTCAGACCGCCTCCAGGTGTGTTCTGGCTGATTGGATCGCATTCGTATTACAGTGAGTTCAGGTGCAGATCACATGTCAGCACACTGAACCTCACCAAGTGTCCACAATCACTCCTCTGTTCACTCCCTCACCTCTAAATAATAAACACTCGGAGGAAGGAGTGACCAAACAAACACACACATTTACACCTGCACGGTAGAATTATTGATCACTACTAAAAAGAGGGCCGAGTGCCTCAGGTCGTCTCAGCCTGTGACCTCCCAGCGGCCATTTTAAACAGTAAACCGCACAGTTTTCAGAGAATCGTAGTTGGAGGTGCTTTGTGCTGCTACTTCAGTGTCACTCCAGTCCACCTTGCTCATGGCTGCAGCTGCAGCAGGACAACATTTTAACCTTCACGCGTCCGGCAGCCCTGCTGTCTATTCCTGTCCCAGCCCGATCCCAGACTCCCACGCCGTTACATCATGCCTTCCCCTTCCCGCCAGCTGTGGAAAGACAGCATACACATGTCGTAAATGTGACCCCTCTAGTGCCACCTCTACACAGATAAGGATAGTTTCACACAACAAGGATGGTGTCGCATATATTTAGCATTACTTCATGCTATTTTTAACACAGATCGCCTAAATAAACCACGGAAGAACTTTTTTCCGTCACTCTTGCTCTCCGTCACTCGTATACATCGCATGATAAACACGTTTAATCCCGACACGGATCGCTGCTGCAGATGTCCACTCTCACGTTATTAAAACGAGTCATCCGGCGCTGTCAGTTGGAATGGCGTCTAATTAACTCTGGGCTTCTGTTAGCTGACGGGTTTGATAGGTGTGTCGGAGGCCTTCCTTCTCATTAGCTGTGCCTCCAGTCCACCGCTCTGGGAATAAGACGCCCTTTATTCATTTCACACTTTCCTTTGTGACATTTAATTAGTTTCAGCTGTGTTACAGCTGGAGTCACTGAGCCGGACTGGGGGTCCAAAAAAGACAACAGCGTAGCTGTAAACATCATGAGGACGAATGCATCATCAATACATGAACTCACACCAGCCAATAGTGGCCCTTTACTTCACCCGTGGAGGGAAGTGAGGATCGATATTAGATCCGAACTATATGTGACCGTATGGAACTAATCAAATATGACAGAGAGTTTATTTCGGGTCATTTTTTATTACTTTGACTTGCATTTAATTATCGAAAGCCATTATTCACATTCACGGTTTCCTTTTCACGGCCATTTTATTTCATAAAGGCACTTCTCACGCCGGCGGAGCCAGTTATGCGACTGGCTGTTGCTTTCGTCTTATTTCCCATTTTCCTGGTTATTATGTATTTTGTCTGCATGTATACATGTGATTATTTATTTCTATACGCTAATGTTCTTTCATTGTCTTTTTCATTTTCTTCATTTTGAACCCTCCATAGTAAAGCCAGTGATTTTAATAATGTGGAAGCTACTTAATGTGTTAAGAGCATAAAATATATATATATATATATATATATATATATATATATATATATATATATATATATATATATATATATATATATATATATATATATACACACATACATAATACAGGATGATGACTGGAATCAGTTAAAGTCTCTGTGCTCTGTTCAAAAAAGCAACAAAACAACATCACAATATGTTCCAGTGTTTAACTCTACATTTGCCTCCAGGACATAGTTCTCACAGAGACGCAGAGAGCTGCTCGCAATGTCATTAAAACCTCTTTAGCGCCCCCCTTCCCCCACCGCTGACCTCCTACTGCGTCCTGACAGATATCAATGGCGTTACCTCGGGCTGCCGGGACCCCCACGGCCCCTACTGCCCTGGCAACAACACTGGAAGAACAGCGTCTGCAGGAAGAGGCTGCTCACACTCACAAATACCCTGCATTCATAAAGGGGAAACACTAATCTGAACGCAACGAGGCCCCGGGAAGCCGTTTGCACACAAACCTGATGTCTGCATGAACACCTCCCACAGTCCGCCTGTGAATAATTATCTGCTCATGTGAATAGTCATGAAAAGCACATGGGGTTTCTTATTACTCATTTGTCATTAAACCTAATATTGCATAACGCGATGTGCCAAAGAAGCACCGGCGGTTAAGTGACAGCGCCACGGTCACACCTTTATTAGAGTGTTCCGTGAGGAAGACCGTGAGGGAAAGCGTCCTCGGCTGGATTCACAGCCAGACAAAATGGCCGACGGCCTCCAGCGGCCCCAAAAGCTCCAAGCTGATTGTGTGTCGACTGGTGTGCGCTGCAGTCGTTCAATTCAAAATCTGTGAGAAGAGGTGCACTGTGGGTAATGTAGGCGAAGTCAACCGACACGACAAGTGTCAAACAGGGCGTCGAGATGAATGTGTCCAAATCCTGTTGTTATAGATCATTATATTATATAATATATATATATATTAGACATATTACAGTATGTTGGACTGTTTGCTCCCGCTGTCAGCGTTACATTTAGGACTCTACGCAGGTAAAGCGGCGGCTGCCTCCTCGGGGTTTGCTTCTGCCAGTTCAGGTTTGATTTTAACTTTAACAGTTTAATCAAAAGTATTCTGTACACACTACACAGGTAGTGGGGGGTAACAGGGGCCCCCCAGCGGGTTAATGCGGCCCTGACAGTGTCCGCTGACCCCTCCTACGAAGATCTGGCCTGCAGAGGGCTGAACTCTAGTGGACTGACTGCAGCTCCTCCCAAAACGACATGTCTGCAGTGTTCCTGCCCCCGGCAGCAGAGACCGAAGTTAATGGTGCATTCAGGTGCTCCTCATCAACTCAAAACCCCCACTGAAGTCAGAAACGTGTGGTGTACTTCAGTTCAGGAAGCTGCAGTCAAACAATATTCAGGTTTGTGTTTCTCTTCGACACAGCAGCGTTACGGTCGTGTAGTGATGCGCTTCATGACTGGCTTCCTTATTTACATCTTGCATTTATATCTTTTTCATCCAGTTGTGAAACACCGGGATGCGTTCAGCACAGCGAAGTCTGTGCTTTCATTGATAATCATGAACCAGTGAAGCATTACCAACTTTCATATCTTTCACAATCTTTAGCTTTTACACTCAACATGTAGATGTGTATCGGAATAATAACATTATTTATACATTTCATTATTAACAGCAGCGGTGCGACAGCTCCACGATGTATGAAAAAGCAAAGGGAACGGCTGACTGTGGACGTGTTGTCGTCAGGAGCACCGGAGTTAAAGGCAGGCAGAGAGAGCCGCTTTGTCGTCAAGCCGCCATTTTTAGAAGCGTTCTTTCTCTCCGAGAGCGAGATGAGAGTCTCGCGTCTGTGAGTTCAGTACAGAGCTGGAGCCAGGGGGTAATTAGCGTAGCTTAGCATAAAGACTCGGCTAGCAGAAGTGTTGGAACGTTTTCTGGACGAATAACAGCGTATCCTTCCGCTCCTCTGCAGCTTCTCCAACCTCAACGGCGTCTACGAGCCTGGCGCCTGGCTGTCGTTCTTCCAACACGCACCTCCCTCTGAAACTACAATCTGCTGTTGCTACATTTCTGTTTGTGCGCACATTAAACGACATGCGAGTCAGACGCTGGCAGGTGATGCTGGCTGTTTCATCCTGCTTCCACAGTGGTTAGCGGCGTAAAACGGAAGAAAGACAACTGAAGCGCCTGCGTTACGCGACCTGTGTAGACGCACCGTTAGTCTCGTTTCCACTGTGATCAGGCTGCACCAACAGATCTGAAACTGTTCCTGGTCACTGCAATTCTTCCTTCTGTCCACGCGGCACTGAAGACGTCCATTTCTAAAGCCATTTTAAAAATGCAAAGTTAATCTGAAGCTACTGTGAGGCTAAAGGAAGCGTTTTCAGTGTGAGATTCTCTCTGAGTGTTTTCCTGCTGATCTGAACACCGAAGCCTCTCGGTAGCTTGGCTTTACACAGAGAGAGGACTGTGGGTTTTGTCTCCCATCACTTACATTGGAAGCACATATAGGAAGAGGTCTCTGTTCATACTGACCGGGAGGAACAATCACAGCGACCACGAACTGTCTCAGTGCACACGTGGGCTTGTTTTAAGACGGACTTGCTAAAATGTGAACTTGTCCTTTAATGGATGCTGATCAGAGGGCCCAAGGGACCCAAGGGTGTCACAGGAGGAGCCACAGTGGTAAATATAGTGAGGCGAGGATCACGCAGAACTTCCTAGACCAACGGCACGATGTACAAGTGGATTCTGCAGTAAGTCCATCAGCCAGTGAGGGACACCCGCAGACTGATGGGTGCTGTATGTTGAATTAGCATAAACGGGCTAAATGGCTGATTAGCCTGCTCCTCCTCTGTGCCTCACATTTGTTGAAAAATTAAGCAAGTTACAGCTGCTGTAATACAGACATCCAAACATCATTAAAGGCGATATAACCAAAGAAGGCAAGCGAGCGGACTGAGGAGACGGCGGAGCGGTGGAGTCAGACAGAAAGCGTGTTCTCTGTAATCGCTGCAGCGCTGCAGTCATCACGCTGTCCCCCCTTGTGACAGTTTTATTATCAGAGCTGGTATGCAACACAAGAGTAATTTCCCCTAATGATCTCAGCCGCCTTCCACACCTCAGGACAAGTGAGTGTGGCTGACATGAGTGGAGAGGGGGAGGGACGGAGGAGGGAGGACGGGGGAGAAAGATAATAAATATAGGAAGGAAAGAACAAAAGAAGAAGAAAGCAGCTGACTGAACTGAAACAGAAACTTCTGATCTGGCAGATAAAACATCAACACTCATGAGATTACACCTGATTTAGTAAAGCAGCCTGGGCGGGGCTAGCAGCGTGGGCGGGGCCAGCAGCGTGGGCGGGGCCAGCAGCGTGGGCGGGGCTAACCGGGTTACAGGCTGATTCGTCATCTCACTCCTGTAACCGTCAGACTCACGACGGACGGTTCAAGACTAAAAGGATCAAATCGATGAACCAGAGACGTCGTCGTTTTTTATTCCACACATTCTTCAAAACCTGGCGCCTACATTACCCACAGTGCACCTCTTCCCCTGACAGTTGTATGGTAGATTCAGGTGTGTTATGCTAGCAGCAGCTAACGTAGCAGCAGCTGCAGAGCTCTGCTGAGCTCGCTGCTTTCTGACTCCACACCAACACTTTGGTTTCGTCTTCACACCTGTAGCCTTCAGCCCCGAGCGACGCCGAAAGGCTTCATGCTGCTTTAAAACATCTGCAGCAGAACTGCCCAACACCTGGAGACACCTGGAGACGCCTGGAGACACCTGGAGACGCCTGGAGACGCCTGGAAACACCTGGAAACACCTGGAGACAGACACTGAGGTGGAAAATCGGTCAATCGAGCAGTTTATTTAAAACATCGTCCAGGAGCCAAAGAATCCGTTTTTCATGCAGATCCAAAAAATTTGTAAATGATTTCTTAACGTGGCGAGATAATGCCATTTTTTTATGACAACAGACAAGTTTCCATCGAAATGTAGCGCAAATTTTAACCGAATTTCAAGAAAATCTGCAAAAGAAAACGCGAACGAATGTGTTTCCATTGACTCCTGCTGGGCGGATATTAGGAGCTGGTGGAGCGGATCCTCCAGCCGCTGGTCTGGTTCTGGAATTAGTCTGGTTCTGGTTTCATCCACAAACTACTTTTGCTAATAAGCGTAAAAACTTTTTTGCAATATTTTCGAGGTTCGTTCGTATTTTCGGCGTTTCCACTCCGGTGGGTGGAAACACACCGATGTCTTTGTTGTCAATCAAGACAAACGGGGCCGAGCCAATCATGTGACGTGCGTCCGCTCTGTCAGACAGACGTGATGCTGATGACAGACGTGATGCTGTCAGACAGACGTGATGCTGATGACAGATGTGATGCTGATGACAGACGTGATGCTGTCAGACAGATGTGATGCTGTCAGACAGATGTGATGCTGATGACAGACGTGATGCTGTCAGACAGACGTGATGCTGTCGGACAGATGTGATGCTGATGACAGGCGTGATGCTGATGACAGACGTGATGCTGATGACAGATGTGATGCTGTCAGACAGATGTGATGCTGATGACAGATGTGATGCTGTCAGACAGACGTGATGCTGTCAGACAGACGTGATGCTGATGACAGATGTGATGCTGATGACAGGCGTGATGCTGTCGGACAGATGTGATGCTGTCAGACAGACGTGATGCTGTCAGACAGACGTGATGCTGTCGGACAGATGTGATGCTGTCAGACAGATGTGATGCTGTCAGACAGATGTGATGCTGATGACAGGCGTGATGCTGATGACAGACGTGATGCTGTCAGACAGATGTGATGCTGTCAGACAGACGTGATGCTGATGACAGACGTGATGCTGATGACAGGCGTGATGCTGATGACAGGCGTGATGCTGATGACAGACGTGATGCTGATGACAGACGTGATGCTGATGACAGACGTGATGCTGATGACAGACGTGATGCTGATGACAGACGTGATGCTGATGACAGATGTGATGCTGTCGGACAGATGTGATGCTGATGACAGATGTGATGCTGATGACAGACGTGATGCTGTCAGACAGACGTGATGCTGATGACAGGCGTGATGCTGTCAGACAGATGTGATGCTGTCAGACAGATGTGATGCTGATGACAGATGTGATGCTGATGACAGACGTGATGCTGATGACAGATGTGATGCTGATGACAGATGTGATGCTGTCAGACAGATGTGATGCTGTCGGACAGATGTGATGCTGATGACAGATGTGATGCTGATGACAGATGTGATGCTGTCAGACAGATGTGATGCTGTCAGACAGATGTGATGCTGATGACAGATGTGATGCTGATGACAGATGTGATGCTGATGACAGGCGTGATGCTGATGACAGATGTGATGCTGATGACAGGCGTGATGCTGTCAGACAGACGTGATGCTGATGACAGGCGTGATGCTGATGACAGATGTGATGCTGATGACAGGCGTGATGCTGTCAGACAGACGTGATGCTGATGACAGGCGTGATGCTGATGACAGACGTGATGCTGATGACAGATGTGATGCTGTCGGACAGATGTGATGCTGTCGGACAGATGTGATGCTGATGACAGGCGTGATGCTGTCAGACAGACGTGATGCTGTCGGACAGATGTGATGCTGTCAGACAGATGTGATGCTGATGACAGATGTGATGCTGATGACAGACGTGATGCTGATGACAGACGTGATGCTGATGACAGACGTGATGCTGATGACAGATGTGATGCTGTCAGACAGATGTGATGCTGTCAGACAGACGTGATGCTGATGACAGATGTGATGCTGATGACAGACGTGATGCTGTCGGACAGATGTGATGCTGATGACAGATGTGATGCTGATGACAGATGTGATGCTGTCAGACAGACGTGATGCTGATGACAGGCGTGATGCTGATGACAGGCGTGATGCTGATGACAGGCGTGATGCTGATGACAGGCGTGATGCTGTCAGACAGATGTGATGCTGATGACAGGCGTGATGCTGATGACAGACGTGATGCTGATGACAGATGTGATGCTGTCGGACAGATGTGATGCTGTCAGACAGACGTGATGCTGATGACAGATGTGATGCTGATGACAGATGTGATGCTGTCGGACAGATGTGATGCTGATGACAGGCGTGATGCTGATGACAGGCGTGATGCTGATGACAGATGTGATGCTGATGACAGGCGTGATGCTGTCAGACAGACGTGATGCTGATGACAGACGTGATGCTGATGACAGATGTGATGCTGATGACAGGCGTGATGCTGTCAGACAGACGTGATGCTGTCAGACAGACGTGATGCTGATGACAGATGTGATGCAGATCCTGCAGCCAGCGCTGCTCTGCTAACGCAGGCTAGGTGTGCATCAAACGTTGAGTAGCTAGTTAGTGTCGCTGCTCCGTGCTTACACTTGAAATGTACGGACTGTTGTCCACATACACTTTATAGATATTATGTTACTGACAGAGTGTGTCATGTGATCATCAGTGATCGATAACCACAGATCGTGCATGCCATCTGTCAGCGAACTGAACTAACGAAGCGATCAATCGCAGAACTGCGTGCTGGAATAAAAACACGTGAGTGAGTTTACGAGCTGAAAGTGACGAGTGCTCCTGTAGGAGACGAAGGTCGGCGGGGGGGGCGGGCTGCAGGGGAAGTGCTGCGAATTGAAACCAGAGAGGAGACGATGAAGCAAATGGGTGAGATACTGCGCGGGAGGCTGGAGGTGGCGTACCATCTTAACCCCCGTCCTAACTCCCATCGGATCTCATTAAGCAGCAGCCACGAGGTCACTCCTGCGTGTGATTCGAACACACGGAGACGGTTTCACCTTCCCAGCGGAGTGACGTGCAGCCGTGATGGCTGTTCACTGCTAACAGATGGCCCAAGGGTTTACTCTTACCTGGCTGATCCAGTACGATGACAGAGAGCTGCTAGTCTGAGAGACGGGCTCCATCAGCCCACAGGTGAAAGGGGACGCTCCGTCACTGGCTGGATTCAGTCGAGGTAAATGACAGCGTGACGTCCAATCAGCGCAGGCTGCACGACACGAGCCTCTCGTAAATATCCCCAGCTCCCGTCGTGATGGTGAGTGTTCGGGGTCGCTTCCAGCAGCTGGCACAGAGAGTGGAGTGTATGCTCACTGCTGCTGAGGAGCTGAGTGACAGGAAGACGTTTCAGTCTTAAACCTGGTCCAAAGAGACAGAGAGACTCCAGTCTCACGGCAGTGGACTGGCAGTGATGGCCACCAACACCGCGGCAGCGCGCGTCTCTGAGCACCATGAGCTTCGGTCCCCCCGTCACCTTTGTAATTCTGATTGTTTTACACGTCGTTCCTGTCGGTCTGAAAACTACAAACTGACGATGAAACGCAGGCCGAACGCACCGAAGACACTGAAAGCGAATATACAAGATACTTTCTTAGTTTGTTTGTAAGGGAACCGACGTACCGTACACGTGCACTGAGAGTTCAAGCAATCATTGAAATGACAAGAACAACAGGCGTCCGTGACAGCACACAGACAGGCAGACACGTAAAACAGAGGCAGAACATGTCAGGAGAGAGTCTGAACACTGCAGGAAGAGGATTAAATCTCAGCAGTGACTCGTGACGCTGGGCCTCGGACTGAGGAGCCGCCAGGTGCTGAAGCAGCGCTGACCATGCATCAGAGAGGTGATGGTCTGGCTGCTCCGGTTCACTGTCCTCAGACAAGAGCTCACATATACTGGGGCCTTTTCCAAACTGTAGATGTCTGACACGGAGACCTCAGAGAGACCTCAGAGAGCACCTGCAGATCCTCCTCATCACGCCGCCCAGCCGGGCCGCTCTGCTGCAGGGTGTCTCCTGAAACTGGTATTCCCATGCAGTGACAGTGCCACCCAGTGTTCACAGTAGGAACTGTGTCTGATGTAGTCAGCAGGCCAACTATGAGAGCGTTAAATTAACTCACGGGCCGGGACAACGAAGGCGTGGGGCCGCAGACCCCCGTCCCTCGCCGCCATGCGGCCAGAGGCTGAGCTGTAAGGTCAGAGTGTGAGAAACGTCCGCAGTGTGTTTCCTCCCGTGACAGACATGTCCAGGCCTCCGCGCCGCTCGTGTCAGAACCGGTTAATGCTGAAGTGCACCTGAGCCGTTTGGGGAACCTGCTGGTCTCAGGTCTGTCAGCGGCCGCTGACGGGTGAAAGCCGGTGCACCTGTCCGTGCTATAATGAGATTCCCAGGCCTGTCGCACATCATCGTCCACACAGCTCAGCACAAAGCACACTGAGTGTCGAGCTTCAGGGAAACTTCAGCTGATCCAGCTTGGCTTTTGTTGTCCCGTCGTGGTAAAAATCAGTTTCCTGGATAAACGTTGCAGCAGACATTTCGACTTCCACCGGCGGAAATAATCAACTGAGCGACGGCTGCGTTCCCTTCAGCTGCTTCAGTTTCAGGGTCCAGGTATTGCTCGTGCCGGCTCACGGTCACGGTGTCATGGCTTACTGGGACTCTGTAATAGACAGATGACGATGTCGTTAGTAACACCTCTGCTGTGATGAAGGCCGGTATGAGCCACTTTAAAGCCGCACCGCTTGGTGATGTAGTTCCACTTGCAGGGCGAGCCAAGCAGGAACATGCTAGTGCTAGTCAGCCACAACAGCACTCCAGTTAGCCAGTTAGCTAGCTAGCTAGCTTGGTTGCTAACCAGACAAGGAGTTAACACAGTTTGTTCAAGTGATGTCAGTGTGAAAGGGAGGAGCGGTCTGTTCTCTGCATGAAACGCTTCTGTTCTGGACCTCCGTCCGCTCCGTCCGCTCCGTCAACACGCTTTGCTGCGAATCAATAATCAGTCGCTTGATTTTGCTCTTAAATTTCTGCAGGATTGTTTCCTACAAACCTACAGAGCAAAACAGAAACTCTCAGTCACATAAACTTGGTTCATGAGCATGGTTCATCATTAATGTCTGGAGACATTTTGATCAGCAGAGTGATTACAGCTCATCCTGAGGGGAGCGCGAACGCTGAAGTCTCATCACGTCGATTAATCTGCTGATTATTTTCTTATTATTTTTATCAGTTAATCGACAGTTTGATTATTTGTCTGTTGATCGTGAAATCAATGAACGAGCTGATGCTGTCAGCTCTAGTGAACACAGAGAGATTAGTACGCACAGCCTCATCTTCATTACATAAATAAACACGCAGACACTTCATATGATTGACAGAACAGAAGGACCTTTATTTGAACGTGTGAAGGCACAAGACAGAGGTCTCTCTGCGGTTTTGTTCCATGGCTGCAGCTTGTTTGCCGGGTGCCAGTTCTCTACATCAGGACAAACTACAAACTCCTAAACGAGCACAGCGCGCCGTCTAAACCTCCACACAGGTCACAAAGAAGTCCACAGTTTCTCTTAAGCTCATATCTGCACACCACCTGCCGTGTCATGTGTAGAATTCAGAAAGGACAACATAAAAACAATCACTTTAAAACAACAAGTGAGCAGAGCCTAGACTTTAAAACACCACCGTTATCCACTCGGAGACGCACCGAATTATTCACAGCTCACGCAGCAAATCATAACAATAAAACTGTATAAAAAATAATCTCTTAAATAAAACATCAAGCAGAGACAAGAAACAAATGAGGAATGTACGGATATGTGCCACGGTGGTTTCTGAGGATCCATCCCCCCGACACACAGAGGACTTTACGTCCATCCCGCTTCCTTTCACTCGCTCCGACTCACATTTTTAGTCCCTTTTAGAAACGACGTACCGGGACAACGTCCTCGGAGCCCCGGCGCGCTAACACTGAGCCGCTGAGGGAAATATTCCAACATATCAGAAGTGCAAAACGACGCTAATGTATGTGCAGCCTGCTGAAGTGGTTAGAAATGTTACTGTATGTGAACGTGGAATGAAGAGACGTGGGCGCTAAGCGAACCCTTCTGCTGAGGTGTAGTTTAGTCGCAGGCGGCGAGGGCCCGCCGGCCGGCTCTTAGTGCATGTATTCCAGTTACTCACGCGGCCAATCAGAACGTACAGGCACAAATAAAAAGTGCTACAGTGACGACGACGATTAAAAGCGTAACGAAAAGGTCAAACGAACGATTCTGTCACGAAGGTAGTAAAGAAACCTCTGCAAGTGATATTTCACTTTGGTAGTTTGTTGTAGTCCGGACTTCAAACTGCGAGTGGCTGTCACTCAGCTAATTCAAACAGCTAACGTTCGGCTAGCTAGCTAGCTATGGAGGACGATGACTTCCTCGCTCCGAATTCTGCCTGCAAAGCTCTGATTGGCCAGCTGTGTCTCCAACCAGCAGAAACAGCAGTCGATGAGCTAATAATAAACCGGTTTGCTGGTCGTCTGTGTGGACGGCCATGAATACGATAATCAACCAGCTCGAGTGTGCTGCTGCTGACGAGGCCATCGTGCTCACCTGGCTTAAAAACAGAAACCTGCTCTAACTCTGAGGTTCGCGTCACCAGATCCTCTGGTGTCTGTCGGAAGCGTCGGAACGGGCCGTCGTGAGCCATCGGCCGGCGGCACGGATCGTTGGGGGGATATTTGTGACGTTTGAAACTTCTTCTGAACTTTCCTGAACTCGGTAAAGTCAAATACGGCTCTGTGGCACCGTGCGGGTCCAGGCCGGCCTCTGAGGCCAGAGGCTCGCAGGCCGCCAACTCAACACTGAAAATGTAAGACTCGAGTGAAATAAACTGAACAACCTCCCGTCCCACGGAGAAAGTGTGTGTGTTGGGAATGTCCTGTGTGTGTGTGTTGGGAATGTCCTGTGTGTGTGTGTTGGGAATGTCCTGTGTGTGTGTGTGTGTTTGGGAATGTCCTGTGTGTGTGTGTGTGTTGGGAATGTCCTGTGTGTGTGTGTGTGTTTGGGAACGTCCTGTGTGTTTGGGAATGTCCTGTGTGTGTGTGTGTGTTGGGAATGTCCTGTGTGTGTTTGGGAATGTCGTGTGTGTGTGTTTGGGAATGTCCTGTGTGTGTTGGGAACGTCCTGTGTGTGTGTGTTGGGAACGTCCTGTGTGTGTGTGTGTGTTGGGAACGTCCTGTGTGTGTTTGGGAATGTCCTGTGTGTGTTGGGAATGTCCTGTGTGTGTTTGTGAATGTCCTGTGTGTTTTGGGAATGGACAGAGACAAAAGGCTCAGGACCGGGCCGAGCAGAGTCCGGGGCTGGGGGGGCGGCAGGACGTCCGCGGTCGGGTCAGATGGTGATGTAGTGCTGTCGCAGTTTGGCCACAAGGAACTCGTGGGTTAAATTGTGTCGTGTGATTATTCCAACGATCTGAAAGAGAAGAAACAAGCGTGCGGTCAGACGCAGCGGCAGCAAAGGTTTTATTTCCCTGCCGTGAGAGCGACTCACCTCTCCGACAGCGTTGACCACAGGTAGGTGCCGCAGGCCCATGGTCCTGAACAGGTTGAACACCTGGCAGATGCGGGTGTTGGGAGACACTGTGTAGGGACACGGGTTCATGTAGGGGGTGACGTCCTGCGGACACAGGGAACATCATCGCTTTGATCAACTCAGAGTTTCTGTTTCACTGCGAAAAGCTTCTAACTCGGGTCTAAATGGGTCGTACCACTATCATGCGGGGGTTGAGCATGGCGAGGTCCAAGTCATGGATGTCAGGGTAACGTGGGTAGTCTTCAGTCATCTCTGCGTAGGACAACCTGGGCTGAGTGGCGCTCTGTGATGCACGGGTCAGAATCAGAAAGACTTTACTGATCCCCGAAGGGAGACGTTCAGTCGGGCACACGCAAGAAATGACTCTTACACACGTGTGTGTGTGAGTGAGTGTGTGTACATATGTGTGTGAGTGAGTGTGTGTACGTGTGTGTGAGTGTGTCAGTGTACGTGTGTGTGAATGTGTGAGTGTGTGTGTGTGAGTGAGAGTGTGTGAGTGTGTGTGTGTGTGAGTGTGTACATATGTGTGTGTGTGTGTGTGTGTGTGTGTGTGTGTGAGTGTGTGTGTGTGTGTGTGAGTGTGTGTGTGTAGTGTGTGTGTGTGTGAGTGTGTGTGTACATATGTGTGTGTGTGTGTGAGTGTGTGAGTGTGTGTGTGTGTACACGTGTGTGTGTGTGTGTGTGTGTATGTGTGTGTGAGAGTGTGTGTGTGTACGTGTGTGTGAGAGAGAGAGAGTGTGTGTGTGTGTGTGTGTGTGTGTCAGTGTACGTGTGTGTACCTGTGTGTCAGTGTGTGTGTGTGTGTGTGTGTGTGAGTGTACGTGTGTGTGTGTCAGTGTGTGTGTGTGTGTGTGTGTGAGTGAGTGAGTGAGTGTGTGTGTGTACCTGTGTGTCAGTGTGTGTGTGTGTGTGTGTGTGTGTGTGTGTGTGTGTGTGTGTGTGTGTGTGTGTGTGTGTGTGTGTGTGTGTGTGTGTGTGTGTGTGTGTGTCAGTGTGTGTGTGTGTGAGACAGACTGACCGACTGGTTCTCGGCGTAGCAGACCCCTCTGATGAGCAGGTTGACCAGCTGGGAGCGCAGGATGAGGCCGTGGAAGGTGAGCGGTCTGAAGCGCTCCTCCATGGTCCACTCCTCACTGGGAGACTGATCTGGGTACAGGTTGGGGTAGGGAGCGTGCCTGCAGGGGGACGGCCACAACACACCGATTACAGGAGGCGGACTACCTGAACAGGTAGCACGCGGAGCTTCAGCGGGTAGTGCAGTGTCTGTCCTACCTCCTCTCTAACATCTGCTGCAGCAGGTCCTCCCCCTCCTCTGCCGGCGCCACCGCGGCGCTCTGCTCGTCACACACGTTCCTCAGCTCGCTGGACGGGTACGACTTCATGGACTGGCAGCGCCGCCGCTGTTCCCCCGCGCGGGAAAGCACACTGGACTTCTACGTGCGACAGAGAGTTTCCACTGATGGACCAGTTTGCTGTGCTGGTGCAAAACTTTGCACCCATTCAAACTGACATGATCAAGAAAATCCTAAATGAACAGCAGCACATTAACTATTAACTAAACTAACTAAAAGAAAGAAAGTTTCTCACGGATCGATTTCACTGAAGATGTAATTGATTGTCTCTATGTGTGCGCATCAGTATATATATATATATATATATATATATATATATATATATATATATATATATATATATATATATATATATATATATATATATATATATATATATATATATATATATATATATATATATATATATATATATATATATATATAACGATGCAGAACAAACCGCTCAGAGATAAACAGACAGAACATCTGTATTTATAAAATACTGTCAATCCAATATTGCCATAAAGCAGTCCTAATGTCTCACACGGTGTCGTGTTACCACAGCGTCGCTGCTTCTCCCGCTTACACTCGTCGGGACAAAACTCCAAACCCTGTTTTAAATTCAGCGGATTAACGAGCCGTTGCTCAGTGACAGACATGGACGTGGCCTTTGTTCGTTACACGTTCCAGTTTTACTGAAATGCAGCGCCGCTCGGTGGAGTTAGGCTGTCCCTGTAGAGGAGGGAGCAGAATAAACCTTTCGTACTGGGTCCACGACACCCAGACCTCGACCTACTGGTTACACCTGGTCACTCCCGCCCGCTGACCGGCCCTCCTCTCGGCCTCCGGACGCGAGGCTGCGCTTTAACGGCTAAAACTGTTAAGTGGCACAGGACGTACCTTGAAGCGGATGTTGTTGCTGACCAGGATGTTTCCCTTCATGAAGTCCCGTTCGTTCTGCCGGTTTTCGGTGACCACGGGGAAGGCGTGGTACACGGTGGTGCGCAGGATGCTGACCAGAGACTGGACCCGGGTGTGGGGGTACACGTAGGTCAGGTTGGGCTCCATGATGTCACTGGCTGTCAGCCTCACAAAGATGAGGGAAACACAGATGACAAACACACCCTGAAGTCACTTTTCTAGACAGGACGAAAATCCAGACGTCACCATGGTTACTGACGATGTTATTCACAGTGATGCTAAATATAATTTGCCTGTTTTACGTAATGAAAAAACAACTGCTGACAGACTGGGAATGAAACTATTATTATATTATATAACAAATCGATCTGTAACATTTATAAACTCTGTGCACCGTGGTGATCATCACAGCCTCGCGTCGACCTGCACTGTAACTAAAACTCTGCTACTTTGGTTAAAAAGACGATGATGTGTGCAGTCGTTGCCCCCGGTAACCTGCTACTTTTGGACGGAGACGCCGGGAGAGGACTGGCAGGGACAGACGGTCCCGGGGGAGTTGGTCTCACTGACTTTGAACCGTTTCCAGTGTTTTCAGCGTGTCAGACCAACACTCAGATGGACGAGTAAGCCGCTGCCTTCAGGTGGCTGGAAGAGTCACCAGAGTAAAGGGGAAGGCCTCAGCACAGGCTGCTAGCTGCTAGCTGCTAGCTGCTAGCTGCTAGCTGCTAGCTGCTAGCTGCTAGCTGCTAGTGTAGTTCCATCAGCTGAACAGTGTAGAATAAAACAGACGAGGTGAGGACCTGACGCAGACCAGCGCTTTGCACCTGCACAGATATAGAGTCCTCTTGTTTGTTCAACATCAAACCTTACTTGTCCATCTCAGCCTCAGTCTCCCACTCCAGCAGCGGCACTCCTCTCAGCTGGATGTGGATGTCGTAGATGCCCTTGTTGAAGAAATCTCCCGTCCACTTGGCAACCTGATAAATCAGCACAAAACCATTCCCCACACGACCCCAACAGGAGATCCATCACTGTATCGTCCACACGACTGAACGTCTATTCGTTTCTCAACACTCGTGTAGTGAAATCAGACGAATTAAAGAAACAACACAGTGGTGGAAACGTATAACACGACAGCGTACCATTAGAGTGATCATGATGGGCAGCCCGTACGTGATTTCGTTGGTGGATTCAATGAGGATGACAGTCAGGCTGATGGTCATTCTGACCACGCCCCCGAGGAAGGCGGCGGCTCCGATGAGAGCAAACGTCCCCGAGTAGATGTCCATTCCCAGTTTCCTAAAACAGAGGACAGACACACGGTAAGAGCCAGAATGGGGGACAGCCAAACCTGGGACGTGAGATCATTAAGAGGACACTGTTCTTACACTTTGAGGATGTTGGCAACCAGACGTCCAAAGGCCGCCCCGCAGAGCAGCGAGGGGACAAAGAGCCCGCTGGGTAAAGACACGCCGTACGTCCAACAGGCCAACAGGAAGTACAGCAGGAAGAACACTGACAGAGTCACGGGGCTGAAGGTACCTGAGGGGAAGAACAGGAGGCAGGTGTTCTTTGAATAATATACACCACCTCGGTTCGAACCCCGGCCGTGCACGATTGTGCGATATATCAAATCACGTTTATCGTCACGTGCACAGAGACGGGTTTACCACGAGACGCAGCTCTGTGTAAAGAGCGTGTGAATATAAAGCACAACACATAATAATGTGCACCGCTGGTGCTTGGTCCCCCAGTAGAACAACACAAACACACAAACACATAAATGAAACTGAAACGAGCTGTTCTCAGTGTGTGGGACTGAGGGACTACACCGTCCTGTTCTCAGTGTGAGGGACTGAGGGACTACACCGTCCTGTTCTCAGTGTGTGTGTGCTCGTCTCACCGTCCTGGTGGAAGAGCTGGTGGATGGCAGCTTCCTGTGGGTTGAAGAACAACGTGGCCATGTCGTTGTAGGTCTTGTTGGTGCAGAAGAACTGGCGGATGGTTGAGTTGATGTCCTCACTGCTGGACAGCTGAAAACAAAACTCATCTTACTGTGAGACAATAAATACATGAATGTAGAGAGTCTCTGCAGGTCTCTGCAGGTCTCTGCAGGTCTCTGCCGGTCTCTGCCGGTCTCTGCCGGTCTCTGCCGACCTTGAACACCTTTTTAACACCACATGGAATGTAGTTTCATACCCACTCACGGTCAAACCGCCACAGTATGACGGAGTGACGGAGAACCAGTTGGGACAATAAGCCCAGGATGAGTTTGCTGCTGCAGCGACGGTGCAGTGACGGTGTAGTGACGGTGTTTGCTGCTGCAGTGACGGTGCAGTGACGGTGTTTGCTGCTGCAGTGACGGTGCAGTGACGGTGCAGTGACGGTGTTTGCTGCTGCAGCGACGGTGTTTGCTGGTGCAGTGACGGTGCAGTGACGGTGTAGTGACGGTGTTTGCTGCTGCAGTGACGGTGTTTGCTGCTGTAGTGACGGTGCAGTGACGGTGCAGTGACGGTGTTTGCTGCTGCAGCGACGGTGTTTGCTGGTGCAGTGACGGTGCAGTGACGGTGTTTGCTGCTGTAGTGACGGTGTAGTGACGGTGTTTGCTGCTGCAGTGACGGTGTTTGCTGCTGCAGTGACGGTGCAGTGACGGTGCTTGCTGCTGCGGTGACGGTGCAGTGACGGTGTTTGCTGCTGCAGTGACGGTGCAGTGACGGTGCAGTGACGGTGTTTGCTGTTGCAGTGACGGTGTAGTGACGGTGTTTGCTGCTGTAGTGACGGTGTTTGCTACTGTAGTGACGGTGCAGTGACGGTGTTTGCTGCTGCAGTGACGGTGTTTGCTACTGTAGTGACGGTGCAGTGACGGTGTTTGCTGCTGCAGTGACGGTGTTTGCTACTGTAGTGACGGTGCAGTGACGGTGTTTGCTGCTGCAGTGACGGTGTTTGCTACTGTAGTGACGGTGCAGTGACGGTGTTTGCTGCTGCAGTGACGGTGTTTGCTACTGTAGTGACGGTGCAGTGACGGTGTTTGCTGCTGCAGTGACGGTGTTTGCTACTGCAGTGACGGTGCAGTGACGGTGTTTGCTGCTGCAGTGACTGTGTTTGCTACTGTAGTGACGGTGCAGTGACGGTGCAGTGACGGTGTTTGCTGCTGCAGCGACGGTGTTTGCTGCTGTAGTGACGGTGCAGTGACGGTGTTTGCTGCTGCAGTGACGGTGCAGTGACGGTGTTTGCTGCTGCAGTGACGGTGTAGTGACGGTGTTTGCTGCTGCAGTGACGGTGTAGTGACGGTGTTTGCTGCTGCGGTGACGGTGCAGTGATGGTGCAGTGACGGTGTTTGCTGCTGCAGTGACGGTGTTTGCTGCTGCAGCGACGGTGTAGTGACGGTGTAGTGACTGTGTTTGCTGCTGCAGTGACGGTGTTTGCTGCTGCAGCGACGGTGTAGTGACGGTGTTTGCTGCTGTAGTGACTGTGTTTGCTGCTGCAGTGACGGTGTAGTGACGGTGTTTGCTGCTGTAGTGACGGTGTTTGCTGCTGTAGTGACGGTGTAGTGACGGCGTTTGCTGCTGTAGTGACGGTGTAGTGACGGTGTTTGCTGCTGCAGTGACGGTGTTTGCTGCTGCAGCGACGGTGTAGTGACGGTGTTTGCTGCTGTAGTGACGGTGTTTGCTGCTGTAGTGACGGTGCAGTGACGGTGTTTGCTGCTGCAGTGACGGTGTAGTGACGGTGTTTGCTGCTGCGGTGACGGTGTTTGCTGCTGCAGTGACGGTGCAGTGACGGTGCAGTGACGGTGCTTGCTGCTGCGGTGACGGTGCAGTGACGGTGTTTGCTGCTGCAGTGACGATGACGGTGTTTGCTGCTGCAGTGACGGTGCAGTGACGGTGTTTGCTGCTGCAGTGACGGTGTTTGCTGCTGTAGTGACGGTGCAGTGACGGTGTTTGCTGCTGCAGTGACGGTGCAGTGACGGTGCAGTGACGGTGCTTGCTGCTGCGGTGACGGTGCAGTGACGGTGTTTGCTGCTGCAGTGACGATGACGGTGTTTGCTGCTGCAGTGACGGTGTAGTGACGGTGTTTGCTGCTGCAGTGACGGTGTTTGCTGCTGCAGTGACGGTGCAGTGACGGTGCAGTGACGGTGCTTGCTGCTGCGGTGACGGTGCAGTGCGGTGTTTGCTGCTGCAGTAGCGATGACGGTGTTTGCTGCTGCAGTGACGGTGCAGTGACGGTGTTTGCTGCTGCAGTGACGATGACGGTGTTTGCTGCTGTAGTGACGGTGCAGTGACGGTGTTTGCTGCTGCAGTGACGGTGCAGTGACGGTGCAGTGACGGTGCTTGCTGCTGCGGTGACGGTGCAGTGACGGTGTTTGCTGCTGCAGTGACTGTTTGCTGCTGCAGTAGCGATAGCGGTGTTTGCTGCTGCAGTGACGGTGTAGTGACGGTGTTTGCTGCTGCAGTGACTGTGTTTGCTGCTGCAGTGACGGTGCAGTGACGGTGCAGTGACGGTGTTTGCTGCTGCAGTGACGGTGCAGTGACGGTGTTTGCTGCTGCAGTGACGGTGTTTGCTGCTGCAGTGACGGTGCAGTGACGGTGCAGTGACGGTGTTTGCTGCTGCAGTGACGGTGTTTGCTGCTGCAGTGATGGTGCAGTGACGGTGTTTGCTGCTGCAGTAACGGTGTTTGCTGCTGTAGTGACGGTGTAGTGACGGTGTAGTGACGGTGTTTGCTGCTGCAGTGACTGTGTTTGCTGCTGCAGTGACGGTGTAGTGACGGTGTTTGCTGCTGCAGTGACGGTGTTTGCTGCTGTAGTGACTGTGTAGTGACGGTGTTTGCTGCTGCAGTGACGGTGCAGTGACGGTGCAGTGACGGTGTTTGCTGCTGCAGTGACGGTGTAGTGACGGTGTAGTGACTGTGTTTGCTGCTGCAGTGACGGTGTTTGCTGCTGCAGCGACGGTGTAGTGACGGTGTAGTGACGGTGCAGTGACGGTGCAGTAGCGGTGTTTGCTGCTGCAGTGACGGTGTAGTGACGGTGTAGTGACGGTGTTTGCTGCTGCAGTGACTGTGTTTGCTGCTGCGGTGACGGTGCAGTGACGGTGTTTGCTGCTGCAGTGACGGTGCAGTGACTGTGTTTGCTGCTGCGGTGACGGTGCAGTGACGGTGTTTGCTGCTGCAGTGACTGTGTTTGCTGCTGCAGTGACGGTGCAGTGACGGTGTTTGCTGCTGCAGTGACGGTGTTTGCTGCTGTAGTGACGGTGTAGTGACGGTGTTTGCTGCTGCGGTGACGGTGCAGTGACGGTGCAGTAGCGGTGTTTGCTGCTGCAGTGACGGTGCAGTAGCGGTGTAGTGACGGTGTAGTGACTGTGTTTGCTGCTGCAGTGACGGTGTTTGCTGCTGCAGCGACGGTGTAGTGACGTGTAGTGACGGTGCAGTAGCGGTGTTTGCTGCTGCAGTGACGGTGTAGTGACGGTGTAGTGACTGTGTTTGCTGCTGCAGTGACGGTGTTTGCTGCTGCAGCGACGGTGTAGTGACGGTGCAGTGACGGTGCAGTGACGGTGTTTGCTGCTGCAGTGACGGTGCAGTAGCGGTGTTTGCTGCTGTAGTAACGGTGTTTGCTGCTGCAGTGACGGTGTTTGCTGCTGCAGTGACGGTGCAGTGACGGTGCAGTGACGGTGTTGCTGCTGCAGTAGCGGTGTTTGCTGCTGCGTGACGGTGCAGTAGCGGTGTAGTGACGGTGTTGCTGCTGCAGTGACGCTGCAGTGACGCTGCAGTGACGCTGCAGTGACGCTGCAGTGACGATGACGGTGTTTGATGCTGCAGCGACGGTGTAGTGACTGTGTAGTGACGGTGTTTGCTGCAGTGACGCTGCAGTGACGCTGCAGTGACGCTGCAGTGACGATGACGGTGTTTGCTGCTGCAGTGACGGTGTTGCTGCTGCAGTGACGGTGTTTGCTGCAGTGACGGTGCAGTAGCGGTGTTTGCTGCAGTGACGGTGTAGTGACGGTGCAGTGACGGTGTAGTGACGGTGTTGCTGCTGCAGTAACGGTGTTTGCTGCTGTAGTGACGGTGTAGTGACGGTGTAGTGACGGTGTTTGCTGCTGCAGTGACTGTGTTTGCTGCTGCAGTGACGGTGTAGTGACGGTGTTTGCTGCTGCAGTGACGGTGTTTGCTGCTGTAGTGACGGTGTAGTGACGGTGTTTGCTGCTGCAGTGACGGTGCAGTGACGGTGCAGTGACGGTGTTTGCTGCTGCAGTGACGGTGTAGTGACGGTGTAGTGACTGTGTTTGCTGCTGCAGTGACGGTGTTTGCTGCTGCAGCGACGGTGTAGTGACGGTGTAGTGACGGTGCAGTGACGGTGTTTGCTGCTGCAGTGACGGTGTAGTGACGGTGTAGTGACGGTGTTTGCTGCTGCAGTGACTGTGTTTGCTGCTGCGGTGACGGTGCAGTGACGGTGTTTGCTGCTGCAGTGACGGTGTAGTGACGGTGCAGTGACTGTGTTTGCTGCAGTGACGGTGTAGTGACGGTGCAGTGACGGTGTTTGCTGCTGCAGTGACTGTGTTTGCTGCTGCAGTGACGGTGCAGTGACGGTGTTTGCTGCTGCAGTGACGGTGTTTGCTGCTGTAGTGACGGTGTAGTGACGGTGTTTGCTGCTGCGGTGACGGTGCAGTGACGGTGCAGTGACGGTGTTTGCTGCTGCAGTGACGGTGTAGTGACGGTGTAGTGACTGTGTTTGCTGCTGCAGTGACGGTGTTTGCTGCTGCAGCGACGGTGTAGTGACGGTGTAGTGACGGTGCAGTGACGGTGTTTGCTGCTGCAGTGACGGTGTAGTGACTGTGTTTGCTGCTGCAGTGACGGTGTTTGCTGCTGCAGCGACGGTGTAGTGACGGTGCAGTGACGGTGCAGTGACGGTGTTTGCTGCTGCAGTGACGGTGTAGTGACGGTGTTTGCTGCTGTAGTAACGGTGTTTGCTGCTGCAGTGACGGTGTAGTGACGGTGTTTGCTGCAGTGACGGTGCAGTGACGGTGTTTGGAGGGAGCGGCTGATACTTACCGTGGCGTTGTGGGTTGCGGGGGAGGACAGGTCACGGCACTCGCCCAACAGCATGGAAGCGGTAAATATCACCACCGTTGTCACCATGGTGACCAGCAGACTCTCCAGGACCCTGGAAAAGCGCGGCGGTCAGATCGGCTTCTCTCATCACATGCTTGCATTTCAGACGGTCGCCGTGTCTGACTGACGGCGGGACCGTCGGTCTGACTGTTAATCACCTGATGAACTTGGCCTTGGGGTGGATGTGTCTGATGCGGTACTTGGCCAGGCTCTTGTTCATGCAGTTGAAGAGCGCCCCCAGCAGGCCGCCCGCCACCCCCATCAGGACAAAGAAGGCCAGGTCCACTGCTGTCCACAGGTGGCAGTTCTTATCTCCATCCGGACACTGATGAGCAACGAGTTTTGCAAAAAGAAGAATAACAACGACGCATTTCATTTATGTACTGAGCTTTTCAAGATGCTCAAAGACGCTTTAAACAACAAGTTAAATAAAATAAAAAGATCCTAAACACACCAAAGGCGCCGGACATTACATCAAACATTAAACGCAGCTCTGAAGAGGCGAGTAAAGAATTACTTTACCTTGAACTCTCCAAAGTTGAGCAGCCCGGGCAGCTGGAAGGAGCCCCACTTACTGAAGTTGATCCCCGAACGGAAGAAGTTGAGGGTGAAGGTGGCCGACATGGAGCAGAAGAGCTGAGGGAGGGAAACGGTTCATCAAACGCGGCGGTTAATACTTGGCGCTCCGTACGTACTGCTGCATAGCAAAGCGCTGTCACTGGCAGACTGAGGCGGTGGGCCGACATTTCCGCTGATGGCGGAATTGTTTAGCTAAAACAAACTAGCCATTTTGGTGCCCTAATATTAGTTTCCCTTGTTAGGTTTTTCTTATTTATTGATTACTCTCGACAGTACATGCACCTCCGCTTATTACTATTATTTATTACATAATTAGTGACATTTATTTTATACTGTACTTCACCATCAGCCAGTAAACCCACTTGGTACTCGACACTTAGTTTATCTTATACTTAAACCAACAGGATACTTAATGTATTTCTGACCTGTTAATAGTTTTTATAGTGTATCATATCGTTTTCTCCTGTGTGCTCTGACGTAAAGACGAGCTGCTGTAACAAAGAGTTTCCCTTCGGGGATCAATAAAGGATTTCTGATTCTGATTAGCTGTGACTACGCATTAACACAGTTTCATTGCTCCGCTGGGTCTCTATCCTGGGCCAGCGTGCTACACCTACAAAAGAACACTGGACCACAGTGCCGCAGGAAGAACTTAAATGCCTCTGCGCTCTTGGTGTTCACTGAACAAGGGGACGTACCACTTTCCAGGTGAGGGCCTGGTTCCAGAAAGAGGAGCCCTCCTCCAGGCTGAAGAGGGTGCCACCTATAGGAGCACCGAAGGCAGCAGCTACTCCGGCAGCAGCACCCGCCGACACAAAGTCTCGCTTGTCCCTGAAGAACAGTGAAGACAACGCGGTGAGCCACGCTTCCAACGGCGTGCAGCGTTTTGCTAAGAAGAGCGCGCATTACCTGTCACTGCGGAAGTAGGGAAAGTCGAAGTTGATCCTCTTGAAAGTGATGCTCTGAAACTGGCGGAGGGAGAAAACATGTGATGAGCACACCGCGGCACGAGCCAAATGCATCCATAACAATTAGTTACGGTGACAGGTGCAGTTTGATTTGATTGGACGGGCTGAAAGAAGGAAGAATCATCGTTATAATCGCCGTTTTACAGGAAGTGCGAGTGCCTGCATGGTGTCAGTTACGGCTGATCTCGAGAAACAGGAAGTTGCTCCGGCACCACAGGCAGGCTGTAACGTCTCAGGGCAAGTTAAGACGCTCAGCTGCGAATCTCTCTGTGTGGATCGGCTGACGTCTGTTAATAACGCCCATCGCGGGGTCGTGTCCCTCTCAGTTCTGTAGGTTTGTGGCCCCCGGTCTACGGGTTCGGGTGTGTTCTTCTTTTCACTGCTGCTGAACTCCAGCTTGGACCGGCTCAAACACTGTTCAGGGACGCTGCTTGGATTACCTCGGAAGAAGACTTGAGGAATCTTAAAAACATTTTCCGCATCAGAGAACTGGGGAAAGTACACGACTTCACGAACTGGTCGCGGGAATATGTTGGACTTCCTCTAAAGGCCTTATGCCTGGAATCATTGCAGCAGCTATCAAGGTATTCTGAAAAATGACACAACCACACGTCGAACCAGTTCAGCTCAGGTCGTCCACATATACAGGACCACACCTGAATACCGCCGTGGGAGGCGAGCTGGAAAGCCTGCTGATCGCTCGCCAACAACTCTGTCTTTCATGCGTCTTTGTCGTCTCGAAGCAATGAATCATACAGTGAAGAATAACTCGCCTACGTTTAAGCAGACGGACCTGGTGCTCTCTTGTGTGCAAGATAACATACTGTAGTGTTTGGTCCTGTCTGTGAAGGGTAACGCTGCTGCTGGTTGAATATGTGTGTGTGTAGATATAGTCAGACATGTGAACCCTAACAGCTCAGACCTAAATACTGCGAGTATAAAGACGACTTCGGCCTCAGCGCGAGAAGCACGCTCAGGTCGTCGGTGTTGCGTTCGGGGTGATGTACCTGGGGAAGGCCGGCTCCCACGATGGCTCCGCTGTGGATCATCGGACCTTCTTTCCCCACAAACAGACCTGAGTGGACACACAGAGAGTCAGAGGCGCCTCCACCCACCTCCACCCACCCACCGGCCCTGACCCGTCACCAGCGCTGCACAGAAACGGTGGCTCTGAAGCTTAATTTCATCTTCGGCATCATGTCCTGATGCCGAAGCTGAAGCCGCAGCCCGTGGCATTACTTCATGTACGGTCGCTTCCTGCTTTACAGCCGTACTCACGTGTCGTTGCGGTGTTTGTGGAACCTCGTTACGGACATTTAGACTCATCTGAACTACACGTTCACACACTTGAATGAACCTTTCTGCAGGTTCTGGGCCTGTCACACTTCACCTCCAGCCACGCTGAACAGGACGCCGGCAGCTTTGCAGAGAAACGTCCGCAGCCGGACGATTCCGGGAATCTTCACTCCGTTCAAGTAGCTTTTGATTTCCGGGATCCCCGAACCTGCGGCTACTGGCTGGGAACAGGACACCGAGACGCAGCACGTTAGCGTCACCACATGATTCAAACAACGTATCACAGTCTACTCTGAAAACTTCAGTCCTGTAAAGTGATGGCAACAAACCGAACACACTGCAGCGTAACTGCGTTTACCGCCTTCACCTGGTTAAAGGGTCGATAGGCGAGATCTGTAGCTCAGGTTCCAGTTACACACATTAATAATAAAACATCTGAGCCGGCTTACCTCAACGAGGACGAGCACGCTGGCGATGAAGACGAAGGTCATGTTGAACGCCAGCAGCTCCAGCAGAGACAGGGGGAGGCAGCCTTTGTCGCTGCACTTCTCCACAGCTGGACGCGTCCAGATAAGTTAGAATAACCTGCAGCACTGAGGACAACCCTGATGAAGCCTGCTGAGCAACGTTACTGTAGCAGCTGCTGCACTTTGTTAAATTACAATTAATTCCTCTAATATTACCACATTCCCCGCACAGAATCGCTGCAGGTGTGTATGTTTGAATATTGTGAGTCAACATCATTCTCGTAACTCTACAACGTTTTCTGGAACCGGAGCTGCATGTGAAGGAAGTTGGCATCCTATCAAGTCCTACCTGGAATCTTCCCCATTCAGGTAACCCGCCGCTGCTTCCAGGAACAGGAAGCTGGCTGCTGGCGGAGTCACACTGGGAAACTCTTTCCCAGGAGTCGAGGATCGCTGTAGCTGTCCTCTGCAGCTGCTTTTTATCGCACTTTCCCGGGTGTGATCCAGACTAGACGTCGACCGATAAACCGGCTGGGCCGACATTATCGGCCGCTATCTCAGATACATCTGTATAAACGGCGTGTTGGCTGATACAGCCAACCGGAGCCGGCCTTTTGTGGCGCTCACCGCGAAGCCTGCGGGCTCCAGAGTCTGAAGCTGGAGGGAGATCTGCAGCCAGCCCGAGTCCCTGTGCCGTGTATGTTCTGACATGAGTGAATTCAGCGTGTCAAAGGATACACTCACCAACCACGGTAAATTTGATTTTAGTGAAGAGGCGTACGAAGAAATCCACAAACAGGCCCACCTGAAAGAGACAGGAAGGCATCACTCGTCCGAACGTCTGCAACGTGCCGGAAACCAGCGAAGAAGCCCAGATATCTCAGAAGCACCTACCAGACCCACGGCGACTCCGATGGCAAACATCATCAGCCACCGCACGGCTTCATACTTTTTGGCTTTCTGTGGGCAGATGAACAAATTCAACAGTAAACTGCAGTTCTAAGACACAGACGTCCCCATGTTACGCTGCTGCGAGTGGCCGCTCACTGTCCGCTTCAGACGGGATATCGGCAGAGCACCTGGGGGGTTCTGTACATTGGTCCAGATTTCTGAAACACGCCTCCTGAGTAGCTTTCGCTTCTCAGAGGAATCCTGTCACGTGATCTATATCAACATTTAAACTTTTGGTTTTTTGATTTAGGCCCAAACGAAACGAAGTGACTCTTCTTAACACCGAGTGGAAGTTTATTGAACTTCGGCCATTCAAATACGCGCCTCAGATCAGCAGTCTGCTCGCTGAGGTTTCTGTAAGAATAAAAGAAACCGGTGCTGTCCGCAAATCAAGTATTAGAAGCCAGTTTTCTAATTCTGTAACTGAATAACACCGGCCCTTTGTGGAACACCAGGTTTATTACGGAGCGGAGCACACCTTCCTATCAGGGGCCCTGTGTGGACGATTCCTCATCGCCTGGACGTCCAATAAGGTGAAGACACACAAAGCAGATCCCATCTGCACAAAAGACACTTTGGACTTGTCTTACCTTGTTGTCCATCCCCTCCAGAACCTCCACATAGGGCTCATTGATGCAGCGGTCATAATCCAAACTCTGTCAAAGCCAAAGCAAATAATACTGTGTAACTATGACCTGGGTCAGACTGTACCAGGGCAGCACGAACACATCGGCGCTGGCTGGACATCTCTCACCTCATAGTCTTTCCTGGGCAGAATCTCGTCTTCTTCATCTCGGATTTCCCCAAGGATTGTCTTGGGAGGAAAGAGGAATACTGTAAACACAGTTTAATCAGAATACAGACAGCGAAGCCGGCCACAAACGACAAGGCTACGGCTGAATGCAGATGCATTCACAACATGGAGACTACACAGAGTTCTGCACAGTTTAACCAGTAACAAGCAAGTGCATCTCCGTTCTCGCATAGTTAGAAGACCACGCCAGACTCCATTCAGAATTCGGTCAAATCTGAAGTTGACTTATTTTGCAAAAAATAGCTCACATAGCTCCAAGACATGACATTCCCTTCAGGTACATTTATTGATAATATCCCAAGCAACACACTTTAATTTAACAAAAACCTGAACTTCTTTGGATGGAAGACGACTGTTGTAACGGGGCACTCAAATAGAAAAGTTGTTGGTGCATGCCGGATTGAAGGAGGGATTCTGATAAGTATAGCCTCTAAATGGTGTAAAGGAGGGTTAAGTAGCTTTGTTAAAAAAAAAAAAGAGGAAGCCCTAAATTGCACGATTTCTAAAGGGAGTTTGGTCCAAGGGGTTTGGTTCCCTGCGTGCGCATGAGGAAACACAACAGGCTATATCCCCCCGAGACGAAGTTACACTGTCAGGAGAATAACGGCCTGTTTCAGGCTGCTCGCTGGTTATGCACTGGTAATGGATGTAAGGTCACTGTGGCTTGCAGAGCTACATGACAGCAGCACACAGCCAGTGAGCCGCAGGGTGGAGCCAGACTGGGGCACCGAGGAGACCCAGGAGACGTGATCGGGAAAGAAATGTGACCATAAAATAATCAAGACATCCCCGCTTTGCCCAGTTATTATATCTTTCTTTACCAGTTCTTCCGGTGTCCGCGTCTCTCCTTCTCTGCAGCAACACTGGCAACACAAACAGTTTCCACAACACGCCATCTTCGTTGTTGTGTCATGCTGCGTTCAGGGACTATGGTACAACCGTCACGTTTGACAAAATCAAAATCGCTGGAAGGACCGGAAAAAACGCATTTAGTAGGTCGTACATCGGACAGCGTGTTTTACAATAAATAAGAGCTCCGCACTGTAGCTGTGCTGAAATCGGATTTTAAAATATGCGTTCATTACATTGTCACTATGTATTAAAAGTTTTCCCATGACATGTAAACGCAGCATGAGCATCTTCCCCCACAGTGTCATGTGACGCCAAAGGCGGAGGGGCGTTCAAACCGTCAAAACTGCGTGCAATCTATGCACGCGCATGTGTTCATGTCAGCGCAACCTAAACTCTTTAAAGACTGCACGAATAGATAGTGAAACATCACTCAGCGGAATTTCCTGATGCTGCGTTGAAAGCCATTTGCTTTGGGAAGGAGCTGATTTTATAAATCGTGCGTATAATGTTGCGCAATCGCGATTCCCCTGAATACAGCGGTATCCCATGCTGCATTTGCTGCCCGCGGGGAAACCCGGGAAAACAACAGTTTCAACTTTCAGATAATAAACATTTGTGTATTATTAACGTCCGATATGACCTCTCGGGTTGAGAGGAGTGTGTATTAATTTAAACTAAGATAAATTAACGAGCACTTAGCAAGTATGTGACGTTGGGCCCATTATTTGGGCCGCTTCCCTCGGCTGTGTGTAAACGGCGGGTTTCCCGTCCTGACCGAACGCAGCACCGGCTCGTCGTGTCGGACACCAGCGGACTGTGCGGCTCCGGTCCTGGATGGGAACACAAAGACAACCGGCTGCGCGAGGTGGGAGAAGCTATGTTTGCTTTGTTTTTTCCGGTGTAAACACGACGTACCCGGGTTTAGCTCGAAGCGCTGGAACTTAGCTGCTTCTGTAACGTTAGTTTCTCCTTTAATTAACTAGCCAGTGGGCTAACGTCGCTCGTGAGGCACGTAGCTAGCTCAGCGCAGCTAGCAGGCTATAAATAGATGTTTGCTACTATCGTACCTTCCGCGTGCACGTGCGCGCGCACGAGCGATATACCTGAGTATAAAGAGAGCGGCTCGTGCCAGTGTTGTCACCTACATCTACTGCAGAGCAGCCGGGTTACAGTTCATCGGGTATGGGCACTGCTGTGGGCTCCTAATGTAAGTTACATAAACCGGCAAGCACGACTTTAAACATGCACCTTTAATGTGAACTCGCCCCTTATTCTGTCAGGTATTTAGGGAGGATATACTGAGACTGACACTGACTGTTGTTTAACTTTGTATTCATGCTGTGGGAGGTTGTGTGTTGTCAAGAAAAAAGCTAGTCAACAAGAAGTGGCAACATTTTGAATAGGGTTTGGTGTGGCGTTTGTCCCCCTGCTGTCAGAGTTCAGCTAAATACCTGCCAGTACTGGCCGGACGGACTTAGACAGATCTCTTGTGTGTCTCTGTCTCTTCTCAGAATAATCTGCCATCATGGTGAACCAGGTTCAGCGAGGGGACGGCAGCTGGCAGTCCCGCAAGAGCGACTCCAGCGGGGCCAGCAACAGCGGCGGGGAGAGCTCCAAGGAGAGCTCCCGGTGCTCCACGCCGGTGCTGGACGCAGACCGGTCGGACAGGCTGCGGGACAAGATGCGGAGGAGGACGGAGTCCGGGGACCGCTGGTTCTCGCTGGAGTTCTTTCCTCCCCGCACGGCCGGGGGAGCCGTCAACCTCATCTCCAGGCATGTGCGCTCAAACCGGGCTTGGGTAGAGTATTGTGTGCAGGAGACATGATGTGCAGGTATTTAAGAGCACAAACTCCACCAGGTGTGCAGCTGGAGCTCCCGCAGGCTTCTCGCGATGCCTGCAGCAACACCCAGAGAGCTTGGTTTATATGTGGCATACATTCTCATTTAGCTGCAGGTCTAGAAAAGCTCTGTGTAATCAACGTAGCGCTATCACTAACCACTCAGTAGTGTGTGCATTGTTCCCAGACATCAGCTGGACCTTGACTGTTGAGCGTGTCATTTGTCTTCAGATTTGACCGCATGGGCGCCGGAGGGCCCCTGTTCATCGACATCACCTGGCACCCGGCGGGGGACCCGGGCTCGGACAAGGAAACCTCGTCCATGATGATCGCCAGCACAGCGGTCAACTACTGCGGCCAGGAGAGCATCCTCCACCTGACCTGCTGCAACCAGACCAAAGAGAAGATCACCGGCCACCTGGCCAAAGCAAAGCACCTGGGCCTCAAGAACATCATGGCGCTAAGAGGAGGTGGGGGAGCCATGTGGTGCACTGTCACGAGAAAATAGCTCTCTGGCGAACTAGTGTGTGTGTGTGTGTGGGCCGAAACCTGCCGTTCAGAGGCAGCCTAGATGTTATTGATCAGGGAGACATGTAGGCGGCGGTTCTCCACCTTTTCCTTGAGACGAAACGAAACGAAAATCTGTCAAAACAGCACTTCACAGAACGAGTTCCCCCACGCGAAACCCCCATTGGTCAAGTCAGATTGATTGAACGGCCGTCCAGCCAATCGCAGCCATTTGGCCAACCCACCAGGCCAGGGAGGCGTTAGCCGGTGACGTCAACGGGGCTGCGTCACCTGCGTCACACGCTGTTGTCGCCGCGGTGACAGATTAGAGACTAAATCAGAGGTATGAAACGGCTGCTTAGCTTGTTAGCAAGGAAGAAGTCTGTTCTGTAACGTTGTCTTGTTATGTGATGTGATAGCTAACATTAGCCAGTCAACATAACACGACATAGGCTATCCTAGTTGTTGTGCTAGCTAGCTAGCTAGCTAGCTGCTAGCTAGCTCAATCGGTCCAAATGCAAACAAACACGCTCACCGTTAATGCAAGCTAGCGGTGGAAGAAATATTCACATCCTTTACTTAATTAAAAATACTAATTGCACAATGTGAAAATACTCCACTGCAAGTAAAAGTGTATATATATATATATTGTATTATCAGCAGAAAGCAGTGAAAGTCGTCCCTGTGCAGTAAAACGCTTCCTGTCAGTGTTTTATTATATCTGATGTTTCTGGATTCATCTTCCTGCTGCATTAATGTGTGTGTGTTGCATTTTACTGCTGCAGGTGTTTCAGGCTGAGCTCATTTTAACTGCTTTATATCCTGTTGGGCAGTTTAACCTGCAGCAATGCATCATGGTCATAAGCAGTCTGAAGCCGTTGCTTAATGCTATGGGACGCTGACTGCTGGTGTAGTATCTTTAGGTGGAGGGCGCGGTGCTGCGATATACATTTTGATCTACTATTTGTATATGGTGGCTGCAGGAACGGAGGCTGAAGGCGGCAGGGCTTGCGGTGGTCCCCCACCCTTTTTAAAATCGCCGCTCCACCCCTGATCACTACACTCGAGGATCCTAAAATGTAAACTTTATTCTACATTGTCAGATATTTTGGCTCTCATACCCGTCATTACCTGCTGAACGTTTCATGGACTTAATCTGCTGGCTGCTGTTTCCTTTTGAGCACTTCCCAGTCTTACTCGCGGTTCACGTAATCTCGTTGCTTTTCACAGATCACTGGATCGGATCCTGCTGATTTGTTGGACATTGTTAGTCTCAGATAAGGTGAAAAACTAGGAGCGACTCCACGTCAGAGTGCGAGTACAGTCTCCGAGATCCTCGTAACATATGTGATGTTCTGATATCCCCGCAGACCCGGTGGGAGCAGACTGGGAGGAAGAGGAGGGAGGCTTCAACTACGCCGTCGACCTCGTTAAACACATCCGGTCGGAGTTTGATGACTACTTTGACATCTGTGTCGCAGGTGTGTTTTCCGCCTCCGCACGAGTAGTAGGCAGTTTAGGTGGAACTCCGTTTGAAGGGTCAGTCAGTGATTTTTAAACCGTGTCCGTGTGTCCAGGTTACCCCACAGGCCACCCTGAGGCAGAGAGCTACGAGGAGGATCTCCGACACCTGAAGGAGAAGGTGGATGCTGGAGCAGACTTTGTCATCACCCAGCTGTTCTTCAGGGCAGACACGTTCCTCAAGTTCCTGGATGACTGCAGGGAAGTTGGCATCACGTGTCCCGTCCTACCTGGAATCTTCCCCATTCAGGTAACTCGCCGCTGCTTCCAGGAACAGGAAGCTTGTTGTCATTTATCGTGAGGCCGATTGCTGATGGAGTCACACTGGGAAACTCTTTCCCAGGAGTCGAGGATCGCTGTAGCTGTCCTCTGCAGCTGCTTTTTATCGCACTTTCCCGGGTGTGATCCAGACTAGACGTCGACTGATAAACCCGCTGGGCCGACATTATCGGCCGCTATCTCAGATACATCTGTATAAACGGCGTGTTGGCTGATAAATAACAGGCAATCACACTCTCAAATATCGATAAACAGACAGAGCCGGTCTTTTGTGGTGCTCACCGCGAAGCCTAAAGGCTCCGTAGACTGAAGATGGAGGGAAGCCAAGTCCTTATCTGCAGCCAGCCTGAGTATCTGTACCGTGCTGTTGGTATCTATTATCAAATAATGTCAGATTACAGACCATCCGCTGGACTTTAACCTGTTCCTCTCCAGGGGTACCAGTCTCTGCGTCAGCTCGTCAAGCTGTCGAAGCTCGAGGTGCCGGAGGAGATCACCAGAGTCATCGAGCCCATCAAAGACAACGACGCTGCTATCCGTAACTATGGGATCCAGCAGGCGGTGGAGATGTGCCGGGTGCTGCTGGACAGTGGAAAGGTACCAGGCCTCCACTTCTACACGCTGAACCGAGAGGTCGCCACCATGGAGGTGCTGCGACAGCTGGGCCTGTGGATCGAAGACCCCAGGTCAGTCACCCCTCCGCCTGCAAACGTTTGACGTGGTCGTGGAGTTTGGGGAAAGAAATAGCAACTTCTGTAACATCACTTCAGTCAATAATGTCCCGTTCACGTCAGCTGTGTACGGAAGCCCTGAGGGGCAAGTGAGAGGGAAAAAAAAAAAGTCTGATCTAAATTGCTTATTGTTTCATCTGTGAAACAGGTGGCAAAGACGTTTCGGCAGGTGAAAAATCAATGTTTTTGCGTTTTGTTGTTGTAATTCTCCTTTCGGCCACAAGAGGCTGAAGTGCAGCACCACCTCGTGTTCTAAACAGGACTAAAAGCGTTCAGGTTTCTTCCACGTGAAGCCGATTTAAACACATTTCTACCCAAAATAAAGACGTGACAGTAATGGTACTTGCAAACACACAATATACTGTATGTACCTTGTGTTAGAGTGGAAAACATGAATACATGAGGTAGTGGTGCACTTCAGCCTCTCGTGGCCGAAACGAGTATTGCAACAACAAACACTTGATGAAAACAAAAACAGTATCATGGCAAACTTATTCTTTTATTTTCACCTGTTCTTAACTCATAAAGACTGGAGAGAAAACCGTCTAGGTCAGACTTTAAAAATGGATCATCAGAAGTTTTTTTTTTCTCACTTGCCTCTCAGGCTTCCGTAGCTGGGTGACACACGAGACCTCTTCATGTTCTAGCAAAGGGATAGAAATGCTTCAGTGTCTCCGAGATAAACTATATAATTATATATTTGTTCCCTAATCACACATCTTAATGTGTAAACATGTTTTTAATTAAAGTTGTTTGGGATCATTAATCTGGACCACAGAATCTTATGATCATATCGTCATGATGCCGAGCAGTGGGTGATCCGCAAAGAGACTTCAGTTGCCGTGGTAACCAACGCTGCAGGTTAAATCTGTCAGGCTTACTGATCAAAACGTGAAAGAATCGCTTCCCGACCAATCGGCTGTGAGGAAATAATGCAGTCACCTTTTCCTGTTTGGACAAAATACTGCACCAGAGCCGAGCGATCAGAATCAGGGCTCAGCAGCAGCTCGGTCCTCAAACGCATCGTAGGACTCGTCCGCACACAAACAGCGTTACTGTTCATGCTTCCATGTTATGTGATTATTGATTATAAGAGGTTTCTTTAAAAAAAGAGAGAGAGAGAGAGAGAACAACACAAATCTTACTAACGCATTACTTTGTCATTCAAGGCTACTTAATACGTTCGCAACATACAGCTTTTATTATTGTTGCTGTTTTTTATAATCTAGTGTTTAGTGCGTTTAGTTTTCGTCACTTTTACTGTTGCAGTCAATTAACTTAGCAGAAATCCATAATTCCATTATATACGCTGCATACGATTGGCTGCTTGTTACAAGCCGGCCTCTGTCACATGCACAGGAAGTTAGCTTGGTGAGTTATGCGGGACCACCAGCGTGTGTGAAGCCAGATGTCTGAGTCCGGGCAGGTTCGGCTCGGTTATTGTTTGTGCTTCAAAGCGGTTTTAGAGATTCAGAGCTCGTTGTCTTTGCCAGGCGGCCTCTTCCCTGGGCAGTGAGCGCTCATCCCAAACGCAAGGTGGAAGATGTTCGGCCCATCTTCTGGGCCTCCAGGCCCAAGAGCTACATCTACAGGACCCAGGACTGGGACGAGTTCCCCAACGGCAGATGGTAACCTCCATTACACATTCACTTGTATGTAGCGAATCAATGTTAATGTCAACAGTTTTAATTTGGATCAACAGAGAGTTGTGTGAATTGGTGTAAAATGGTGAAAACGATGTGACGTCTTCAGGGGAAACTCGTCATCTCCAGCTTTTGGCGAGTTAAACGACTACTACCTGTTCTACTTGAAGAGCAAGTCCTCCAAAGATGCACTGCTGCAGATGTGGGGGGAGGAGCTGATGAACGAAGAGAGCGTCTACGAGGTCTTCACCTGCTACATCACAGCTCAACCCAACCTCGGTGGACACAAGGTAGACGAGCGGGAACCGCGAATACTCCTTCTGCCACGAGTCCTTGACTTACAGTTAGTCAGTGTAGCTGGAGGACGTTTCACGCCGCAGACCCTCATCCAACTAACTTTGCTCTTGGAACAAAGTTTCTCTTTCTAATCTCGGATAAAGTTATCCTGACTGTGCTGCTCTTAACCTAAAATAAAGGCAGCACGAGTAGAGCCGTGATCAGCACTACGATTGGTTAAGCAGATTCGACTTTAAATCGTAAACATCTCAGTTCAGTGATCAAGCTTACTTGCAGTAAAGGACTAGTTCAACATGTCTGGAAATATTCATTTGCTTTCTTTCTGAGAGTCAGATGTTCAAGCACTTTGTACTTTGTTTTGATAAGTGCTCTATAAATAAAGTTTTATTATTATATAAAGACTGGAAGCGGGGGAAACAGCTAGCCTGCCTCTGTCCAAAGTTCGAAAATACACCTACCAGCACCTCTAAAGCTCTCTGACTAACAACGTATTCATCCGCCCAGCACTGCGGTGCAGTGTCTCCGGCTGCAGCGCCGGTGCCACATACAGTCGGGGAGTCCAGGTTTTGGTCTCTGTGCAGACACGATGGCACCGAACCTGACTGATGATAAGACTCCAGGAAGCTGCACGCAGTCGCTGCACCCGGCTGTTCACCGAGAAACACTTCAGCACGTAACGCCCCCGTAAAACCACAAACGGCGGTTTTTACATTTCTGTTTGTGTCCAGATTAAACAGACAGATGCAGCGCGTTCGTCGGAGAGCCAGGCTAGCTGTTTGCCCCTGCTTCCAGTCTTTGTGCTAAGCTAGGCTAACCCGGTCCGGGCTCCGGCTCTGAACTGGACACGCAGACACGAGGACATCATTCGCTCACCGGCTGAGGTTTCCTCTTCTGCTTCAGGTCATGTGTCTGCCATGGAACGACGAGCCTCTGGCCCCAGAGACCAACCTGCTGAAGGACGAGCTGGAGAAGGTGAACAGGCGAGGAGTCCTCACCATCAACTCCCAGCCCAACATCAACGGCAAACCCTCCACAGACCCTATAGTGGGCTGGGGGCCTGCAGGAGGCTACGTCTTCCAGAAGGTAGGAGCGCTTGTTTGTGCCTTCGGATGGAGGCAGGGGGGGGTTTTTGCCCGATACGTCGCTTTTAATCCTCGTGTTTTCAATCCAACAGGCTTATCTGGAGTTCTTCACCTCCAGTGAAAATGTGACCGCTCTCCTCCAAGTGCTGAAGAAGTATGAGCCGCGTGTCAACTACCACATTGTTAACGTGCATGTAAGTTTGAGCATAAAGCACCTGCCGTTCCCCGTTTGCGTGTGAGTTTATATTATTAACGCGTCTCCTTGGATATTCTGCGTGCAGGGCCGGAACCTGACCAACGCCCCCGACATGCAGCCCAACGCGGTGACGTGGGGGATCTTTCCCGGCAGGGAGATAGTTCAGCCGACTGTAGTGGACCCAGTCAGCTTCATGTACTGGAAGGTACGTTGCTGCTAACGTGCAGGGGTTCTGCCGGCTGCTGGTTGCTTGTTTTTGAACAACATTTAGCAAAAATGAGTGATTTTAAAAACTCCGAATGTGGTTGTGATTGTTTTCTGCCTGTTGATAGAAGGAACTTCTTCTTGTTGTCCGAACGAGTGCTGAAGGTGTGCATTTTGTGTACTGACTGAATCTACGTTGACTTTAAGGGGAAAGCTGAACATTTTGGAAAATTGCGACACATGGATGATATAAAATGGATTTTGAAACACAAAGTAGCCATGAAAAAATTCAGTGTTTATGTTCTGTTAGATTAGAAAAGCAGGTGTCTCTACTTTTGTCTTTTTTCTTTTTTTAGAAAAATAATACAGCTTTTAATTGGCAGGCTTTATGTTTACATGCAAATGAATTAAAGTTTAGAAATGCAACAATATGATGGCAACATCAACACACAGCTTGAATCTCACGTTTACCAATCAGCCATTTGCACAGTAACCGTTCCCTGGAGGAGAACTGACTGAAAGGCAACAGGACGCAGGGTAGTCCACAGAAATGTTTCCGTCCACAGTATCAGCGATCGAAGTTTTATTCATTACTGCAGAGAGGTTAGTTGTTGCAAAGGTTTGCACGGTTTCCAAAACATCTCTGCATGAACACTAGTGCTGGGTTTAAAAAATCGATTTTCCGTTTCAAATCAATCGTCATTTGAATTATCCGATATCGATTCCTAAAATCAGAGATCGATCTCTGTGTCGATGGACTAGAGCGTTTTTTTGTTTGTTTTTGTTTGTTTTCCTGGCAGTGAAGCGCTTGTGCGGAGAGAAAACCGCTGTGCGTTTCGTTTCTATGACAAGCAGACTGACATTAGCTCGGCAGCTAAAGAGAGAAGAGAAAACCGCCCGGGTCAGAGAGCGCTGTTGACCCGGAAGGCGTACCAAGGCTGCGATACTGGAATACAGTGCGCAGAAATGTTGATCCGTAACCGCGCGGGATTAAAGCGCGAATAACGCTGAAACATATTCTGCTAACTTACATGTATCACGGAGGTTCTGAGAGTCGAGTGAAAAGCTGCCATTCAGGTTCGGGCGCGCCTGACTGACTGATCGAGCAGTCTTTTTTCTTTTAACAGCGCAATATTGATGATTAAGGGACATTATTTCAGCCTTACAGGTCAAGTTGTTTTCTTAATAGCTATATATTTATCTAGAAAGTAATGTTTGTGGACACATCAGCTCTTAGAGGTGATTTAAAGGGTCAATTCTTGACGTAAACATTCAGATTTTGAATAATGCAGCAGGTTGAAGGCTTCCTCGTACAGTTTCCAGCATTAGTTCTCTGAGAATCTCTCTCTTATCCAACGCTGGTATTGTTACTGAAATGTCCCTAACCGAATCAGAAACCTTGTGACTCGGTTCAGGAAGCCAGTGGCACTACGAGCTCGACAGGTTAGCACACCTCTGAAACATGGGCACAGATGGGAGTGATTTCCTGCCTTAAGAAAGTCGATAAATACTTCGGTTCACGCGTGTGTCACTCTGGTCGGCTTCCCTTCTCGCACCGGTAAACATTATCCTCCGTTATGGAAAGATCGTGAGACATAACGGGGACGTGTGTTTGACGTGACACCAGCAGTTTTTTAGGACTAGTCGGCGTCCTCCGACTAGCCCACTGGATGCTCCCCTCACCAGCCTGTCCCCATGTCTTCCCCATGTCTTCCTCAGGACGAGGCCTTTGCCTTGTGGATCGAGCAGTGGGCCAAACTCTATGAAGACGAGTCCCCTTCACGGATGATCATCAAGTATATCCACGACAACTACTTCCTGGTCAATCTGGTGGACAACGACTTCCCCCTGGACAGCTGTCTGTGGCAGGTCATCGACGACACGTTTGAGCTGCTCGACGCTCCTCCAGAGCCGCTGCAGGACGGAGCGCCCTCTGAATAAAGTCTTTTTTTAGAGAGACTCAGAACACTACGGGACTGTGGGTATTTTATGCATTGTCTAAAAAAGCTGCTATTTACAATCCAGAGCTTGAGTAAGAAGTGTACTTCATAGTGTTTTTTATAAACGTTTTTTAACTTTTGAGTGAATAGGAAACGAAGCTCTGGCCTGGCTAACAGGCTCACGCTAAACATCGGAGTATTTCCGAGCTCCGCGATGAGCAGCTTCGTCCTCGGCGCTGCCAGCTGATCGGCTGTTAACGAGTTCTCACTGAAAAACAACAAATAGGAAAAAGACACTCGAAATGAATCGTGAACATGCTTTATACTTTTTTATAGTGTTTTTCAGCAAATGTGTTTATTTTCATGGAACAAAAAATAATGAATGCTATTTTTGAATTAGATTTTGTAATGATTTTTAGTGTGTGTGTGTGTTACAGGAGACGTGTGTGTGAGTGAAACTCCTTTTTAATCTCACTGTGATGAGTCAGTCCGACAGATGTGTGAGCTGCTGACTCCGTTACGCTGTCCGCCTGCTGCCTTAACATGTTTTAAATGTACGTCGTATTTATTTGTGTTGCCGGTTTCATAAGCTCATTAAATAACGTGTGACCTGGTGAGTGTTTGTGTCTAAGTCGTGCAGCGGAGCATCCAGCACCTTCTTTAAAGCCTCTCAGTGGTGACGGTAAACACTTTTACTCAAATACTGCACTTCAGCACAATTTAGAGTTACTGCTCCGGCTCCACCAGCTGCAGCAGCAACATCCTGCTTCACATTAATGCACATTAATGCTTTAAGCGCTTTCACTGCAGCAGAGTGTTTCCACAGGGTGGTGTTAGTACTTTAAAGGATCTGAATACTTCCTCCACCCCTGGTGGCTTTAAGTATTGAGGGTGAAGCACCACCGCTGCAGAACTAGTGGCAGTACAAAGGCCACGGGACAGCGCATGACGCTGCAGCAGCCAGATGACTTGGCAGGGATTCTCCACACATCGAGTAACTCCGCCTGCCAACAACTGAACACACAAATGACCGCCACAGAGGTGGTGTGAGGTGGAGTAGACAAGTCTGAACAGCTTGACCTGAGGCTGTCGGCCAGATCGCCAACATCAGAGAGAGAGAAATGTCGTCTCTTCATGCTTTGACTGGATCTTTTTCCTCTTAACAACAACATGAACAGAAGTTATTACAGAAATCTTTATATGTTTATGTCATAAACATCACAAACATGTCAGGCTAGCAGCTCAGTGAGGCTAAACGTTAAGGCCAGCATGCTAACATGCTAATGTTTACCAAGGTTGACATCTTGAATGTTAGCATGCTAACATTAGCTGGTTAGCAGTGAACACAGAGCGCAGCTGAGGCTGATGGGAGCGCCAGCAGCTCTGCAGGTGTTTGTGTCGGACGCGTTAACGACCTGATGGCGGCGCTAGAGGGGAAGTTACAGTTCATCCTGAGGGGAGCGTGAACGACGAAGTCTCATCACAGTCCAGCTGCTGCCGAGGTGCTTCACTAAAAAGCAAACTTTGGGTGAAAATCAGCGTTTTGTATAATAAACATGGCACCAGAGGATCAGCAGAGTCCTTAGGATTCGTCCTCTGGGGACCGTGAACATCTGTCCAACATTTCATAAACACGTGTTCTTGGTGATCTGTTTACAACTAGTGAGCGTCGTTTACTCTCGCGAGAGGTAACGGGGTGAACACAGAGCGAGACCACGAGCCAGCAGCCAGACGTCCCCGCCGAGTCAAACTGCACTTTGTGAGGGACAGAAACAGACGAAATGAACGTCACCCTTAACCCTCTGTGTGAACTGAACTTTGAGCTCGCTCTCGTGAAGTGTGAACTTGCACAACACTGTTCACATCAACACACCGCGGGCTCTGTCCAATCAGCATGCGGCTCCCCCAGCGTTACTCTTCCTCGTGGCAGTGTCGGCTGTTCCCCAGTGACTCGCAGTAAAAACAAGTATTTGTTTTCTCCATTCAAAGGTCAGTTCTGCAGCGCCGTTGCTCAACGTCCCATCGGAGAGAGGAACGATAACAGGCTTTAGTAGGCCTCGTCATGTCTGCCTGTATACTGTGGTGGACTTACAGTAGGGCCATAAAACGACGGTGGAGCTAAGCTCTGCTGCCTGCTCCGTCAGCCTGCTCCGTCAGGTCCCAGCACGCCGACTGCAGGCAGCTTACTGCCACGTGTGACACTGACTTCTCGCAGACACTGGACTTGTTGAAGCAGGAAAAGCACAGGCGTTAGCAAAAACACTGACGGTGGCTCCTTTTCATCCAAGCGTCCCAGTAAGCCGCCAACAGCTAAATGGAATTCAGCCCTCGTTATTTACACCTGTACTTTGTCCTCGAGACACCTCACATTTTGTGACTGTGAGATATGATGTGGACCAGCCGGTCAGCTGACCAGCGGTGCAGTGGACCCAAGAGGCAGCACTGAGGCCAGCACCTGAACACCTGGGCTGTGAAAACACCTGCAGTGAGCTGTGAGCGCCCCCTAGTGTCCCGTCCGCAGGCAGTCAGGGCGCGTCAGCATGCCGCCCTTCGTTTTGGCTTTGTAAACCCGATTTAATGCATCACCTCTGAAACACAAGTATTACCGGGCAGCATCTCATTTTAAGGTATTGAACTCAGCCGGTGTAACCATGGTAACGTGTGGACAGGGGGCCACTGTTAAAAAGTCAGAATATTGTGAGGATGAAGCTGTATTTTCTAGAAAAAGAGTCAATATTATGACTAATATGACATTTTTTCCACATAAAACTGTGATTTTACGGCTTTACTCTTGTTATATTATGAGTTTTCTTTCAAACTTCTAAATACTTCAGTTAGGGAGAAACATCTGAACCTTCGAGAATAAAGTGTGTTGTTACTGTAGAACAACGGCATTTAAAAACATACACATTATGACTAATATTGCGCGAGTGTATAATCATAATACAAATATCATGACATCGTGACTTTTTTATTGAAATAGTGACGTCATCCTCGTGACATCACAACTTTTCTGTCTCAAAACAGTTCAGCTTTATTTCCTAAGATTTCTTTAGTGCTAATACTCGATCAATAACTCTGGCTGACCTGAGCTTTAACCGATCACCACACTGCTGCCAGTCACTACAGGCTCGTCACAGGAAGTGGGGCGTCATCATCAGCTATCGTTAACATTTATTAGACAAGTTCCAGTGATGTCCTTTCATTTCTAAAACACTGTACAGTTTATCTGTCGGACACATCGAGTTCATGAAGTACCAGTCACAGTTCATCCGTTCCTCCGCTCTGTACATGTCATTTCCTGTTTAAATGTTTAACTCTTCTTAACTTTATGACCTGTGTGAAGAAACTGTTTCATTCGAGCAGCAAACCTCAGAAAAATAAAACATGCACAAAAGAATTTCAATATAAATGTTTAAATATAAAAGATTGTGCCTTCTGTAAATATGCATTTGTATGAATGGGCTGTTAAATATAGGAATACAATATATATATATATGTGTGTGTGTGTGTGTGTGTATATACACACACACAGTCGTGTTTCCATCTCTTCAGAGGACATTACATTGACTTACATTCATTTATTGGGCCCCAACACATCACTAAACAAACACTGCCATCTGCTGATAACCTGTCACAACACATCGAGCCTGTTGCAGGAAACCTCGGTGTCCTGTTTGACAGCAGTTTATGTTTTGAGCAACGTGTCACTGAGCTCGTCCAATCATGTTTCTATCAGCTCAGAAACAAGAATCTGATCTATTTTAAATCTTGATGCAGAAACTGTTGTTCGTGCTTTTATCTCCTCACGCCTCGATTACTGTAACGGCCCGTTCACTCGTCTTAATCTAAACACTCTGACAGACTGCAGACTGTACAGGACTCAGCTGCTCGGCTGTAAACCAGGACCCAGAGCTGCGACCACGTCACACCTGGTTCAGCCTCTTTACATCGGCTCCCTGTTGGTTTCAGGACTGATTTTAAGATCTTGTTGATTACTTTTAAGGCTCTTCATGGCTCCAGACTGTATCTTAGACCTTGTAATCCCTTATGAACCTTCACGTAGTCTGAGATCTTCGGGCAGGGGTCTCCTGTCTGTTCCTGAGTCCAGGATGGAAACTAAGGGGGACAGAGCTTTGGCCATCAGGGCCCCGAGGCTCTGGATCAACCTGCCCGAAGACATCAGGCTGTCTGAGTCAGAGTCTTCGTTTAAGTCTCGTCTCAAAACACATTTTTACCTGAAAGCAGATCCTGATTTTACCTGAACTGTTTATTTTACTGCTTTATATTTCGTCACTGCGGTGTTTTATTTCTCTTGCTGTGAAGCACTTTGCTTTGTTTTGATAAGTGCTCTATAAATAAAGTTTATTATTATTATTCTTATTATTTCCTGGAGACTAACCCTAAACCTTAAGTCTTCACCCTAAAATGTGATATTGTACATTATGGGGACTTGTGTTTTGTCCCCAAAAGGAAGGCGAGTCCCCACAATGTGACCGTGTAAACAGATTTCTGTCCCCACAACATGAGCAATACACGCTCACACACACACACACACACACACACACACACGGCCTCAAAATGGCCTTTAGCAGTTAAATTCATGATAGTAAAAAGGTTTCAGTCTGAACAAACTGTTATCTCACAACCAAATGTGGTGCAAATTTTAACCAAATTTCCAGAAAATCGGCAAAAGAAAAAGTGAATGAATGTACTGAATGCAATGAGCTCATTGGCTGATGGAGGTAAACAGCTGGTGGAGCTAATTCTCCGTCACTAAAGGAGCTCCAGTGGACGCTCGGACGACGGGAACGTGACGCTTCTGTCGGCTTCGCGTGAGGAAGGCTCCAGCCTCGTCGTCGCTCTCAGCTCTTCGCTTTATAATGTTGCTACGGGACGGGACTCCAGACGTGTACCGTCTGGACCCAGCGGGCTTTTTCTGCGCCGGCCTCTCACGCAGGAAGTCGGGAGGACCGACCGAGCCCGTCGGTCCTGTGTGAAGACTAGACCTCTTGTGTAATACTGACCCTAACATTAGTTCTACGCGTGCCCCCCAAGTGTAACAGGTGACTTTGCAGCAGGTGAGTGCGTGCACGGAGGGCGGCTCTCAGAGGTCGAGGTCGTCCCCCCTGAGGGTGTTGAACTCTTCGGGGGCCGAGTACTTGTCAGCCCCCTGACCGGCTGACTGCCGGAAGCCCGCCGCGATCTCGTCAAAGCTGCGGCCCTTTGTCTCTGGCACCTTGAAGTAGGTGAAGACGAAGAAGCCGAGCAGCAGGACGGTGAAGATGATGAAGACGTAGGGGCCGCAGAGTTGCTGCAGGCAAAACGGGATTACTTTTTAATTACGGCCACCAGCTACAATATGAACGTGCAGCCAGGAAGGCTAATGGCGTTCCTAGACACACTGAAGATAAATGTGTGCTGTCAGTGTAATCTGAAACTGAAGCCGACTCACCTCCACGTACTGGAAGCACATCCCCACCAAGAAGTTGGCAGACCAGTTGGAGAGACCGGCAACTGCGATGGCAGCAGGCCGGGGCCCCTGGCTGAAGAGCTCGGCCACGATGAACCAGGGGATGGGGCCGGGGCCGATTTCAAAAAAGGCTACAAAGCTGAAGACGGCCACGACGCTCACGTAGGACATCCACCTGAAATGGTCCTGAGGAGGAGCACAGCGCCCCACAGGGGCGTTCAGTCACCTCACGGGAACAGCCTAACGGACCAAGTAAAGGCGAGCGCAAACACTTACCAACAGCGCCATGGCAACGGTTAGAAAAACTGCTGAGACTGCCATTCCCATCAAACCGGTGAGGTGAAGAGGTCTCCTGCCCGTACGCTCCACCACAAACAGCTGCAGAGACGCAGGGGAAGCATTCATGCAGCGGCAAACGTCCTGGAGGAAAACATCTGAGGCTTTCTATTTTCATTTGAAATGGTTCTTTCGTGACTTACAGAAACCACCGTGAAGGCCGTGTTGACCAATCCTGCTCCGATGGTTGCGTAGACGGGCTGGGACACACCTGCTCGCTCGAAGATCCCGGTGGAATAGTAGAACACCTGCAGAGGATGGCGTAACACAGGGAGCCGTTACTTCACATCTGCTCTGCAGACCTTAGACCTGAACTAAGAGCTGGACTCACTAAAACTACTATGAGAACTGCTTCTTGACTTGGACTTTGAGACTTGATCCTTGAGTATCTTAAGACTCAACACAAAATGAAAATCCCCGACACATTGTGCCTCCAGCGGGCTCTGCGTGTCCCCAGGCACCCGGGACACGTCTCCATCAGATGCTTTAACC